>JALDNG010000020.1:14935000-14955000 GCA_024349245.1 Neodontobutis hainanensis | reverse complement strand
ATCTCTTTTGACAATACCAGAAAAGTCTATAGTCTTTAGAGCTAAACCACAAATCTCATATATTCTCAGCAGCTTGGGTCGTCTGACAAGGTTAAGCCTGTAAACTGTGGAGAGGAACACTTCCATGTGAATACATTTATCATGTATAATTAGGAAGTTCTGTTCTGTCTACGCATGATGACTTTTGACCCGAAGTGTGATGGTGGTTGGCTCGGGGCGGCCAAGCAACTAGATGTGTGGCTTTCAACCAAATTATGTTAATTTTATTTAATCTAAAGCAAAGATATGTAAAATTCCATGATATATTGCCTTCCCTGTTTAATAATAATAAAAAAAAACATAATAATCATGAAGCTATTATTTCAAAGTTTTTTTGGGCTCCATATTTTGGGGAAAAAAGTTACATATTGTTGCTTTAAATAAATAAACAAAGGCTGAAAGTCTGTGACCCAAACCCCCAAGACTGAACAGTAAACCATTTCAAACACTACACAATAGTTTTTGCTGTACTGAACTCATCAAGACAATGTAAGCGAACATTAACAATTTTATAACATGATGACTTATTACCAATAACGGATTATTTAATGACCTCAATATTGGTCAAACATGTGCCTCTGACTTGTTTCATTCAAACAAATAGCACTGTTCTCCACAACACATCACATACTAAAAATCTTCAATGGAAAAGACTGATCGCACTATACACCTGAGTCTACATTTGGACACCACTACAAAATGTTGTAATTACTACATAATGCTCTTTATAGTGACTACAACATTTAGAAATATTACTCTACAGAGGGTTTTCTGACACTATTTCCAAAATTCAGAAAAATATTGGACCACTGAACTGCTGTAAAAACACTCTCTTCAAATTATTTAAACTCCTAATTCACTTTCCCCCTTTATCTTTTGCTTTCAAACTCTATCATATGCCCTTCCTTTTCCTTTTAGCACCTATACCCTTTTTCTGTTATAATTCCAACCTATTATTTCTGTCCCGGGCCGTCATTAGTCATGTCGCTGTCAGCCGCCAGCTGCAGGCACACATACACATGCTCCCAAAAGGAAAAAAAAATAATGAAATCACACATTTTCTTACACATGCTCAGGTATGGAAGTCATCAAGTCGAGGTCAGAGGGCGAGCTCATTACCCGGCTCCAGTGAAAACTTTTCGGTGTGTTTTATGCAGTGGTATCACAAAGGAGGGGGAGGTCAATTAGAAGAGGAAGAAGGGAGGATATGGATTTGAAAACTTGAAGATGGACATTTTGATTTGGGAAGTAAATAAAATGAGACTGAAAAACTAGATGCACAGGATAGTTTGTTGGTATGAGCCAATATCTAGACTATTTCCTGAGCATTGTTACCTCTCGTACCTGATATGGTTTTGAAGTCACCCTATTACTTCAGTTTCAGTAATACAAGACTGAATAACTTACTTAAGTATGTTGCTTGAATTTGGATTGATAATATTTTGACTGACTAATAAAAGATTTTTATCTTTGTAAGAGATAACAGGAAATGGCAGGTTGGGAGGTGTTACTTTAAATAAACTATTTTTATCACCAACTTCTATTATTACTCATCAAAACCTATATTGGTAAGTAGGATATACTTTAATATATGTACAGTATATATTGTCACAACCTAGAAAATGTTTTTAGGAGTATTTTAATGCTTCAATCATAACAGCATATATTTTGTTTTTTATTAAATGTAAAAAAACAAAACAAAAAAAAAACACTGCAGCTGTGAATGTCCCAGTATGGAATCTGATAAAATAAGAAAAACCTCAGTGGTCATTAGTGCATGGACTCTCTAGTGTCATGTATATTTCTAAAATGTAATTTTAGATGAAAACACACATTATTATCTGACTACATAAAGTATCCTAATATTTGATTGTTGATACTAAGCATAACTGTTATTAAATAAAACATGTAGAAGATAACAAATCATACAAAACTTGTAATATATCTCATTGACCCTCCTAATATGGACCTTTAAACTAATTGATCCATGAACATTTTGTATGTCTTTAAACAAAGTGTTATCTCTGTAGTCCTCCTTAAGATCACATATCCTTGTTAAACAAGAGGAAATAGTGGTTTGTTGAAGGGTTATGGGATTGTTATTAGTTCAAGCCTCGGCACACACATGCTGCTGGTGGCATACATGACTGATGTTTTGTGACATGAAACACAACATCTTTAAATAAAGCCATTAACCGTGGTCCAACAGAAGCCTATTCATTCGTTCTCCCTCTCCGGCTCACCCTCACACACTCAGGCCTCACGTCTGTACGGGACAAGAGTTGCTGACATGTGACACAAAGCAAAGCAGGAGTGTATGTAGAGGTGTGTGTGTGTGTTCAGTCGGGGAGGTCAGAGGTGTGTGTGTGTGTGTGTGCTGGGCCGTCAGCTGGCAGCAGTCAGGGGGACACTGGTGATGCAGACTGACGGGGGACATAAACACTTGGTGGTACGATGAAGGGGCCCATTGTCTCAATTGCCGCCATGTCAGTCTCTGTGTGTAATGGAACAATCTTTCACCGTGTGCTTGTCTAATTGCCCAATCTGTCTCAATGTCTGTCTGTCCTTTCCTCTGTTATTCTCCCTTCCTCACCTTTTCCATTTGCTGATACCCTTTAGACACTCTAGGAAATGATCTGTTTCTTATACATTTTTTATCTTGATCTCTTATATTACAGTTTTTCTCAGTTGACTGCATTAGACTAATCACAAATCACATGTGTATAAGATCTGAGCGACAAAAGTCAACAAACAACATCTAGGCCAAATGTTTGAATGTTTGCAAAGTGCTGTTATTACACAAAACAGCAGCAAAACATATACTTATGTTAGGCACCACCAGGGGGCACCTAACATGTTTTTGATGTTGGTGGGGGAAATTAGAGTACCTGAAGATAACTCAACCAGAAAGAGCTCATCCGAACCGGGAGTCAAACCCCGGACCTTCTAGCTGAGCACGCTAACCGTGCCTTGGTGGCTCACCTGGTGGAGCACATGACATGTACTTGGGAGACCCAGGTTCAATTCCTAGTTGGTGCATATGCCTGGTGTCGTTTACATTTTAATCTAATATATGGATTGAATAAATAGATCAGTAAATTCATGCCTTGAGGAAAAAATTATAAATTTAATAATTAGCTGATTAGATTAATCATATTTTCTGGTACTAAAATGTCCAAAAAAATGCAAATTTACTATGAATTGACATTTCACTGATCACTAATTTCAGAAATGTGTGAATGATGTGAATTACACCCAATACAACAACAGCATTTTAGAAAAAAAGCTACTACAAATCCTATTGTCATAGTATTTATTTTTTCTGCCATTTCAATTCTTCTTTTTTAATAACTTTGGTCCCTTGTGCACTTATGCCCTTCAGTGGAGTACTGAGACTGGGCTTTAGTTATGGGTTTATATTCTTTTTTTTAGTACACAGCTTTAAAAAAACACTAAAAACTATTTTAGTGTGAGTTTAACAACTTGCTGCAAGAGCCATACTTACAGTGTTTTTTTAATCAGTTTAGCTTGTCTTTAAGGATTATACAACTTTGGATTTTGAGTGCCAAAGTTAGTGGCAGGTGTGCTTGTTAACATGAACACAGAGTTATTAGTTCAGAGATTTGAGAGCTGTGTTGTAGCACAGAAAGGAGGTAAAGGTGTGTGGAGGATATGAGATCTTTGGGGTTGAGGTGGCGCGACCGTGATGAGGTGCGGGAGACTAATGGGAGGGCAGTGCGAGCGAGGTGTCGGGGACATGCTGGATGGAGAGCTTGCAACATTGGACTTTAGTTACTGTCAGTGTGGCTGTATTCTCACACTGTGCAGTGGAAAATGATGGTAATTCACATTTCAGTGATGTTCTCACTTGATTCAGGGCTTGGGAAATACTCAAAAGTGTAATAGTGCCACCTTAAACTACATGGATGGCTGGTCTAAATATTAGTCTGCGGCTGGATTTTAACTTGTAATAAAAGACAAACAGACCAGAGCTGTGTACAACATCAGCAAATCTAAAGAACATTGCAATGTTTTGCGGTTAATTTGTATTAAAAGAGGGCAGAAAGACACAAACAATTGGAAAAGGTGTAAAAAAAAATTCAGGATGGAACAAGTAGGTGTAAAAGAACAATTATCCATTTGGTACAATAGGTAGCTAGTAATCGACACTTAAGTGAAACACTGAAGTCTCCTGACGTCTCTGCACACACACATACACAGACGTTTTCTTTCTTTCTGTGTAGTATGCAGTTTCTGTTTATTGTCGAAGAGATCTAAATGTTTGTACTCTCTTCGAAGCAAAACAAACCGACTGAAGTGTGAGCTGATTCTAAAATAATCCACCTACGTCTTAGCACTTCAGCACCGTGCGCTCGCTGCTTGGATTATTTGTTCACTTTGCACTTAAAAGTTACTCATGAGTCAAGTGGTGCCTTTGATGGTTCGTTCCTCCCCTCTGATAAAATAAATGGTTTCACTTGGCTGCATGATAATCATATAGACAGTAGAAATGAATGGGCCAATAGTCAAAACCAATGTAAACCAACAAGTCCGTGAAGCCAGAGAAGTAAGAAAGAAGAATAAATTACCATAGTAGGATCAAAGTTCAGGGTTTAGACAGAGTACAGACTGGCATTTATATGTCAGGCTGTAGCTAGTGATGCAAGAAAAGTAGTTTAGAAGTTTATGAAGCATTATTGGAGCGTACTTTGACTCAGAGTAAAAAAAGTTATACCGTTTTAATATAATATATCTTGTGCTTTAAAAACTGAATTTTGAATACAATTATGTATTTGAAACCTCATGAATGAGACACCAACTGTCCCACTGTCAATTACAACTCATGTTAGACAATGTGTTATAGAGCTTAAAATTGATCTTTAGAAAAAGGATAGAGAATACTGTAATTCAATTATATAAGCAATAGCCAGTATTTTATGACTTTTTCCAATTATAGTCAAACGCCCCAGAGCCACACACATCTTTCAATTCACTCCAATAATAAAATCTATTTAGTTTACTAAATATACTAGTTTATTTATGCTTGCCATGGTTACAAATATATAGTTACAAGTTAGTGGACTAATATAAACCTTAGAAACGTGTTGTGTGGCGTAGATGGTTTTGTTCCACATCTATCATAATAAAAAAGTTATATTAATCCAGAGTTTTAAGTTGAGTTTTAATTGGAGGACCATCAACTGAAACATTGTCTTTATTTTTGTCACTTGTAAGTCCTTGTCTTCTTACCTGATCTAAAGCTTTTGTGTCAAAGGGTCACACACGTTACTGTATCATAAAGTCCAAACACATTGTAGTGTTTGTCTATCTTTTCACACTGTCTAGCCCTCTATTGCCTGCACTTGGCCGTGCATTAGCGTTTGTATGCGTACATCATAGAAAAGCACACAATGGCTGAGGAGGGATGGATGTCAATGGTCAGAGCAGATAAGAATGACAAAGCTCTACACTAAGCCACGTCACCTCCATGCCTCTCACCTGTCTTCCGGTCACACAGGCGCACTCAACCATCACAAGCTGATTGTATGTGCCCATGCATGTGTGCGTGATTGATGCTTTTGCTTTCTATCAAAAACCCTCCTACTTTGCTTTTTTTTTTTTTTTTTTTTCACAGACTGTCAGACAAGGCCTTGGGAGAGATAGCGGCAATGTCTCAGCCTACTCTTTTCCTTGTGCCAGTCACCTACTGCTGTGGGAAATGCAGAGGAGATGAGGCCTTAAAAACAGATCATTGTCCGCCTCCTAGATTAAAGCCAGAGAATGTGAGCATTGTCCACTGAATGGCTAAACCTTCCTGCTGTCACTCAAACGCTGCTCTGAGCGCTACTTCATGTCTAAGAGGCTTATCTGCGCTGAAAGGCCCCTAGCTGCTCTGGGGAGAGAGGACGTAATGAAGCGTGTTTTTTTTTGCCCCTCTCTGTAGGGAGAGACCTGCTGCTGGGGGAGTGGTGGTGGGGTTGTACAGGGATTCAGGGGGTGGACATGGCCAGTGGGACAGCTGCAGCACCACCCCACTTCTCTCCAGGGCCTTTTCGAACTGCCCCTCTCCAAAGACTTGTCATTTATCTAGTCTCACATGAGAGGGATATACATACAGGCTCAGGCCCAGTGCCATGATAGAGGGAAGGGGAGGTGGGTGGGGTACAGGGTATAGGGGACATTATGCAGGGGACGTGTCCAGGGACCTGCCTGTTGTCCGCGCTCAGCCGTCTGTAGGGGATGATCAGCAGGCCACTGATGTGGTCCTCTCTTTGTGCTCCGTTGTTTGAAAAGGGGAAAGTTTAAGTGGTGCACACATTCAGGGATGAGGGCTGTCTGGCATGGGGAGGGCTAGCTATAAGCCCCAGGCTCTCTGTTAATATCTATGTATATGAGTCCTTACATTAAAATATTCTGTATAAAAAAAGAACTTCATTGACCAAATTGATTACTACCAAAATTTTCAATATGTAATTTTCATTATTATGAGCTTTATGTCTGCACCTAGGCTGTAGACAAATATTGGTGTTATAATATGTGGAAGTCAACAGGCTGAATTTGTGGAGGCCTGTAAGATTATTAATCACATGATCAAAAATAAACTGATATGTCTTGGGAAATCTTGTAAAAATGGACAACAAAACAGTATTTTATAATTTTTTTGAGAGGGATTCAGTTGGAGCTCTTCTGTATCACTGTGGCACATGCATTTTTCCCAGAAGCAAGCGCGCACAATTGTGGATAGTTTACAGACGCTGCCAGACCCTAAGGCCTTCTGTCCTGTTCAGTCTGACCTCTGTGGATTATAGCAAGTGTGTCTCATTGTCACAACGGATACACCTGCATCCTTCGCACCTTTTTAAGCCACTTCCTGAAAGCAGTAGTGCTAGGTTACTGACACTGACCCTTACATAACATGCAGAACGACAGCTGGGCTCACATGCAGAGCAGTTACACAATCATAAATGCTTCAATTATCTGAGTGAAAACACTTTCTCCTCAGAAGCATTGTCTCATTTTACAGACATTGTCCATAAGTAAAATTGAACAGGCTTTATAATTTCTTTGTTACATGACATCATTACTCCCACTTTGAGCATCAGGATAGTGTTTGTTGTCTGCCTGTCAGACCACGAGCCATGTGTGAGCACTCTTAATTTGACCTTTGACCTGGGCATCTTACAAGGTTAGTGTGGCCTGCTCTTTTTTTTTACACTGTGTCGGAGGTCGAGTGGGCTGGAGAGCTTCGTAGCAGAGCAGGGGGCTCGCGGCTGAAGGGGGCAGCGAGGGGGAAGTTAAGTGCAGTGGGCCAGCTGTGATGGGCAGCTCAGCGGTCCATTTGGAGCTCTAACCACATGCTGAGAGATGGTACGTTCCAACAAGCTGCAAGAAGTCTCTGAGCTCTGTTAAAATGTCAAAATATGAATGGTAAATCGTTTGAACATTATTTTATCTGTAAAAGCAGTATCAACAGCTGTCCTGCGGTGCCACATACAGAAAGACATCAAACTAACAAACTAAGTATTTATTCAGATATACTGTATAGTGTCTAACAATGTGTCCTTAATAGTGTCAAGTAATATTTTTTATATGTTGTCTTTTATCTAACAAAATGCCTTTGTCCTTCTCAAGAGGATGAAAATCGGATTTCTAAGAATTTGAATGTTAAATACAAAATGATTCATGGGAATGATTGCTACATATCAATGATTCACATGATACAATGTGTCCATGCACCCAAGAGTGATAGGTGCCACATTGTGCAGGAGATGCAGAGTGGATTTGAAGGTTCTTTTTCAGTAAACATTTAAAAGAGGAGAGCAGTGAACAAAAGCGTTAAGAAGGGGCTGTTTTGTTGCCCCTTTTTTAACCTAAATAGGCGGTCTGTCTGACCAAGGCCTTGGCTTCAAAGTATTATCCCACACATGCAATTACCATTTCTATCAACTAGGGAGAAAGATTATGCTTTTTGGGTGTTCTTCTGCGTTTCTTCCAGTGGATTCACTTGGTGAATGTGACACGTTTTGTGTCTCCCACCCCCTATTGAATTTAAAAGTTTTCTATTCTCTGAGTGAGCTGAGGAGAGTCCTACATGCGGCTGAATAGACACTAAATCTTTCAAGGTTAGGACTTAACCTTATCCCACTCTAATTCATCTTCAAACTTTAGTCTGAAACCAATCAATATCAGATGATTAGTAAACAATGTGCAGTGTCTGATAGGCAGGTACCAAGGGCTCTCAATGGGATTGCAAATGCTTTGTGTGTCTGTAGTCGCTTTTGCTCTAAAGCACTGTCACAAAAAGTGAAATTACCATTCGCTTGGAATGATGCCATTCATCTTTGTCAGCGCGCCAAGCTCAGCACGCAAGCCGCTCCCCTCAAATTAATTCCTTGTTTTGCATCAGCTGAATTTGACCAAATCCAGGAGGATAGCTTGGGCTACACCTCGCCTGCATTCTTTAATTTGCCAATTCCAACTGATTCCACTATGTGCTGGGCCCCACTGCTTTATTTACTGCCTAATTCACAAAGAGAAAGGAAATAGATATGAAAATAAGTTGGAAAATAAGATAAATCTGGTTGAATTTCAAGCGCTGGGGCCCAGCATGTTCCCAGCAAAGTTTTTGAATAGTGTAATATACAGCTGGTTCCTGAGAGCCTGCTGCCACGCTATTGTCAATTTGTCATTTCTTGTTGCAAAAGCTCCTGTACAAAGGTAATGTCTTCCCAGAGGCTCTTAGCCATGTAAAAGCATTACTAAACCAATGTCTGAGGGACTCATTTATTATCCTACATGCAAGAGTCTACAATATGTCAGGCCATAGCCATGTATGCAGCATTTCTATTAACCTTTTGATGTGCAAACAAGTTAAGTGGCCACTGCTATAAATCACTGATTTTGAAAGTATGCACTGAAAAAGTTGCAAGGCTGTTAAACAAATCCTCCTCTCTAAGCAAAAAAAAAAAAAAAACTAGGGGTCTGTGACTGTCTTTTTGTTTTTTGGGGATTACTAACCCTGTCATCATGGTCCAAACAGTATTTTAGTGCTCACATCCACATTGTTATGTCTTTCCAGCTCATGCAGACATTATCTACAGGCCCGGTTTCAGCAGAGATGAGTTTTTAAAGAGAGGGTTGTCCTCTCTCGCTGAAGGACTTAATGCTAAAAATGGTTCTGAAGCTAATTTATGGTTGTGTGGTGCCTGTGACCGCTGATTTGTGATCGCCAGTGTTTTTGTTTATGGAACGAGACTTATTTACTTCATCTTATCGTAGCAGATGGACAGCACGGTTTGACAGGGTTTATTTAGATGTTTTCTTTTTATGGCACAAACTATGATGGAGTGCAATTACCAGGAATGTAGAGTGAAGCCCTGAGGTTAAAGGCCTTTTCCTGTCTGCCTCCCTGGCATGAATAAACCAGTGTCTCTTTACTTAGTGTGATGTACGTTTAGTTTAGACAGACTTCTGTGGTATCCCGGCACAAGTTAAATGTATGCTCTTAGTGTTGTAGTGCACCGGCTTGGTATTGCTCTCAAGACCAGTCTTGAGGCCACTTTTAAAGCTATGTTAAAACTATGTGTTAAAATAAACATATGTCAGAGCATTTTATCAACTTGTATTGCCTTTAAATAAAACGCTTTGCATTTGTCTATTTGTTCGACCCATTCTCTAACTTGTCATGTGCGACCAAGTCTTTTGTGTCTGCTCAGGTCTCTCACATTGCACCTTCAGGCTTCACCAAAAGTTCTGACCTTTTTGAGTTGGGATGGAGGGATCAAGCAGAAAAGTATTAACTTGGACTGAATGTTGCCTTTTTAGTTACAGCCGGTCAATTTAGTTGCTTGTGGCATATTTGGTGTGAATGCAGACCTGTTCTGTCTTGGTTTGGACTCTCCCTGTCTTGGCCTTGGTCATTACAATGGTTCACATTTTATTGGTCTTGATCTTGACGGTTATGTTCTTAGCTCAGTCGAATGTCTCGTGATCGAGTCAAGAGTCTCAGCCCTGCCATGATCGTTGTTCAGTCTTATCCAACAGTAATTTTAACTTGGTTTCATATTCCTTCACTTAGATCTTGACCCAGACATGTCTTGCCTTGTTCTTGTTCTTAACTTGGACTTGTCCTACTTTAGTATTGGTTTAAACCCAATCTTGGTCACTAAATTTTTTCTTTCTGTCCTGTGTCTCATTGTGCCTTGGTCTTGGTCTGTATGACTTTGGTCTGTATCATAACCTGGTCTTTACGGCTTTTCATTAGGATACAAATTTACAGATTTTAGGATTTCAGAGTAGGGTAAGAGGGAAAGCTGCTGCTGGAGATAAATGGGTCAGGCTTGAGAGAGTACTCTTCACCTCAGACACCTGCACCTCTCCACAGATCCCTCATCAAGGACTCGTTTTGTCCCGGTGCAGCACCATTGTCCATTTAAGAGCCCTCCAGATTTGGCCCTGAATGCCTCACTGTGCTACTCCAAGTGGATTCAAACCAGAGAGACAGACAAAACAGTAGATTCCAAAGCGGCAGCCCTCTTAGCATTCCCCCGTCTTTTGGGAGATAAAAAGAGAGAACTTCAGCTTGATTCACTTCTGCGCTCTCCATTCCTCTCCACAGTCTCCCAATAGACAAGAGAGGAGACTTGCATGGAGTATAAGGGGTGGTCTTATAGGGTCGCAGAGTGATTAGTGAGAAGCAAAGTTGTTCTCCCTTTACCCTTTGGGTCCCACTCCTCTGTGGTCACTAAGAAATGACTTCCAGTGGACTGACAGGGGAGTGTGGGTGGAGAAGGAAGTGGAGAAATGATTCCCTTCTGGTTGTCTGTTGGTTTGTCTGGACTATATTTAACCAGACAAGATGGATGTTTCTGAAGGAGTTCTCCCATAACATAAATGAAGCCATTATACTCCTTTCCTCTGGCAGGATGGGGTTAAAATGCAAGAAAAACACAAATGCAGACACAGGTTGCTCAATTCAGAATGTATTTCATGATCAGATGACTCCACAATAATGAATGAATGGATCTTGTTAGCCCTGCACCTGATAGTTTAATAAAAAAATCCAGTGTTTTATATACTGTCTCTTTCTAGATTTTGTTTTTCCATTTTAGGGTAACAGTAAAAAAAATCAAATGTAAATTCAGTGCTAGGGCACACCTTGGTGTATAAATCCTTGGTTGGTAAGATAGAACCCCTCAATCACTATATACTGCAGCACTAACAGTTTTGGTGACTACACGCCTGTTTTTTGTTGCCATTAATATTTACTCTGGCGTACATGTTAAAAAAACTCTACTGATAATAGACTTCTGTTAAAAAAAGACTTTAGTGATAGAAGTATTTATATGAATAAGCTTATGGGTTTTAATCAACAACTCTTGTTCAATGACTCAAACTGGCAACTCTTTTATGCATCAAGAGGAGAGCTCTCATATGGCCGTCTGCATAACTTAAAGTTAGTTAGTTAGTTAAAGTAAAGGCTAATGTCAGGGATTTTATATCATAATGGTTTATTGATAACACTTTACGATTACGTTTCCACAAAAAGTCAAACTTCTGTCTCTCATTGTGTTCAGTTTAAGATATATCATAATTGTGCAGCTCTCCTCTGACAAGTCACAAAGCATTATGATCTATTTTGACTGTCTAGCGACCATTGCTGCACACTACTTTTACTAATGCATTATGGGAAACTTTGAGTGCACTACATTTTAGTCACTAGACATTCGGACACCACTAAAAAAGGAAGTATTCATTATATAGTGCACGAAAACTAAAAGTTAACTTTTATGTAAGACCAAAGGAACATTTTTGGAATAATAGTGCCATCAGTTTGGATGGATCAGGAGGCCACTCACTAATCTTCTCTATATTTCACATTGATATTAAAATGGGTTGACTGTGCAAGACAGGACCTCATTATGAATGTGTAAAGTTAGAATAATTGTCTCTGCTGCGTTTATAGCCTTAAACTGACAAAGAGAAGGACAGCCAATCTTATGTTATTGATGGTTCTATAGGGGTGTATTTATGCTGTACATGTATTTATATTTGTATTACACACACATATGCACTATGCACACATAGACCTTCCCACTGTTCTGTCATGGTGTGGTGTTGTACTGCGGCATGGCCAGCCGGCGTTGGAAGTTAGAGTTGGAAGTGATTAAGGAGAAATATGCCTGTCTCCCTGTAATGTCAGTAATAGGCAGCAGCACATCAAAGTCCAGGCCTGTCAGAATGATCCGGATCAAACCGGCCCCCATCTGGAAGCCATAAGTGACTTTTCACTCATTTAAACACTCTTAAAACACACAGAACAGACATGGAGCTCCTGTGTCTGCTCACCACTCAGCACCACTCATATCAGCACCCTCTGCCCTCTGCATCTGTCTCTCTAACTCCCTGCATATTGTCCGTCTGTGGGCTTCCATGTTTAAAAGTCACCCCATATGTTTCAGATTTGTGCATTAGGCTACTAATTTTTGATGATTAATGTTTTCAGTCACACTTTGAGTCTTGTTTTTACAGACTTTAGCAGGAATAATATCTACTGAATGGCACTGATCCTGTTTGGACACTGACACCTATAGGCTGGCTCTTTTTATAGGCCACCTTCAGACCTTGTGTTTCTAGCTATCTAGACACACGTGGCCAGCTCTACTTGTATTAACAGTTGGTATTTTCACGTGTCTCCTGAGTTCTCATTTTTGAGCTTCACATGAAAATGACTTTAGCTTTAGACCAGTTGAAACAGCAGTTTTGTGATTCTACTTCTCTTTCTGATTCTACTTCTCTTTCTACAAATCTAAGCCAGCCTTAAAACACAGCATTGGAGATGTTGGAGGTCTTTATGTCCGAGCTAGCACACCTGCCCTTTCTTGTTTAAAATATGTTTTGTGTACAGACCCATCACTATCAAATTTGCAGTCTAAAGCTCCTGTTAGGTCACTACCTGTTCACAACTGTGATTGTGTTCAAACAGAGATAATTGCAAAATCTCACAGAATTTAACGGCGTTATTTGTCAATCAACCACAAGTATCCCATTCAGTCTTACTTCAAGAAATCCCCCCAGGCCTGGCCAAATGAGATTATTCCATCCAGATTTTAGTTCCATCATCCAGATTAGACTTCCATCAATGATTTCCAACATTGTGTTCTTCTGTTAATGCCATTTGCCTTTTTTAATGTAATAACATTAAAAAAAAATAATTCCAATTCAAGTTCAATAAAGATAGTCATTTTTGACACTAAGACAACACAAAGGTTACATTATAAGATCAAGCATAATATTATTCTTTCTAAAAAAGTTTGGGGTTGGATGTTTTAGTGCTGTAAGATCTTGTCCATGTGATAAAGACGAATGTGCATTCGGAGACAATGATGCAGAGTGTTTCCCTCCAGCATGCTCGCTTGCACCATGTTGACTGGACTCCTGGACATATATTATCTTTCCAAACACAAGTCGGACACTGCTGTAAGTGTATTTTCACTGGCTTTGCGCCGCCTTCCTAAAGCAAACAGCTGCTGGTGAGGTGTGTGCGGTGACTGACGGGTGGCCAGCGGTCAGCTCGAGGGTGGAGTCCCGTTGCCCGTCCATCCACTCTGCTGACAATCATCTCAGTAAAGAACTTCATTGTCTATGTGTGTTTGTTGGCATACATGCACATAGCTAACGGTGCGTGTGGTGAGACCTGCTCTAAATATTACTGCGTAGTGTGAATTTAAGCGGCCCACACTTGCTACTGTAAAAGATCTTAACGCCTGGCAGATAGTATCTTGAAGTAAAGTGCAAGTGATTTAATACTAACAATTAAAGTAGGCATGTCAGCGGGCAGCCCTAAGCTCCCGCTGTGGCCGGACAGGGAGTAGGCCCTCTCTTATATCTCCTCCAGACATGCAGAAAGGGGGGCCTCCGGCGCACAAACCACTGATACTGCTGAAGCATGCTACTGCTCCTTCCCAACTTTCTAACTTGCAACCTTTTTAGTCTTTGGCTTTTTAAAATTGTTTATCTAGGGATAAGAAGTGGAAAGCCCAAACAACAACAACAATGGCATGTACTGGTTAAAGATGGCTAAAGGGCTACGTAAATAAATGTATGCTCAAATTCTTTTTCCTAATTTGCTGTTTATTTTTTATAATCACAGGAATTCTGCGCAAGCACTGTACAGTCAACCAATGCATCTTTCATAATGTGACATGTAATAATGTTATAAGATTGATAACTTCCACCGTCTGACAAGGCAATGTGAGTAACACATATGTAGATTTTACAGTGTATTGCCAAGTGCAACACAACTGTACGATATGACCTTGAATGACCTGAACAAAACCTTTAACAAATCCTTTATCTCACCTGTCATGTAATTCTTATAATCTATCTAAAAATGTTTTATTGTATAGCATTTTACACAGAAGGTGAATTGAAAAAGTTGAAGAAATATCCGGCAACCAAAATATGGAGTGTAAATGGATGGCTGTTACTGATAGTATTTTTATTTAATAGAAATACTGTTGATAAAGATAGCTTTTGGACCCATAAGCAAAGAATAAAGCAGACATTGGGGAAAAGACACAACATTACAACATTTCGACTGCTCCCAGCACATGGCGAAAAGCCCTAAAACTATTCATTTTACAAGAACCAGGCATCCAACTCTTAACTTGGCCAACTCCACACTCATAAAATCTATAGACCTCCATTATAAAACCAGCCCAGGCCCTTATGAGTTTCTCTGCCTGATCCCAGGAACAGTACTCTGTGCCTCCTAAATCCCCTCTGGAAGTGTTTGAAACACAAAGCGAGGCTTCACTTCAACCTCATTAACTAGTTATAATAAACAAAACAATGTGTTTTTAATGGATGGCCAGTCTCGTCCTCCCCCCTTGGCCCTGGTCTGCTCCAGAGCGACTGGCCAGTTGTGGGTTTCCCATGACTGCTGCCGCTGGTGTCATTATGATGGATGGGTGAGGTTGGTGGGGGCTGCCTCTTGCCCTCCTTTGGGACGTCCCATGTACTGACAGGCGCATTGTGGCACTCGACCCGTGATGATGTGCCGCTCTGCCCGCTGGCACAACCATAGAGAGATCCAGAAAATACCCGCTTTTCCACCATCGCATTCACCTCACTCAAAGACACAGGGAAACTTACAGCGTGTTTACATGACAGGATAGAGTTGGTTCAACTGAAAATGTTTAGTTTCTCTAGTACTGTAAACTAATTAGTGGCTAAGTTGATCTATTTCTTCATGGTGTCAACTGTTTGTTACATAATAAGTACACCTATCATAACTTAGGCTGACATACTCTGGTAAACAAGTCAGCTCAGTGCTTGTATGTTTATTAAAATGGGCAAGTCAAGCCTATATTAATCCCATTTTATACAATTCAAGCAGATGCTTGTATTTTAAATGATGGGTCTTGAGTGTATGTGAGTATCTAAAGTAGGATTTCCAAAAGCTTTTACAACCAAAATGTTAAAATATAAAGATGTGCACTTCACAAATGCATAACTATTTCTGCTTGACTCATTCAAACCCTGTCCACACCAAACAAAGTGCCTCTGGAATCTAATTTGCACAGCTCATGTCCACCAGCCCAAACAGCCCAGTCTATTACATACATGTTTATGTACCTAAACTGTAAATTTGCCCTTTCGGTAATAGCACAACTTCTGAATCTGTGAGTGTGTTTTACCGGCAATCACATTATAGTTTGTGCATTGGTTAAGCTTTGGTTTCAGTAATTTTAGACAACCTGTAGTCTCAATTTTTTTTTTCCTGTGCCAACAAACTAAAGATTTATAGTAAAGTAAAATAAAGCATAAAATTGGGGATGGGATTTAAAATTTTAGATTCTTCTATATCAATCTTTTCAAAACAATAACCAAAATAACACTATGGTTACAATAATGTATTATTATACAGCGCCAACACTGTTAACCTCGCCAGGGTTCTTAATACTCAATATTTAGTTACAGTTAAATAAATGGTCTGACAATATTAAAGAAGGGTTGTTTTGTTTGGCTACAGTACAACTTGTGGTTAAGTGTGTGCAAAACAATCTAAAAATCCATTACAAGATTTTAGGGTCCAACGTAAGATCTTTAAACTTAGCAGGTTCTGGGAGGGGCTTCCACAGAAAGTGAAGGCAGAGAGATACCTGGCTGGTGATTGGATTTATTATCTGAGTTACTGCAGTTTTATTGAGTCAGAACAACACTATGTTGTTTACATTAGTATCAATAAAACAGTTCTTATATTATCAAAGCTAAAACATGTGTCCCTAAACCTGTCTGTGTAGCCACATTATTGTGTGCATGCAGATGCTTTGCTTGAAATAATACAAGATACAAGGTATTTTGTGAGTTTGTGAAACAATTCTCACAAAAATAAAGCTGGTGCACAAGGTAAAGGATGAGGGGATTTTGGCCATCACTGGCAAATAATTTATTAGATAGGGCAATTAAAATCAGTGCTCTTAGGCTGAATGAAGTGAGACAGGATGAAAACCAACATTATTCTTTTTTTTCTAAATCATAAAATTGCCCTTACACTTAAGTTTAGATTGATGCTGTGCTTGACCTGAGCCGAATGACAACCTTTAATTAACAGGTATCACTCAATACACACTATGACCCACATAAATTGTTGGTTTATCTGTATTGAACTACATAACTAGAGAAAGCATAGCAAAGCAATATTCTCAAATGTTTTTTTTCTTCATGGATCAGTTGTAGACAGTGTTGGTAGAATCGTTGACAATGAAGGTAATTTTTTTTTTACTTGATCAGAGTGTACAGTGTATTTCTTCGGGGCTGTCTTGTTAAATGCTTTGTTAGGTCAAAGATCATTTAAATAGACAGATAAGATAGAAGTGTCAGACAGACAGAGTGCGTGGTTGTAAGTGACCGTGACCTCCAGAATACTGTTTGTAAACAGGATGTCATTAACACTGGGAACCAGCCAGGCTCACAATGACTTTTGTCTCCTTGTGTGTGTGATAATCCAGAGAATACGAAGTGTGTGTCTAGGGGGAGGGGTGGATGTGCGTGTGCAGTGGATAAAATTTCAAATCAAACACATTCTTCCAGTGATAAATCAGCACCCTCACAGTTTTCTCAGAACTGCCCTTGTACTTTTCTGTCCAGACAACATCCAGGTTAACTTTGTCACATCAGATAAGCACTGCCTAATGTGATGAAATTTATGGCTTGGCGTGGCCGCTGTACTAATACAGCTTGGATTGTGTGAAGCTGTACTAAGTGCACTCAACTGTCAGCTCTTATTGTGGTGTCAGTCCTTCCTTCTAATTAGTGTCCTCAGCAGGCAGGAAGTGGGCCTGGGCTGGACTAATCTGTCAGTGAAGCCAGACCATCCTCGCCCCTGCGACTGTTTCCTTAGATAAACCCAGAGCTCTTAATCTAAAAGAGTTGTGACACTCGGGGGGTCTGGGAAGCCCCTAGTGGTTCTGTTATTATGACTTGTATCTACATATTACACATGAGACACTCTTGATAGCATTCATGTTTAGAGCATGTGAAAGAATATAAAACTGTTTTAATAGTTTGTGTTGTAAGCCTATGGGCCAAACGTAATGTATTGACAACACATTATAATAAGTATCCTAACTAATAATCAACAATAGAATTGAAGTTATGAGTTGTATATTTATTGATTTGATAGTTTTGATTTTCAAAATAAAAACAATTCCATCTCTGTAACAGAACCATCTTAGGACTGACTTTTTCTTAGAGAATAAACCTGAGGTTGTCATGCACAAGTGGCTTTTATGTTGGGTCATATGCTACTTGTGTGCTTTTGCTGGTGGCACATTGCAATGATGGCAGTGCTGACAGGTGCTGATTGAGCATGAGAGGGAGGAAGCATTGCAATGGACACTTCCTGGTAGACAGTTTTATCAGTGATAGGACAGAGAGGTCATTGAAAAGGGGACAAGGTTATCAAAGCCATGTAGTCAGGTACTGGATGAGACTGGTGCATTGAGTGCCTTCTGAAGCCTGGCTGCAGCCCATAAGTGCTGACCAAGAGAGCTGTCTCTTTCATATAAACACTGTGTGACTTATAGCTGCATGTTGCGACTATCAGATTTGTTTCTTCTTCTTGGTTTATGCTTTGCTGGCGAGGTTCAATAGTTCATGAAAGAGGTGGAAGGGCTTTCTCCGGTTTGTCCAAAAGGACCTGAGCTTGTTTGTGTATTGTCTAAGGGCGCTGACACATCCTGTACAGATATCTACAGCCCCATACTGAACAACGCCACAGGCAAACACTGAGATGGATAGTTTTCTTGGCTCAGAATCTCAAGTCACAAACAAAAGTCCAGTAACAGGAAAGAAGAAAGTGAGAGAAGAGGAAAAGGGGAGTCATAATGAAGGGCCCATATCTGTATGCACCACCAGTGATCCCGGCGGGATGTCATTTATAATGTGTTTTACCTTTTCATTATTATTATTATTATGTGCATTTTACATCACATTTTGTTTGTAGTCTGATTAAACAAATTTTAATCTATAATGTATTTGTAAATTAGTGACACCATTTTTAGAACCTGTGCTAGTATGGCCATTCTTCCACACTTCTCTTCCTCCATGCCATCCTCCTCTCCCTCCTTTCTTCACCACCAGCAGAGTCCAATTCCTCCACTTGAGCGCTCAGAGCCAGCGGCGGGCTGATTAGAGACACACCCCCAGCCGCGAATCGCCCAGAAATCTGCAGCGGGACTACTTCAAATGCACCTCGCTCCTGCCACCCCGAATAAAACCTGACTGCTCCTAATGGACACCTTTTAATCTCCCTGGGTTATTTGAAGATTTCTCCAGCCGCTGCTGGCCACAGCAGAAACAAATTCCTCTGGCTTTGTTGATTAAACCACAGCCTCTCCACCGTTGCTTATCGTCCAGCAACGAGACGCTCTTTTTTAATTAAAACTGAGACACCACAAGTGTGCAATTAACAGCTGGTAATTATGGAGCTCTTCAGAAGTGCAACACTCCACCCTCATTTCACTTATATAATGGACAAGTGGCTTTTTGATCTCCAAATTAGTGAAGTGTTGTAATATTTGTTTTGTGGCACATTTGGAGGGTTAATAGTGGTATATCCAAGCCTCCTTCCTCTGTGATTGATGTCAGAGTAGAAAAAGGGATATTAAAAACTGGAACAGCCCATCAGGAAATGCAAATCACACCTTCATGTTAATGAGCAGGCAATGGGCCGGCCTGGCCAGCCGTGGCGTTTCATGTGGGAAAAACAAGCGCCCATTCTGCTGCCAACTGATTAGTACATTTGAATTTGAAAGTTTAATTAACTGCCTCTAATGCAGATTGTTTTGGAGAGTGACACATAACATCAAATTGTTTGATACTTAATTTTCTTGCCTTTTGATTGCAAAGCAAGCACAGCTAAATTTGCCACGCAAGAACTGGAGCCTGAGTGCAATCCCAAAGGAGGCAGAAGCTAATGGACTTTGCTTAAAACCTTGAACTGATAACTGATGAAAATGTATTTAATGACCAATACACTCTTTGAGCACATAAAGCGGAACACTTGTTCACTTTTAATTACAATTGATTTCCATCTCTGTACACAGCCAAGGCTTTGTTAGTTTGGAGTTTGCATTCTTTCACTCGACACCGTCCATCAATATAAGATAAAGTAGAGGCTGATTGATTTTTGGCTGCACTAGTGCATGCAGCAGGTTAAAATGCAGTGATTAATAATTGGCTGCAACACTATAACGTCTTTGGGGGATGCTTTCTACTCGGGCTCTCTTTACTGGATTGTCAATGCATCAAGTGGTTGAGTAGAAGTTTAATCTCTCTGCTGTTGTGATTTTTAATTGCTTTATTTCCCTAGTCAATACATTCCTCATTAAAATGCTTTCTCTTTATAGTGCTGTACAATAGCTTATGTGCTATAAAATATATGGCTGTGGGTA
>JALDNG010000020.1:14620000-14932500 GCA_024349245.1 Neodontobutis hainanensis | reverse complement strand
CTGTAGGTGCATTTTTGGGAATGAAATTAAATTATGTTGGTCTGAAGGATTGTGAAAATTAATTATGCAAGTCAACATAATCTTTGGCATTGTTACTAATAAAAACATGCATATAATCATGGTCAATAATATGCACAGCTGTGACATCAGCACAGATATTGAATGTACTGGTTAACCGTGAACTCATTTCCATTGTATTCTATTTTTTTTTATATTCCCCTTTACAGGCGTTTTAACAAATCTCAGTGTGAGCTTGGGAAACCCTCTGTACATTTTGCTCAGGGCTTGGACTCTTGATTAGCTACTCCTTACTTTAACAAAAACACCCAGAAACTCAGAATTATTGACAGAAATAACCTTTGTACTCCTGCAAGATAGTTGGGTTAAACTGCATGTCCACACTTCCATGTAAGTGTAAAGAGTGCATACAAATCAGGTCAGAAATCTGTACCTGTGTGCTACAGTGTCTTTCCAGAAACAGTAAAGGACAAGTTCTACCGCCAATGACAGTCTGAGATATGTATTTTGATATTTGGCATGAGACTTTCCTACTATTTTGAACCATGCATGTATTTATACATCTTTACTTTTACTTACTATACCTTACCTAAATCATAAGAAAAGCAAATAATGTCAGGCAAACAAGAATACATATTAAATTCAATCTAAAGACTATTTAACTGACCTATCCATTATCAAATACTATATGTCAAAACTAACCTGACAATCAATAGCTACACACTTTGATGTCTCTAATTTTACACAATGTTGTATTCTTGCATCTTGTGTGCACCCCCATGCAGTGTCCTCATCCGGTGGGCTCTGTGTGTGTTCAAGGTGTCCAAGTGATGAGTTTGAGTTTGTCAGATGCCTCAGTCCAGAGTTGAGGGCCATTTGTCATGTGTGAGATTCATTATACATGTCCCTATACCCCCCCTCCCCCCTTCTGCTGGGCAATGTGATCACAAGTGACCCCCCTTGACAGGCACAGCACCTTCATTATGTCACTGCAGCCACCCTGTCACTTTGGCAACTCTCTAACTGTCTGGGTGACACCCCTGGGTGGGACTCCAATCTCTCATCTGGAGGCCTGCTTGTCTCTGAGCTTGTCACTGTGTGTGTAAATGTGCATTTATCTAGTGTCTGTTTGACTCCAGAGTGGGACCCAGAGTAGTGTTTTCACATTAGCTTCCCGTTTGCATTACATATCCACATATTTTTTCAACAACCAAGCTATTGTTTCCAGAAATATGTATATACAAAGTATCAACGTCCCAGAGGGAAAGACACAGTCATATTGTTGTTCCTGATAACTTTGTGGCATCTCGTGTGTGAAGCATGACCGACTATAATTATGTTTAGGCAAATATACTAAGTTAAGATTAGAAAAGCTTCATATATTATAAAATAAAATGATTCAAAAATGACAAAAAGCTAGGTTAATACATATTTAATACAACATAATTTTATTTTGTAAATAATTCCTAATAAAAGTACCACTGCATCCCATCCCTTTCCCCAACCAAGGAAAAAAAAACTGATAATAACAACAACAATAATAATAATAATAATAATAATAATAATAATAATAATAATATATTAAGTAAATTAGATGGTGTTAGAAAAATAAACTAAACCAAAGTCCTACATCCCATTCTTATCCCAGACCTTATTTTATTTTTTTCCTTGGCTTAACAAATGTATTTATTTATTTGTATATTTATTGTTTGTACATTAAAATTAAACTGGTGTCAGCTGGTCATACTTTGGTTACCAATTTCCCCTCGTTATTATCCTATCCTCGCTCCCAGTGGGATCATTTCTGATAACACACTGGACACTGTTGTACTATTACCTCTCCCTCTATTTTCTAATCAGCAATTATTCAATTATGTCCCATTAGTTGAAGGGTGTTGCCAATGTGGCCGCCCTGGGCGTTTAGCCCCTGCTCTCTGTCAGGGGGAGACCCCGAGGGCTCTGCAGAACGCCTATGATTAGTGTTGCATCTGCAGAGAGGTGACAGAATCCCTCTTCAAATATTTTGTCTTCATTTTACGGCTCTGAGATGCAATTATGGAGCAGCAGTTCATTACGGCAGCAGCGCGGCGCGCTTCATGTTTTATGCATGCCGCCTCATTTAGGGCCTTTATTAACGATGCAGGTCTGACCAGCCTGTTTGGGACTATACTGTGGTCACTGCTTGTGTGTGAAAAAAGGAACATGAATGACGCCTTCGAAGGAGAATGGAAAACAAAGATGAAAAACACAATTGGGAGAAAAGTGAATGAAGCTGAGAGAGTGTGGTCAGTGTAGTGGTCACTTCACCGCGGTGCCCCCTTTATCCTCGTCGCTGGACTTGTAATAGAGCTGTATAGTGGCGAGGCGGGTGCGTCCTGGCTTGGCTTAAGGCAGTAGATTGAAGGGGCGGGGGCAGCAGGGGTGACTAACTGCACCTCCCTGAGCTCAAGAAACTCCATCTGCATCTAACATTGAGACAGATGAGGCCAATTTGGCTCCTTAAATTTCTAGGCTATGATGGATGTGGGGCGGCTGCGCACAGTGAGAGGTTGGAAGAAGGGTGCGATGGCGACGAGGGAGAGAGGGGAGACAGGGGAGACAGGGGAGGCTGTGACTGAGTGAGGAGGAAAAGAGAATAAAACTCGTAGCTGTTTGAAATTGATTTTTGGGAATTCCATTACTTTATGTTTTGCAGAAAGAAGTTGTAAAAGTATGACATTACAAATTAGAAAGATCTGATTTAATACAAAACAATAAATTAAACCATATGTTGTGGTAAAGTGTTTTGATGAAAATATCAATTTGGGATAATATTTTTAATAAATTTTGCAAACCCTATCCTTTATTAGACCAGGTCTTGTTCTTGCCAAAACTAATTCATTTATTACATGATTATGTTGCTGCATAATTTCTTACAAAGTGGCAGACAGCCCAAACACTGAAAGAGCTTTGTTAGGTTTCTACTAGTCAGCGCTAAGTTGACTCAATTAACATCGCAACCATGATATTCAAACTGTTAAAGCTTCCTTAAAAACAAAAAAAACAAAAAACACAGGACCTGAGTAGTCAATCAATGAACTACAATCGTGCTAAAAACACAGCTGTGTCTTACCACAAAAGTGTTGCTTCCTTTTGCAAATGTGAAGGAAAACTTTGTGGAGTTTCACAATTTCAAGTAGTTTTATAAATAAACAAAATATTCAACTTTGACAGACATATGTATCCAATCATTCATGTGTCAGAAAAGAAAAAGAAAATTTTGTCAATTTTATTACGACATATCACAAGTAAAAAGTGTAATAATTAAAATCACAAATGAAGAAGAAGAAGAAGAAGAAATTTTATTTATATAGCGCCTTTCTGTAGCTCAAGGTCGCTTATGATGGCAAATGATGCCTTATTGTTCTAGATACATTAAGTTTAAAGATGTTGCAATAAAATCCAATGCTTTTGCTTTTCTTTTATGGCTGGCACAGAATGTGAGAGGTAAAGCTTAGTGAATACCTCCTAGCAAATCCATACAATTGATCTGAATAAAGTCTATCTTCTTATTCACGCCAACTCACTAACAAACTAAAATAGTACAATTTAAGTAGAAATAACTGTTAAGCAGTTAAGTAATAGTGCCTACAGCTTCCCAGCCTCTAACTGATGAATGGCCCTCTCACCACAGCTCACATCTGTGCTGCAGATCAGCCGCCTGATAAGAACTACCATCCTCACGCTGCATAAATATTTTATCAAGTATAATGGAAATTGTCAAATCAATCTAATTGTGTAATGCATTATGAAGACATCAAACTTAAACAAAGCACATATGCTATCATTTCTTTTAACGAGCGGGCCAGGCGGGGCCAGGCGGACTCGGCGGTTTGGTACCCAGGGGGCCGTCCGCAAGAGATGGGGGGCGGCTGGCAACTACCACTCTGGTTATCCGTCTCTCTCTCTCCTGTGCACCAACCTCACATTTCATCAGAGGAATCAATTTCTCAAATGTGCACAACTGTGAGCCATAATTATATTAGGGCCCAATGGCAGTTAGCCTGAAGCACAAAGGTGTAATGAGTAAAGAAAACGCATGCTTGTGCAGGTTTATCATAATGTTAATTGTTATACTTTTAGGTATCTGTAAATTACACAGGTTTCTAACACAATGACTATTTTATAGAGTATTACCTGGTGTTGTTTTTAAAGCTAAGAGGAGAATAAGCCCTTTTTTTGTTTTTATTGCTGTGCTTTGCCTCTTTTACCAGATTTTGAGTAGTAACAGCAAATTTTGTGTTCTTGTGTGGATGTGTGATCCAAATGACTGTTCCTTCAAGCCCCAGCTGATGTCTCATGGAAACAATGTGGATACCAGCTTGTTAGTCTATTTACTTTAAATCTGACAGGCCTGAGTTAGTGTCCGACTGGGATTTTATCTCATTAGACAAAATGTGGGGCTAAAACTATCATAAAAATCATTTGGCAACTGGCATCCCACTTAGGAACACCTGTCAACATACAGAAGGAAGATAAACTCTGCAAATTAGAGTCAGGTCTGAGAGTGAATAGAGCTGAAGGGAGGGAGTGGGATGCCAGTCGTGGGCTGCCAGTCGTTATGGAGCTAATGATATGAAGTGGTGGAGGCTTCCTCGTTGATGATATTGATTGTGGTTTAGGACGTACTGTAAAGCATGTGTATGAGTGTGCATGTGTGTAGCACATTCATCTGTCAGTTCACGATGGCCTCATTCATTTGCATTTCATTAGCAACAAATGTGGTTTGTAAATCCTTCATATTGATTATGTCCCAAACAAGCACAGAAGTAAAAGCACAGTGATTCATCTTTGATACAAATGTATCAAAAGCAGAATAAATCGTGTGGCTGTACTGTTGTACAGAAATCCAATGCATTCTCATCTGAAAGAGTGACATGGTAATGTTTGATCACTGTGCCATTTTATTTTGCCCAATGCATCTGCTGTATGTGTTTTCTGTAAACAACATTTATTACAATTAAATATTTATACTTATTTTATATTTTTACAGGATAGTTTCATCTACACTATTTTAGCACCCCAAAGTATGCCACTGGAAAGCAGAATGCATCTTAACGCTGTATTTAAGGAGCACAGTGTAAAATAATATATAGCTAAATGGAACACATCAGTCAAAATTATATTATTATATCAATTTTATTGATATAATTGAACACTGCATTTTTCAATGTTGGAAAAAAATTGCCCCATGGAATTAATTATTTATTAAAATAATGTTTAAGGGGGCAGTGGCTCAGTAGTAGAGCGATTGTCCTAATACCAGAAGGTTGGCGGTTTGAATCCCACTCTCCCCACAGTTCACACTGTCATTGTGTCCTTGGGCAAGACACTTAACGCACCTTTCCTCCAGAATTGAATAAGTGTCTGCTAAATGACTAAAGGTTAATATATATAAGAATATGATCTGGTTGTAGGTGTAGCTATTATTCAAATCTATAACACTACAGTAAAAAACACATCTTATTAGACCTTTAAAATTATGTTGTTATCCTGTATTTAGATAAACACATAAACACATTTACCTGTTTCTATATCATTGTTTTCAATTGTTGACACTTTTGGAATCGTCTCTCACACAATCACATCTACAAAGCTCACGCAGAGGAGGCCTGACCAAAGGAGAATCAATGTCAAAAGATTAGGATTGCTGTGCCAAAAGAAGGCATCAGTGGGATTTGTCTATGTTTTTGTTGTTTTGGTATCAAAATGAATTATTGCATTTCTATTTTGCAGACATACTCATAAAAAATATATTTATATTGTTACTTCACTTGACAACTCTACAAACCTTTTCCCATAAACTTTTAAAACATTTAAAAAATCCACATCTTGCTGCTCTCACACATTTCTTTCTTTTCTTCTCATTTTCTTTTCTGCTCCCTCTCTATCTCACACACCACACAGCGCTCTGTTTTCCTACGCTGTCTCGTCCCCTCCTCACCCTGTCCAAACATACATCTTTATCAAGCGCCTGTTGTCAGACAACATTAGATAATTAATAGGCCATTTGTCAGGCCTGTGAGAAACATGTTAAAATCCCCGAGCTGCTCCCCAGATAAATCCTGCCGTGCACACTGATGCCTTTGTTGTGTCAAGCTGCCATCGGAGCTGCACATTTACCATTAAAGCAGGCTCATTATTAATCACAACTAATGCTAATTAATTAGGTGTCCATGTGTGTGCGCACAGAGGGACCAGCTCTAAGTTTCAGTTTGTTGTGCAGTGTTAATTGGTAGCTCGGCCCAGAGCTCTTAATGGAGTGTTTTCCATTTGGAAAGAGGGAGTAGTTGACTAACACCAGAGTGAAAAACAATGCTCTCATTAATTAAGAATCTGTTAAGAGCTGTATCTGCTCTTGTTACTGGGACGTGTGTGATTCTTTGTCCATACCAAGAATGTGCATACATTTAGAGAAGATATGCATGGTATTTTTTAGTTTTTTTTTTGCATAAAATATAATTAATTAAATATCCAACAATACAATATATTATACTATGTATATATACTGAACAAATGGCCTATTTCTCTCAAATATTGTTCACAAATCTGTCCATATCTGTGTTAGTGAGCACTTCTTTGCTGAGATAATCTATCCTCTTCACAGGTGTGGCATGTCAAGATGCTGATTAGAGAGCATGATTATTGCAATATAGATGGGCCTTAGGTTGGCCACAATAAAAGGCCACTCTAAAATGTGCAGTTTTACTATTGTGGGAATCTATGAATCCACCATTTGCCTCACGCAGTGCAACACTCTTTCGTATAGAGTTGATCAGGGTGTTGATTGTGGGCTGTGGAATGTTGGTCCACTTCTCTTCAATGATCTGTGCTCTTTTCTTCAATGGTCTGTTGCTGGAAATTGGCAGGAACTGGAGCACGCTTTCGTAATCTGTGAATATTTAGACATTGCTTGTGTTGGAGGTCCAGAGCGTTCCACATTTTAACCCACTTTCAGACACACAAAAACTTTTCCAAGTGGTTCTTACCTTTGGTAAGTACAATTTCCCATATCCTCTCAGACTATGAGCTCTCCCTTTACCTGTTAAAACTCTTGATTATACTTGTTAATAATAATAATATTGAATAAGTGATTTTGTATCAGCCACTTCCATGAACCCTCCTCGATCGACACTTGGACCAAAGACTCCTCAAAAGCTCGGCTAAGGACTCAATTAAGCACAAAGACAGAGTTAATTAGGAAGCTTATAGCCTCTCCTGAGGGCACGACGACCCCCAAAAAAAACACTCCTATACACCCCCCACTGAGAAAGAAGCGGATGCACTGTAATTAACAGCACTTAGCATATCTACGCCACAAGAGCGTTTAAGTGAACCTCATGAGAAGCTAATTAATAATTGTTTGATTTTGAAAGAAGCCACAATGAGCTGTCTCCCCCATGTGCACGCCTATACATCGTCCCAAAGGCTTCCTTAATGACTTACTTAATAGACATGTAGCCACGCTTCATGACTCCTAAAGTTTAGGTGCTGTCTATAAGTGGTAAAGAAAAGGAAAGTAAAAGTGCATCCAAATATCAAAAACCTTTCTTACAATAAAGATTGAACCATAAAGAAGATGCTTTTTGTACAAATGGAAATTGTAAAGAAAATGCATCTGAACAACAATAGGGATGTGCTTATCTAAGGTAATGAAATAAACAATAATGGCAGCCATGGCACCTGGTTTTAGGACCAGAAGTGTGTAATCTACAGCTTGTTTCAAACAGTTACATCTCAATCCCCACACAAACTAATGACTTCAATAACTCAGAATGTTCTTCTCTTGTGCTGGTCAATGTTTATCATTACCTAGTAGTCTGGCAGACTTGGGAGCGCGTTTGCAGGGAAACTAGCACCAAAAAGGAGCAGTGCAGAAACTTATGTAATAAAATATTCAGTAATATAATAGCTCAGTTGCAGTTGGGCATGTATTAACAAAGTTTCTTTTCTGTTGAGATAATGTGACACAACAATTGCAGTTCTTTAATGTATTGCTGTGGCGGTATGAAAAAAAGAGAAGAAAGGAAAGCAGGTTATGTGATAAATCGAGCAGTTCCACTGTTTGGATGATGACTAATGGAGGGGATCATGTGTGATTATGTTTGACCTGTACCACGAGGCTAAGCCCCCCTTGCCCTCGAGCCTGTTATCGTGGGCAACAAATGATGTCGGCAGATAAGCACAAGGCCCGTCCTCTAAAGGTGAGGAGTTCATTTCCATATTTCATGATCTAAAACCCATCCGTCAAACACTGGCAGCTTGTCTCAGGTTTGATAAAGTGATCAGTGGATTGGGTCCCAATTTTAGTGAATGGAAAATGATCACCTGCTAGTAATGACTGTGCCTGCAGTTATAATACTCTCATCTCTGTAAGGCACTCTTTAAAATGTGTGTTAAAGTTTTTAGCACGTTTTTAGTATCAAAGCTAAAGCTAAAGTTGAAGACTGAAAAAAGATGGTATTGGTACTGACACAGGGGGAGTGCATATGTCCACAGGTAGGTTATTTCTCTTTGTAAACTTGTGTATCCATTTGTCCCGTGGGTGCGTCCCCTTGGCGTTCCGTCAGCAGTGGCTGGGTCACACCTCCATTAGAGGCTTTGTCACAGTGATTAATAGCTCTTTCTATCATCTTTAATTCACTCCCTGATGATGGCGGCCCTGCTCACTGCTCGGGGTAATCGTGTGATGTATGAGTCCGTCCAACACCTTGTGGCAGAGGTGAGAATCATTCCACCCATGCAGATACCAGGTTGAGAACAAATGTGTTCTCGCTTAATAAAAATTAATGAATTTGGCGTTGAGCACAAGCATTTAAATAAATACTGTTTGTATTACAGATCACAAATGTATGCAGCTCTGATGTGTTGTCAAGGTGTATTTACCTATGTGAGTACTTAATACTGTTTTCCCTTAGGCATTAAATCGTTTCTGTTGTCTTTGTCTACATCAAAGAAGGCTTCATCTCACTATCACTTTGTGTTATCAGTGTTTTTTGATGCACTTGAAGTCCTGATGCTGCTCCCAGCTGGAGTTCCCCTTCTCTGCCCAGATTTCTGTTAGCGCTGCCTCTTTGATGAAGGGCGTCAGCCTGCAATGATGAAGTAATGTCCATTACTGAACAAATAAACAGGGCTGTTTGCTTTAAGTAGACGTACTCGCACACATGACATGCATACCAGTTTAATCATCTGCGTGCATTCTCTTTACTGGTCCACATCGTCAAAGCAGTGCAACGCTCTTTGACTTATCAATCATCTGCACATGAAACCACAATTTTTAAAGGCTTGAACATAGCATATTTGCTTTTGGCCAATGTTTACCTTACAGAAACATATATGTTTATGAGCTGAAATGCTCTCGTTGAGTCCAGTCGACGGAGGGAATTTCTGCTCTAAATCAAATATAAACTTAGAGACCAGTGTGAGGGGGGAAATGTCAGAGGAGAAACAGCAATGGATGGATACAGTTACCTTTAAAAGCTCTTGTCCCTCTACCATATGGTAAGCCTCACATAGAGGACCATAACCGCGTTACACAGTCCCTGTGCTTAAAATCATTACACTGACTCCCAGAGCCACATTGGGTTTCATGCCCAGCCCGGCTCAACAAAGTCTTTAAAAGACTTTTCTCTCAAACACACAGGGCCCACACAGTGAGAGTGTCAAACACAATAGTTTCACAGACAGGGCAGGTACTGCTGCAGGGAAGGACTTCGAAATACTTACATTCTAGATGTGGTTCAACAAATATGCTCGATTCACTTGGAGTACAGAACACAAAATGAGTAGTAGACATAATCAAGCCAAAGTGTCTGTGTATATAATTATGTCCCTATAATTTTATCCCTAACAATATGACTCCCACATGACTGTGAATATTGCAATATAAAAAGAGTTAAGCTAAAATATTTGCTTTATACCAGAAGTTAAGATGCTCGTGTAGATAACCATGCAGAGTCCATCAGTGACACCTTTACCTTTTGATTAGTGCACAAGCTTACTGTCTGTGTGCGTATGATTGTGTGTGCCTGTATGTCTGTGTGTGTGTGGGTATGTGTATGTGTGTGTGTGGGTATGTGTATATGTGTGTGTGTGTATGTGTGTGTGTCTGTATGTCTGTGTGTGTGTGGGTATGTGTATATGTGTGTGTGTGTGTGTGTGTATGTATGTGTGTGTGTGTGTATGTGTGTGTGTTTGTGTGTATGTGTGCGTGTATGTGTGTGTGTATATGTGTGTGTGTGTCTGTATGTGTGTGGGTATGTGTGTGTGTATGTGAGTGTCTTGTGTGTGTGTGTATATGTGTCTGTGTGTGTGTATGTGTGTGTCTGTCTGTCTGTCTGTGTATGTGTGTGTGTATGTGTGTGTGTGTGTATATTTGTATATGTGTGTGTGTGTATGTGTGTGTGTGTGTCTGTGTATGTGTATGTGTGTGTGTATGTATGTGTATGTGTGTGTGTGTTTGTGTGTGTGTGTGTTTTTGTGTCTGTGTGTGTGTGTGTGTACGTATGTGTGTGGGTGTATGTGTGTGTGTGTGGGGTATGTGTGTGTGTGTGTGTGTTAAAGTGTGTGTGTGTGTGTGGGGTATGTGTGTGTGTGTGTTAAAGTGTGTGTGTATGTGTGTGTGTGTGGGGTATGTGTGTGTGTGTGTTAAAGTGTGTGTGGAACAGAGTTCAGTCGACTGACAGCGCAGCAGTAGAGTGTCACACCAGCAGCCCTTCAGGAATGCTCCTCTGACCAGAGATGGGTTGTTGAACCTCATTAGCAGAGCCCCATCGCCCTGTGACCTGTCAGCCTGTATTAGCCACAACCCACCACAGATGCAGACTGGGGGTGCGCCAGCTTCCTGTGGAACATTTCCACCTTGGACTGTGTCTCCGTCTCACCATACAACACTTGTCCTATTACAATCACCCCTTTGGAGGCGTTTATTGATTTATATTCTTATAAGAATTACTGGCTGAAAAGAGGAAAAGGTCTGGCTGACTGTGGCTGGGCATCATTATCAGACTGAGTTCAATGGACAAGCGCAAATTAAAAGTTAAAAGAAGAACGTTTCTACTTTTAATCCCAATGTGATTGATTCTGAAAACTCTGTTTGTGTAGGAGAGGAAATACATAATCAGACTTTTTAGGCTTATATTGTCCCAGTATTACTTTTTCATGTAACATTAAAGAGATGTTTTGAAAAAATACTTTTTTCTGAAGCATACTTTTAACTTTCAGATCTGAAAAAGGTCAAAGGTTATGATATTACATTATTAATATTATTATTATTATGACTGAGGTCAGTACTTATTTTTGACCAACTTGACTTTGTTTAATACAAATGCTCTTTATTTTGGCTTTAATGTGTTGGTTACGTTTGTCTTCTGTTTTAATGCCTTTACATACAATTTCTTTTTAGTATAATCACTTTATTATCCCCGTTGGCAAATTCATTGTAGGCAGCCACCACCAGGGGGCACCCATGTTGGTGGGGAAAACTGGAGTACCCAGAGAAATTCCACCCAAGCACAGGGAGTACATGCAAACGCCACTCAGAAAAATCATTACAAAGGAAACATTGTTATTTTTTTATTTCTTTGCTGTGTATAATTTGAATTATAGCATTTATTAAAAAGAGATAACCACAGAACCCCTATCTCTTCAACCATTTATCCTCATAAGCCACACAAGCCAGTCTGCAAAAGCCCCATGCGAGGTTCAATGGTCTTACTCCTCCATCCTGTTTCACTCCATTCACAATTAACCCCGATGAGCTTTCCCCGCTTTACTCTACAGTGGAGAACAACTCCAGGAAAAGGAAATATAAAACACTGCGAGCTGCACAATGCTTAGTGAAACCTGCTCTCTGGCTTTGGCTCAAACAAGTGGCAAACATGAGTTGTTCATCCAGTGTTTTGAATCACAAAATGGCTGTTTTTGTACAACCAAGCTTTGGGCTGCATGAACTTTAAATTTGGAATAAAATACTGGCGTTAGAAGAAAGTCATGATCTACAGCCTTTCATGACAAGATCAATAAAAAAGACATTGTGAACAGATGATAAACACTTTTGTTTGAAAATCTCTGTCTTGTGATGTTTATTTGAACAGATCTTCATCACATGAGGACAGTGTATGCTTCACTAACTTTTCCATTTTAAATAGGAAAAAGGTCAAGAGGCTGTTTTGTGGGCTTTTTTCGTTGTTGTAGAACATGAATGGGAAAACGTTGTGTCTCAAATTGCAATTGCATTTCCAAATGAGTGTGGCCATGTCTCAAAGTGGGAAATGTGTGAAAATAGTGCTTTAAAATAACAGCCCTTATTATAAAATAGCTTTAAAATAACAGCCCCCAAGCAAAAACTGTAATGGATTTTTATCGCCCATTGGGTTCTTACCATTCTCAAATTAAAACTCAATAATATTGTGTTGCATGTTTAAATTTATTGAACAAATCCCTCACTTGGAGACTTCTCCATCTTTTTTTGACAGGCGACGGAGATGAGGACTTTGACCTCTACCGGACTGACATCTTAGACGGTGATCCTTCCCAGTCTTTGGCACTCACAGGAGACTTAGCCTCTCCCACTCTCTCTGAGGATGAGCTTTCACCACAGGACCACCTGTCCTTCCACCACCCCAGTATGGTTTTAACTCCAGAGGATATGTCAGTTCCTGTGGACTTTGAACTGAGAGAGTCGTCAGTTCCTGAAACCAGTTTGGGCATCTGGACTCACAGGAAGGTTGAAGTCGGAGAACGATTCGGACCCTACGTAGGAGAACACACGGCTTGTCTTCTAGACCCCACACAAGGCTGGGAGGTAGGACAATTATGGCACAGTCACTTTAATTCTTTAACATTAGCTATAATCATGTTGATATTACACAGTTACGGTTTGATTAAAAGTAACAACTAAAAAATGGAAAAACATACAAAAAAAAACAACCTGACTGCTCCCAAGTATTTTTATTAAATGAGTGCAATGTTATTTACAAAGTATTGCGTTGTAGTCAAACCCATACCTGCCAATACTGCCACACTATTTGTTGAAATTATGTGCAGTTTGGTGGAGATTTTTTTTTACAAAAAATACAGCTGTTGCAAAAGGTAAGCTAAAAACACGTGAGTCAAAACTTTTTTTCTGTCTTAAACAATTTCATCTTTAAAAATATACACAATTATTAAATGGTCACATTCAGAGGGGGTGGGTAGAGAAGTACCAATACTCAAGAACTGTTACTTTGAAATACCTCAGTAGACGTAAATGACACAATTTAAAGGTAATTTGAAATAGATATTCCTAAGGGAGCAGAAAAGATGCTTTTAGATCTTGCAGTACAGTTTTGAGTTGTTTTCTTCTGTGCTTTGGGGGGTTTTCTATGTCCATTGCAGGGTACTGTTCCCACTAGTCTTGTGTTGTTTTTTCTTGTATGTCGTCATTTTCACATTTAGCCCAGTGACCACAAGCCTGCCATTGCAGTTTGTTGCCCGGTGATGTCATGTTAGCTCAGTGCTACTGAAAGAAAAGAGACAGGGTTCTTGCTCTTAACTCAATTAAAATGAAAAGCCATAAATCCCTTCATCAGCGCAGTTAGGGACCCAGTGCGGCCATTGGAAAATCACATATTGGTCAGAGACATAAAGAAATCGAAGGCAGGGTCACAGGACAAGGTCAAAGGTCAGGTGCGGCCTCAGTCAGTGTCAGTGGGGTACGGTTTTATGGGGAAGGAGGAAGGGTCTGGCAGACAATCCGACTCATTTAGTTTGTTGAAATAGTTCCTCCCTAATTTGGATGGGTGGATTTAACCTATAGTTCAGTCCTTTGTGCCTTTGTATACATATAAGAATCATTATTGCTTTGTACTTTGGAGTTTAATTTGGTAGTCTTAAATAGTAGACTTTGTAGTTTTACATATATTTCAAACTGGGATCTTGGTTGAACTTTGATTCAGTTTCAATCAATGACAATATATACTATGGACAACGTCCCATATTCACCGAAATTATCATTATAACAAAATGGCGGTTACATCCAGGCTTTTCTGCTTTTACTGCATAGTAAAACAATAGTTTTCAGATAGCATAAACTAACGTATTATATCTAGAGTTGTCATGTAGTAAAAATTGTTTTTACACTTATAAAGTTGCCAATGGGTTTCTCCTTATATTTCCTCTTTTGGAGCCTGCCCTCTGGTGGATGGCGGTATATCGCTGTATATCGCTGTATATCGCTGTATGGCAGCACCCTTACTCGAGGACCATTTAAGGATTTTCATAAGAGAGGCTTGGTTTCAATATGGATATTTTTTTTTTTTTTTACCAATTACATATGTTATACTTTGTAATTAGGCAGCAGTAGCTCAGTGGGTAGAGCAGTCGTTCTTCAACCGGAAGGTAGGTGGTTTGATTCTCACTCTCCCCACAGTTCAGACTGTTGTTGTGTCCTTGGGCAAGACACTTAACCCAACTTGCCTCCAGTGGCTATAACACTGGTAATTACTGTAGAACAATGTAAGTCGCTTTGGATAAAAGCGTCAGCTAAATGAATAAATGTAAATGTAATTGTTGTAATTAGTATGCCAGTCTTGTTATGCTACTCTTAAGTTAAATAGAGAAAAGCATCTGTAGCTGACAGACTGTAGATCTGCTGCAGACCAAAGACCATTACAACTCCTGACAGACCTAACCTTCTGTTATATTGTTATTAGTGCTGGGCAACAAATAAAGCGTTTAATCGCGATTAATCGCACAAATCGCAGAACTTTTTATAATGAATTAAAAATGTGTGTATTGCATACTTTTATTTTGAAAGTAGGCCTACTGCTATTTGAACAAAAGTGCAATTGCAAACAAACATGGTGCTTTTTACCGCAGTTAAAAGTTAGTAGCAGTAAAATATTTCTTGTAAATCTCAACTTAAGCCTTAATGTAATCAAATGAAATATTAAACCAAAAATATTTCCCACTGCCAGGGCATTAATATTTTGTTTAGTTTGTTATAGAAAAACAAGTTATGTCCAGAGCCTCGATCATAACATTATAACAATATAAACAATATAAATGTCTGTTTTGTGTTTTCATTATAGTCAGAGCATGTGAGTGAAGTTCCCGTGGTTCATCAATATAATGCACTGTAACGCCACAAGGTAATTACGGTTGCCTAGCAATGTCCAGTAGTCCCGGTGAAGGCAACAGTTGGTGCACGTTGTAACGCCTTCGCTTTTGTAGTTCTCTCCTTTTTATACAACTCGTGTATTCTTCTTGTGAGGGTGCGTCATGAGACTCAGACGTGCAGGCATTCCGTGCGATCCTAAGAATCTTTTTCAGATTTTCAGACCGACATCTTTCACAATATTAAATGGCCAGTGTTAACGCGCAATAAAATAATTGTTGGCGTTAATTCATTAATGCGTTATTAACGCAATAATAGCGTGTTAACGTGCACTAATTGTTAATTGTTGTTAGGCTAATGTTTTTATAATAAACACAGTGACATAAGCATAATATAAACTTATGTTATTTTAAACTGACTTTTAGTTAAATTAATCTTGTAAATTTGTAGTAAGCTATATATTTTAATGCCTTAAACTGAAGTAAAGAGAAAACTACAACTACAAGCCGCTGGACAATGCCTGAGTTATTCTTCTTTTCCCAGGGAAAGAAATAAAGGAAGAAGTGGTATCATGAATTTTAATCTGGCAATAATTTATGTGGGTCCTGAATAATAATAATATGTATTTAAAAAGATGGGAGTGTGTGTGTGTGTGTGTGTGTCCGGGGCCAGAAGGGTAGGGGGTAGAGGGGAAAGATGGGATCCTGGTGAGGCAGCACTGTATCACGATGTTTAATTACCGCCCTGACAGCGAGCCATAACTCTTTCCATTAAGTAAATAAGTTGTAAAGAATTTATGATGAAATGCCACATTATTCAGAATGGATATTCTGTGATGACATCCCACTGCATTAAATATGGTAAACGGCATCAAGGCAATCCTAAACCTCCCCCCCACCACCAACTATGCCCACGCGTTTACCATCCCTCAACCTTGCTCCCCCCCGCAGACCGTCAATATGCCAATAAGCCTGGGGAGGGTCTGTAAAAATAAAATTGATTTGGTAAATGTTAGTAAATGTAAGTTAAGATAGATATGTTTGCTTTCATCATCAATTCTATGCGCCGCTGCAAGGTGATGTCACCGACCGGGGGAACGATAAAGTGGCGCTCCCATCTGGAGTGTTTGATGGAGGGTCCTGAGTGGCCCGGGCCGGTGCTGACAGACTGGGGGAAGTTTGTCACCTGGGAGGCTACCACTCTTCAGCGCCATCACAATAAATTTCGGGACTTTATTCATAAAGGGGATGAGTGAGTTATGAGGTCTGTGATGCTTTATGAATACAGGAATGGTGACTTATGGGAAAGAGAGCTTCAGTAAATAAGACGTTGAGAAGGGAACGTCAAGTGGAGGTTTCCCACCTACACTGTAGCACGCACAACTGCAGCTTGATGTGCTACTAGACAGATGCCTGCTGTGTGTGAAGATTAAAGTGTAACATGGGATTGAGTGCTGACAAGAAAGTTCATGGCATAAATGAGGACTAGATTCTGCCTCCAGCTGACACCTGCTTACTCACTCTAGGGGACAACATTCAAAATTTTCATTGTTTTTCTCCACTCCATAGTTTTCCAAAAGCTTTCTACAGTGTGTTACTGTGCTTTATGAACTTCAGTGTTTAGTTTTTGTTTTTATTTTCTGAAACTTAGTCTGGACATCACAGTCTATGCATGCAAAGTCTTACTTTTCTAGTGAAGCTTGTACCACATATAGCAAAGCAGACCTTTCTTGACTCAGACAGGTTTGCTCACCCTATATTATAAAATACCGATGAGTTGTTCTTATCAAATTTTGTACTTAAATCCAGCATATTTGACCCTACTTTTTTCATCACAGTATCTAATAGCCTATTAACCCTCACAATATCACTTATTCATCTAATGTTCTTCCAGGTAATCTAGTTTCCCCCATCAACATCAAGGCTCCCCCTGGTGTGGCTGCCGACTACAAATTTCCCCACGCAGATAATGAAGGGATAAATTTAAATAGTGAGCATTACATTGAGTATTATATTATGAAATAAGTATAGGTGATTTTATTATTTTACTTAACTTTACAGTTAATTTGAAAAGCTAGAAATTGGAGAACATGTCTAAAGTGTGTCTTCAATGTGCTGCAGATGAGGTGGCTGGCACTTGTCTAGTATTTGCATGTATTTCTTCTATAGCCTCCGCCTCAGGAATACTCTTAACGCCTGGATGCCCACCAGTCCATATTCTGCTGTCTCTTTCTCTGAGTCGTTACGCACATTGAAATTCAAACTCCATTTGTGTCTGTCCTCTTCTCAGCAGCAGCAACAATAAGACAGAGACTTAGAACCCGCGAGAGAGTTATCCAACACTCAATGAGCCTTTGGGTTCACTTAGACTCACAGCCCCACGGGATTATGGGTCCTGGGCTTAGAAAGCTGGGTGCCTCCTGCTGTAGGAGTGATGGGCGGAGCAGGTTAGGGGTGCGGGAAGGGGTGGGATGGTAAGCGGGCTGGGACAGGGTCGCTCAGGGGCTTTTGTGCACCTCTTGAGTGGGAGGCGGGGGTGGAAGCATCGGTGATGGAGGGGAGGTGGTGAAGGAGATTAGCAGTGACGGTGAATAGGAGCAGAGGATTAGGTGGATGGGCAGGGCCCTTCTTGGCTCGGCCTTTCTCCTGCCCTCAACCTCCTCAACATGAGAGGACGGGATGATAGGAGGAGGAGAGGCAGGTGTCTGGCCAGCCTTTAGTCATGTAAGCATCACATGGACCCATCATTCACAGTACTGTCAGCTCAAAAAGCCTTTATTCCCAAGACCAATGTTTAGTCACTGACCATCCAGTCCTTGACTGACGCTGGTGAAACCCTTGGCATTCTATATTGATGCATAATGTTTTGAGTGCATTTATTTTTTCTCTTGTGGCATTATTTTTTTCACTGGACACATTTTTTTGGTTGGGACAGTCTTAAAACTCAGGACGTAATGGCAGACAAAAGCTTAAGTTCAGACACCAGATTCTAAGAACACTTTGTCCATGATTACTGAGAAAAGGTGTTTTGTTAAGAAACGAGGGTGTGTTTTTGAGTTTTTATTTGGTATTACATGGAACCAAGCTATCACTACTACATTGTGTGTGTGTACTCATAGCAAATGGATGTCTACAAAGAGGAAATATTTCTAATATTGAAAATTTGTCCGAAGATTAAATAAACTAAATGAAGGCTTAGTTTTGCTGGTTTTGGAGGGCGTTTCATAAGGGGCGTGTTTCTCTGAGCACGATAAGCCTCTGTCCTGAATGAATGCAGATGTCTCTGGCTGGCTGTCCGCCTGTCCCCTGTACACTGACGGCCCATCACCTCTCTCTGTCACAGTGAGAAAGAACCACTCGGAGAGTTGGCTAAAAGCCCCTTAATCCTCGAGCCCCTGCCACATCTCATCCTCTGTCAGTGTGGATGGCCCTGCCTGTAGCAGCGCTTAGAAAAGCCCGGCCCAAGGGATGAACCCCTCTGTCACTCACGCACTTCTCAATGGACACACATCTTCACATTTTCTCACATAGATATAGTTTATTTGAAAGTCAAAGTGAATAAATCCAGCATCTGCAAAAGCGATGTGAATGGCGGTTGTCAATGCATTGTGCTGCATGAACACAGCCACTGCCATCATCTGCTTTCTCTCAGACGAGCACTAGTCGGCCAATGAGCGTGAACTCTAGGGTCTCATTGGCACTTAATGAATTGTAAAGATGAAGACAATAAGACAATTAAAATCTCTGTGGTGAGAAATATTGACGGTTGTTTGTCTTGTGCTTCCAAGAAGAGATTATGTTACACCTCGTAATAAGACATCTAAATGTATGACTAAAATATTTTACTCATTTTGAAATGTGTAAAATCTAAATTAAAGGTTTGTGTTGAAAATGAGTGGGTAATGATATACTGTAGGTGAAGATCACCTGATGAATTTGATTGCATGGGAACTGACTGGTTTGTAACTTAAAAGTAACTCTTCTGGTACCCATTACTTTAACCAAATTGTGTGACTCAACCTCTTAAGCTGCCAAAGCGCCTCTGACTTCCTTCACCTGCAGGGTGCAGCCAGCCTAATTCCGCCTTTTGTCGTTTGTCTCGTCTGTTGTCTGTGAAGGAGATGAGCTGTGAATCCAGTGCAACTGGAGCTTGATTGTATTAGAGGGGATTGATGCCCGTTGAAAACCCCTAAGACAAAAACAAGCTGGGGGTCTATGTGGCTTCCTCTGAGTTGATTGGTAATCCTATTCTTTGTGCTAATCTGGTTTGTTTAGCAAGGTGTGGGTTAGACTAGGGGACGTCAATTTGATAGTGGGAGTAGGTTGGGGGGTGGGAATCACAGAGTAACTTAACAATATGATGAGATTCATAATGTGTAAGCCTCAATAATATGTCATGCAGTGATTACGCAACCTTTAGGAAATAAACGTGAGATGGTAGCCTGCAACTTCACTCAGGATTACAGAGACAAACATTTGTTGAGCCATGTCTAATATGTTTATAAATATATATTTATATTTACAATATAAAGCAGCAAACAAAACCGACATACACACACACCCAGTGTCACTGATATGCATCAATGTTTGTCTTGGCCTCACTTAAACTTTAAATTTCTGTATATAATTACTTGTATTTCTCAAGAAAGTAATTTTAACAGGTCAACCTCACACATTTTATGAAAAGCTTCAATATTATAGATCAAATACATTAATTTGCCTGTAACATAGACTTAATTGTCAGATTTTTTCCAGAGCTTCACAGCAATGGAACAAGTTATCAAAAAAACAAGAGAATTAAGAACTGGGTTAAAGTTAAATTGGGTTGTTGATGCATTTGTATAGGATTATCATATTAGTGGTTCAGTTTTGTCAAGAGGCTAAAGTAAAAACTGCTAAAGAGAAAAAAATTATCCCATTCAAATTTCTGATTTCCACTTCATTCCTAAACATCGACCACCCCCACCCACCACCCGTCCTCACCCGTCCCCACTCGTCATCCCCCTCCTCTTCCTCCGTCTGAGTTCCCAGCAGGGAGGGGAAGCTATGTTAACTAAGTGAACAAAGTCAGAGTGAATTTCAGAAGGACAAAAGCGAGCATGAGTGGGGGCCATGCCAGTCGGAAGGTGTTGCCCGCAGCACAATACCAGGTGAAAGGGGGCTCTCCTGTGGGGGTCTTTCCAAAACGGGGCAGAGGTCACAAGGCTTTTTTGAGATCCAAAGAGAATGAAAGAACGTGTTTGATTGAAAAAGGAGGGTCGGGAATAAGTATGGATGAGGAAGAAGGAGTTCACCTGTTTGAAAAGCTCAGAGGGGGGGTCCCCACCTCCAGCACCGTTAAGATGCTGACAAATATGTTGATAATGGGAGTCACAACATAGGCAAAAAGAAAAGAAGGCTGATCTGATTGGAGACACATGCAGGACAAAGCCAATAACACAATGACAAATGTCTAGACAGCAAAGACAAATAGAATTTATGTGCAGGTGCATTGGCTCACGGGAGGATATAAATGCTACTGCCTTGTTAGACACATTTACATCATTTATACTGAGCTGTTATAGCGCTATGAAGGTATATGCTTCAGCAGAGGAGCTTCAGAGTATAGCAGTCGTAACCTTTTTCTCATGGGACAGAGTTTACAATGGAATGTAAAAGAGGAAATGGCATGTTGCAAAACATGACAGTTTCAGTTAATATTTGGAGATGACTTCTCAAAGAAAATAAATTTAGTAAAAATAATTGGCAAAATAAGTCAAGTGTTTTTGGTTTTATATTTGTGGATAGTCTGTTACTTATAAATAATAGACAAAGTCAAATGTTTGACCTGAAGAATAGAGCAGATTTAAATTTCCATGATTTTCCATAGGAATATGGTGTGAAAATATTATACTTTATTGGCAAGACAATGGAATGCGTATTGCCTTGTTTTTTTCTAAAAGCTTTTGATTTAGTGTCCAGTAGGCATGGGCATTTAAACTAGAGTCAGGCATTCCTGTCTAATGCATCCAGTAGGAACAGCTGACCTTTGGTGGGATAGACCAAAATTACCATTTTGAGTTTGAAGTGCCCCTTTCTTCCACAATTCCTTGTGCTGGACCTTGATGTTCTAGTAAAGCAGATCTGCCATATTAAACTAAACAAAAAGATTCATATAAATTCATATTAATATACAAATTTGAAATAGTGTACAGTTTACGTCTACATTTTTAAGGTTCAGAGTTATGTTGTGCTTTTCCTAAATGCTGTTAGTAAATGTTGTAATTAAAGCCAAGCAGCTGATATGGATTAGTTAACCATTTGAACTTGTATAATCTCTTTCTTTGCAGTCTAACATTGTCATTTCCTAAATGTGAAATCCATTCAGACAGAGCTTTTATTTTTGTTGTTGCATCAGTCTTTAAGTTATATAAAAGAATCAAATTTGTTTTAAACATGGTTTGACAAATGAATTGTTTAAATGAGGCATTTTTTCTGTAGAGTTTTCTATGTCAGCTGTAGTAACATTAATAGATTATTCACAAATACCCCATGCATCTTATTCAAAACACTCATAGAGTCTTAAAAAAAACTTTGATATTGTGCACAACTAATCACAACACAAAAAACATCCACTGCATTTTACTGTTACACATGCCGCATATTGGGAATGTGCACATTGGTTCCCTAAAGCACATAGTTAGCGCCCAAGGCTCACACGCAGACACACGAACATGGACAGGAGTGAAAATGAGGGGACCCTCAAACAGCATACAGGAAACAGAGGTGATGAATTCCTTGTGCGGGGCCGTGCAGCGAGCCTCATAGATACCTTATCTAGGGGGATTGATAGGGGAAGGACCTTCTCTTAAAACACACTACTGATTGTTTCCAAATGTCTTCCTGATGGGGAGGGCTGGAGATCTGGATCGTCAAAGACTGTGGGGGCAAGCTTTTTATTGGTCCAGTCCCGGGGAAACGCAGAGGAAACAGTGACTGTGTCCTGACTATGCTGCTGGTGCTTAACTACCAGTCAGATCGTACTACCCATGCAGTAAATCTAAGTACCGGTTAACGCAAATAATCAAGAGTTAATACCACTCAACAAAACCACTTTCTATGTGTCTGTGGTCAGAGCTGTGCAAACAGTCACAAGCCAAGACCCTCTGTCCTCTTAGCCCGTGCAAGACTTCACTCACATGTTGATTCACATTTGCAATCTCAATATATGTGTATCCCATATGGGCTGCTGCGTGTTGTGTGTGTGTGCTGCCATGTTTCAGCGTCTCCTCTGTCTCTGCGCTGTAGTTCAAAGGGTAATGGAATGGTGTGGTTGCTTTGAGAGCTTATTACTGGTTTAAGCACTAAAAAACGCAGGCCGGGCCACATATACCAGGCTAACACTGTTATCCCGCTTCCAATTATTGCATATTGCTCCTCCAATTAGAGTGGAGCAGGTCCAAAAGCAAAACTGCGAGCTGCCAGGTTGAGAGGAGAGAGAAAGCAGAGGCCCCGGGTGGCAGTAATGAGGTCTTAACCCCGACTTTGCTCTATTATGTCATAATGCTTTAATTTGAGCCATATGAAAGGCTGCTGTGCGCTCTCTCTCGTGTTATTGGAAAGTCAATATTTGTGAGTTTGGCCTGTCTTTGGCCCTCAGGGGTGTCATAGGAGTGAGAGCAGAATGCCACAGAGGAAATACTGAGGTGCAAATGATTGGCACCAACAAAGTAAAACTAGTAGAGAGAGTGCATCATCAATAAAAATGATGAGCAACTGGCAGATTAATCAATGGTTTTTAATTCTATAATTATTCTCAATAAGAGATAATCCAAGCTAAAACCTGGATACTTTACATTCCTGTCGACATTGTTTGTGATTTTCCGCCTACTTTAAAGTATTGTACACAGTTATTACCTAATTACAGCTACAGCTACAGTAATGACTGATTGAAAATGAATCTATTAAGGATATGCATGTGGCTTATGTATGCAGTGTCTCTAATGCAGTATTATGTAGTATTGCAGCTTTTGAAGCCTCTCGTACTAATATAATGCTCAGTGAAGAGAAGACAAATGAACTGCCCAATTTGGGGACTATAGGGATTCAGACACTCAGCTGAGACTCAGCTACAAGCACATACTGTATAAGCCATTTACATTTTCTCCAAACACAGATCAAACAGCAGCAAACAAAAACAGGTGGTTCCAAAATATGACAAATTGTGCCCTATTGTTTACAATGGAGACTCTGCCTGACCATTTCATAACTTTTCTTTGATTGTTTCAAATTAGAAGAATATTATTGAGGTTATTTTGCTGTTTTCCATCTTGATTTATTCTGAAAATGTCCTATTGCACATTCAAAATTCTCTTCATTTTGACCCCAGAATTATTGAAATACACCTTGTAGTTGCAGAGATATAGTAAATTTTTGTGGACATGTCCTTTTTGAGCAGACACACCAAAAAACAGGCTTGGGTTTAGGGTTAAAAGCATTTAGTGGATTATGCTTAAATAACCTGATGCTGCAGTTGATTCTTGCAAAATCTGTGCATTTACCAATTCACGAAAATCCATCTTGACCTGCAGCAAGCAAAGTATTCATGGTCTGAACCCTGGCTTTACTGGATCATTGATGTCCATGATGTGGCAGCACTGACAGGTCTGTGAGGTTTGAAGATGTAGCAACCATTTTACCGTTACTGCTCTGACTGGATAAATCTGAGGATGATAAATTCAATCAACAACCAGTTATTAATTTAAGATACCTGCCCTTTTGAAAACGCTTTCAGCAGGAGCTCTCCCAGATGGTACTGTGGAGCAGTTCTATCCGCAAGGTCCGGTTAATGCAAAATTAGCTTGGTAACTGTTTGATCTTTTACCTATCAGTCTTAGGTCAAGAGCTTGTAAGCAGATATGGCCCCCTTATTTTTGTTTCTGTGATGTTGAGAGGAATTTGTTTCTCCAATATCCAGTATGGCTAATGAGCAACATAGTAGAAAAAAAACACAGCACTATACTTTTATGTATGGTGTTTTGCATCTTGTATCAGGCCATAAAAAGCAGAAAAAAAACTCTAGGTCAACTAGAAAGCACATGTCAAGCACGGGTCTAGTGTATACCTGCATACATGAAAATGCCATGTCGATCAAATGTTCTGCAGCCTTGAATGGGAAGTACATTTTTTCACCAACAATAGTCCCTATTGAAAACATTGGTGAACTAAGATAACCCGTTCCAATCAGCTTGTTAACAAACAACGTGTTTGTTAATACTTTGTCCACTGTCTGAAGGTCACGTTTTAAATGAGCCTGGTTCTTTTTATTAATGGGGTTAATTACCATAGTAATAATCCACAACCATTTCCTGGTCAATAATTGTTTTGTAATTGCTTTCAGGTTGTATATAATTATGATACAGCCATCAGTTCTTGTCAATGGATAATTACAATGTACAGTAACCCTTTAATCAGGAAAACCAAGAGGTGGAACAAGGACTTCAGTGGATGTACTTCTGAAAAGAAATGGGCCTTTGTACATGTTTAAAGTTACAAAACTGAGCTACACTTTCCCTTGTCTAACCAATACTCATTTTAACACTTTTACAATATACATGTGCTACACATCAAACTTCACGTGTGTTATTGTTAGCTACATTTCTTGGTTACATTTACAGTAACTCAAGGAATGTTTTTCTAACTACGGCTGCATACGCTAGATATCTTTTTTCATACCAAGCATTTTTCATTGTTTAAATCTGTAAATTGAGCAGTAAATTGTAATGCCCTTTGAAAATATTGAAAGACCAAGACAAGCATCACTGGGTTCATGTGCTTTGTGTTATGTAAAAGCACATGGCTTCACTGCTCAATCTACCGGATCACTGACAGTGAAGAGAATAGGACTGATATGGTGTGAGGTCAGTTACTGCAAAAAGCTTTAAACACAATATCTACCACAAAGAATGCCTTAATAGTTTATGGTGCAAGATGTTACTATACTTTTGGAAGAATCAGAAGTTGCAAAAGTTAGTTTGTGCTTTTTTAATGCTAATGGCCATAATAATACTAATGTTGCGGAGGGTCTAGAATGCTATCCAAACTACAGAAGAGCCTCATATCTTCCATATAATTGCTGATATGCCCCATTTCATATTATGCAAGCAGCATACAGTAGAATACAATATCCTAAATGAGCAATCCTTCTTACCTTCAATTTACTTTTTATTTATGTAAAATTCTTGTAAAAAATAGAATGAAATGCAATCAGTATTGGAAAACAATATGTAAACTCAGTCACTGTTTTAAAATGCAAATTAATAAGTGCAGGTTTTAAAGGAGCCTTTAAAAAGTACATTTACACTAGATTGCTATGGGTCAATAGCCTGGCCAACCAGACCCATTCACCCTAAAGTGGGTCTGGAACACCTCCCACTGAACATGACTTCCACTGAGCTCAAAACAACTCAACCAGTCACAACGGTTTATCCAAAATGGAACAGGCTTCATGTGATGCTTTCTTTCTCTGGTTGGTCTGACGTTGTTTGAATTGTGCCAGATAAGATGCAGTTGTAGGATCCTGCATATGTTGATTTCTGACGGGTTGTATGTTCTGCCCTTTGAAAAGCAAACTCAAAAACACAGGGACCAGAATAATTGTTTTTGTAGTTCAAAAAAGAATTAGGATGGCTGGCCAGGCTAACGGGTCAGCTTAGTAAGGCACACTTTTAAATTATTCTGAATGGTTCATTCACTGTAGTACAATTAATAAAATTTCAAACTAAACACTGCAGCTGTGGTTGGCTAAAAGCAGAAAGTGTTTGTGGAGGAGTTAACATATGGCTATGCATAGTGACAAAGAGGCAGCGTTTGAGAAGATAGGAGAGGCAAAACTAGACAACTAGACAGGGCCAAACAAGAGTGATAGATGAGGCACAAGAGAAACAAAGAAAGTTAAAGAGAAAGAAGAGTATGAGAGAGAAAATCTGTCAGAGTGAATGAAAGAGCCACAGAACGAGTCGAGAAGCTGAATGGAGAACTTGATTTCCTGTCTGTGGTACCTGCCTAGGGACACAGATCTCCCAGTGCACTATTCCCAAGTATCTCCCTGCAGTCTGTAATAGGATTTTCTGTCTTACAGCACAGCAGGTAATCTGTGAGGGAACTTTGCTCACAGATAAGGGTTAATGCAGCACAAAGTTCTTCAGCACGCTGGGAGTCGGTTCCTCCCTCCTAGTCGGCCTCATTGTCAGCTACAATCCGTCAAAAAGGATTTCTTCCTAGAAAACTCAGTGGCTATTTCTGACATCTCCAACAAACTAATTGTTGTCTGCTGCCCTGTGAAGTCCCAAGTTATTATCTTCAGCAAAGAGAAAAGGTGTAGCAATATCAACTTTATAAATCGCTACATTATAAAGCAGTAGAAATGATGCCAAGCAGTCCAAGTCTCTTAGAGCAAGGAATGTGTCATCCATAGTCTCCTCCCTAGACTGTTTTATAGCTATTTTTCCTCACTATGAGTTACTTTATGACAGGCATTGTAGTGTCTTTAGGGTTCTGGGCATCCTCTGATTGGACCATGCAGAGCTTCTCTCTGAACCTGAGTGACAGTGGGACCAGGTCCAACCACCAACCAGGACAGAGAGCCATAAATCATCCTGCTGGCACCGGGCTTCACTTCCTGAACAGCTACCAGCTCCTACAGGGGACAAAAACGGCTTTGTGGGCTTTCACCAGCTACAAAGTCTTCTCCGCTCTTAAAAAGTCTTAGGTTTATGATGTTTTTCTCTCTTTATGAGTTATTTGGTATATTAAATAAAGCAGTATCTATATTAGTGCCAACATCCCCTCAATGTGCACACCTGTTGAACAGCAGCTTGTGAACAGGTTAGTTGTTTGTTTACAGACATATCCTTGGAAACTGCTCACTGACCTGAAAAGCACTATTAAGAAAAAGTGCAGGTAGTATGTTCCACTGGATTTTGTAGACATTTAGACTGTCCTTATATACACAGTACTTATGTTTAACAGATAATAAACACTTGTGACGTAGTAGACGACTTGTAGAACTTGAATTGACTGGGTCATGTTGTACCTACAGAGCAGACAAAATATCCCCACATTCTTTAAAAGGAGTTTGTGCTTTCAGATTTTGTCTCTTGCGGTCTCAAAAGTTCTGATGACACTGTCTGTCAATCATAATGTTAGCTTGAATTGGGTCCATCATAGTGTATGCAAAAGAATGAAATAAATGCCCAAGCTGTGGCAGCCCTCACCAGTGGTGGCCTCCCTCCCTCACTTGCTTCTGCTGTACATTCCATCTTTCCACCAGTCTCCATGCTCCCCATGTGTTTGGATGGCTCCACCTCACTGTCAGCCTTTGAGGGACGGCTGTTTTCCTTGCAGGGTAGATCAAGACAGAAGATTGGCCCCGGGAGGCCAGAGGATATGAAGCCTCTGACACGTCCTGTAAATCTATGCTGTCCCATCTCCACGGCATGATCTCCTCTCAGCAATGAGAACAGCAATGAGGCATGAGGACGAACATTCCTCAGACCTTTTCTCACACATAAACCCTTGGGGTTTTACTGAAAAAATACTTGCCTGTTACTTTTTGGAGATTGTAGATCACTTATGTGCAAGTATGGTCTAAACTAGTCTCCAAATACCAACCTTTTTAGTAATATTTGAGAAGATGGTTGCTTTCTTGGATTTTAATTTATTTGTTTGTATTAAATGATAAATTTGAACTAGTGTGTCACATTGGCAAGGGAAAGCATGGAAAGATGTTTGTTTCCATGTATATCGAGCCTGTACAATGTGATATTTCCCAGGAGCCAAGGAGGTGGAGGAAATGGGAATACTATTATTGGAGTGGGGAACAATAACTCATTCTAAAGTGGACAAGTTATGTGTCTTGCATCAAATATAGATGTGGCTAACAAGATAGATTACCATTATTGTGGCAGAACACAGAATCTTGTTAATGGTGGCTAACATGGCTAATCAATTTAACAGTTCTCTACCTCTTTTTTGATGCTTTGCTGTTTTTTTGTTTTTCTTACTTATAGTTAATTGACTATTATGACTATTATGTGTTTTATCAGATATAAATATACTGCCACACTGAATATTTGAAGGCAGGTTGTGCTCTTTTCCCCTTAGTGTGACATTTTGCAGCCCTTGATAGGCCTACCAAGAAGTTATACATAATATCTATAGACTTAATCAGGCCAAGCAACACACCTTTGCATCTACTTGAACAGAAAGCAGAGATAGAACAGGCCCAGGACAGCCCAGTGGCCCCTATTCTATTCACCCAGCCACATAAGCTACTTTAGCCAGATTTTTCACACAAATGGAAATGCAACCTGTCACTTGCACGCAGCCTCCAACCGCTCTGTCTGCCCAATCCGTCACAGCGCGCCAGCAGCCTCGCAAATAGGCCTGCCACTCTCACTGTCATCTGAGTAACGGATGTCCCGTCGTTACCAAAGGGCGGGACTCGGCGCAGCACTCAGGTCCACTTCTGCTCCTCCTCGTCCCCCCTCTCTGTCAGTCTCCCTCCTCTACTTCTCTCAACCTCATCCCGGTGATGAGCCTTTTGGACCCCGGCAAGAGTTTATGGCACATGTGTTTGTGGGTGCTTTCTGAGAAAACAGGCATGTGTCATTTTTTATGTGTGCAATGAATACCCCCGCACACATCCCACCCTGTGCGCCACTCTCCCATCAGGACTCAAAAGCAGAGGTATAATAGGAGCAGGGGTGGTGCGAAATAAATTGTGTCCTGGACTGGTAACCTAACAGCCATCATAAATAATGTAGACCTATTTGAAGGGGAAGATGGGGCATTAGAAGCTATTTACACTGCAGGAGCCATACTATCGATCAGCACGGGACGTACCATAGATAAGAATGGGATGATGTCATGGTTATTTATGGTGATTCCCGACAGTAAGGCTACAAAAGGGATTTCAGGGTGACAACATCATCTGTTTTTTGAGGGTATGGGGGGATATGATGCATTCTGTCATTAATGGAACAATCAGAAGCATGGTTGAGGAGCAAATAGAGCATGCCTATAACATATACAATAGACACCATATAGATAATAGACAAGTCAATTTCAACAGACATATATCCAAGAGACTGGGTCTATGAAATGTGTTGAGATGGATCTAAGGAGATAGACCACTGGTTCATGAGGCGAGCCACAGGGCATTTTCAATACTGCGTCAGATTTACCATTTGGGGAATTCTAGCCAAACCATAAAAGTGCATGAACCTAACTTGTGTTAGATGGGATTAAGGAAGACTTAGAAAGGCATACATTTGCTATGACTTTGGGACTATACTAGAGAAAATAAAAATAATTTTGCCATAGTGTATTTGCAGCAATTGGTCAACTGTATTATGAGGTTTGCCAGTCCGTTCAGTCATATGTGAATACTTAACACAACAGAAGACTGCTTACAGTCTCGATAGTCGCCACTCATTTGCTCAAACTGCAGTCATCAATTACAAAAGTGCTGTGTTATTTCTTGTAACCAAATGGACCTGTACTCGTGACAACTTACGTTAAAGATTGTTCAATCAAATTAATCATAACAGAAAGGAGTCACACAGTGAAAGTAACCCAGATATTGTGATGGATGTGAACAAGGAAAACATGAGTAATGTATCATAATCACAGCTGTAATTTATATGATGCAATATTATTAAAAAAAAAAAAAAACATGCATTTTACGCCTATGATTAGTAAATTACTAATTTGTCACTATCAGGCAAAAGTGTCAGATTAAAGACAATCAGTATGTCTGAATTATACAAAGCTGAGGCCAAAGATGTTCAGATCTGTTTTTGCTGTAACACTGTCCTCATATTCTCATAGTTTTAATAGTAGTACCAATTATTGGTCCCATTTAGACATGGTTCTAACGAGTGGACTTAGTGGTCATGTCTAAGACTTAATGCAAAGTGTGATAGGCCTAAATATGCCCTGAAGGCGTTCTAAATGCATCATGAGAGATCAGATGTGATAACAAACAAAAGCCACTTAGTATCTCTAACCCACTGCTTTAGTCATACAAAAAGATATTATGGTATTGGATAGTGAGCACAATTAGTTGCCGTACCTATGGCTATACACCTCATTAGTTTAATGTGAATAATAAGTCCTAAAAGTCTTAGTCCCAGAGACGAGGGAGGTGCAGTGGCGCAGTAGAAACAGGAGAACAGGCGGGAGCAAGAGTTGGCACAAGTCCACACTGTTTTCTGTCGCTGGCCCCTCAGAGCAGGAACATTATTGTGAATATTAGTTCAGAACTTTTGGCACCCTTCCAGAAAGCGGTCTCTGCTCGAACAGGAGGGTGGTTAGCAGCAGGGTTCAATCTCCATCATACACACACATCCCTAGTACCGTTTACTACCCCCCTCCCATCTCCACAGTAGACTCAAGACAAGAAAGGCACCACAACAACATGAAGTGTGGAGCCTAAAGTCCTGCCCAGCCCTGATAACAAGTCCCAGCTTTTTAAAAATAAGTAAACACATGTGGTTGTTTGATGTATGCCTTATCTCTGCAAACTTTCAATTCTCACAGTTTTTCTAGCGACTTCAAATTCACTAATTAATCTTTCAGCTTTTTTATAAATTATTATTCAGGAAAAAGTTCTGCTCAAACTCAAAGACTCATAGCTGTGTTTGAGTGTGTACCCATGGAGTTTACTGACGACTTCTTTCATGCTGCTAATGAGAAAGTGTTCGAGAAGTCTCTATAAGGACTTATAATGTTACTTTAAAGTAGTGTTTGCCTTCAAAGAATTTTTGCATGTATGCAGTCATTCACTTCCAGTTTAAATATTAAACTCTCTTACATACCCTCTCGCATGATGTAACTGATTTTTCTTTTCATCAGTGATAAGTTGTGCTATTCATGCTTTAACTAGTACTTTATTTTGTTTTGAGGATAACTGAACCCAACTGATGTCAGGAGGCTGAAAGTGGTGATGCCTGGCACTGCACCGCATTCTGTTAACATAACACAAAGCAGACAAAGTAGAAATTGGGAGAAGTGGAAAGGGTACCTCCCTTCCAGAGAGTGGAGGGTGGTGGTGGAGGAGGGTGGCAGCTCTATTCACTAGAAACAAGGAGACACAATGCAACAGGGTCAGTGCTGGGTCAGCAAAGTCCATGAACTGTGAGCTCCTGGGTGCAAGTGGTGGCAGGCAGCAGTGAACTACAAACTGTATGACCAGACAGGCCCGTGTGCTGTTGGAGGGCTTTATGAATGTTATGAATGTTTGTTATAAGAATGTACAAAATACGATGCATGGGAGTTATTCTAGCACAGTAGTCTACATTCATGTGTTTGCTTATGGGAGTGACCGAATGGAGATAAGACATTAAAGGAGCAGGTTAAGTTCTTTTGACAAAGCCATTGCAATGGTCACATGTCTATTTTTGACCTCTCACCTTTGACCCGTCTGCCTGTCAAGGTTTAGGGATGTGTTGTCATGGCAATATTGTGCAAATGGGTCAGGATGGGGACACAGTATATTTATGACATACTTCTAATTCGCTGTACCTCGAAAATATCTTTACCTTCATATTTTTACGTTTTAAACTTAAATGAACAGGACATTAATTTCTTACTTTAAAAAATTATGTGTGCAGTTGGATCTTTTTTACAGCATATGGCAGTGAAGTCATTAAAAGAGGGCACACCAAGGTCCCTGTGCGGCACTCTATAGAAAGAACATATAACAGGACCCCCGTAGCCCACCACTAAACAAACCCAGTAAGGATGAGTCGGGCCTCTTTAGGCTCTATCCCAGTCTGTCCTGCCTATAGAGCTAAAAGTGAATCCACAGTCTCGTCTCCCACCCCCCTTTTGTAAGAGTACCTCTCGTAATAAATCTGGATCTGGTAAATAGCCCATGAATAAAGGGAGATTTTATCCTCGGTGGCACAAGGAAGATTTAGTGAGCAAAGGCAGCGTCCCCGCTCTTCTGAACAACTACAAAGTGGTCACTCAGTGAGCCTTAAGAGGCATAAAAAGCCTGCAGTAGTTCATTAAATCTCCAGCATGAAGATGGGACCGCTACCGCAGTGATTTACAGCGGTCAGGTGCACATATCCATGATGGCACTCAGCCCCAGCCTTCATTCTGTCTGCCCCAGTAAGGAAACAACTAAACAGGCCATGCTGTTTATCGAAGAGAAAAGAGGCAGTGGAAGATACTTGAAAAGAATGAAGCAAAAAGACAAATATGTTATATCAGTTGAACACACGTTTAATTGAGTATAACATAGTGTAGTATTACTAATCCCTATGACAAAGAACAATATAATTTTCTAACTTTCCTTATCATAGGCAGAAGGTAGGTTGGGGTGGAGGATGGGATCTAAAAAAAGTTTTTTGTGTCAGGTAACCATGAGGCTGTTTTGGAGTATATATGTCCAACAACAGAACAGAACAATGAGAACTGACTAGAGTACAGAGCGAACCTGGATATGACTTTTACTCACTGATGATGAATATAGCATAAGGCTAGGCAGCATATGTTTTTTTTATTTTTAAACATTTAAATTTCCAACTTTGCTATTATCAAATAATTTTATGATTCCAGCTCACATTAAACGCCCTATAGAGCGGCTGAACAGGAACATTAAATATTTGTTTCCAAATTTTTATGTTCTCAATCTGGCATTGATGTGTGTAGTGTTCTTTAAGCACATGGAACAATCTTTAGACATTACGAGAAGATGTCTTTATAGCTTTTACTTTTACTTTTTCTGATAGCATTTCAATGTAGTTTCAAAAGTACCAAAGAAGTATACTGTTTACATCTTTGCCCTTGTCTCCCTCCTGCGTCTGACGCATAAGGTCATGTTCCCATGAATAATCTGCAAAGAAAATCTGTTAATCTCTCAGCGGAAGGACAGCATAAGGGCAGATAAATGTAATTTACCACGGGAGTGCAGTGCTATGACTCTACAAATAGGATGATTTAGACTTATATTAATCAAATTTTCATATGTCACTTTTCCCTCTGCTTTTTATAGTTGCCTACTTTCTCAACTTCCTCCATCTTCACGTCTCTGTCATTCCTTCTCTTTTTCCGTCATCTGTACCCTTCATGTGCCATCCCTTCTCCAGCTGATGACAGGATAAAGATGTAGGGCCTGATCAGTGGAAGCTGATGTCCTAATAGAGAAGTAATGAAAACAGATCTGCAGGCTGCCTGGCTGCCGTGCTGTCTGCGTGTCCCGCCGCGCCGCTGTGTTCAACCACTTATGAAAGACACGAGCGCGAGACTGCGATGTGCTCTGGCCCATAGCACAAAGATAATATTCAGTGTTTTATCCATCTCCCCTTGACAAATGGCTGTCATTAATCAGCAGAAAATAGAGTGTGTCCCTGTTGTGCGTGTGCATGTATGTGAGCGCTGAAATGAAGAGGATGAAGCTGAATAGTGAGCACTGGCTTAACATAAGATTTGTGCAAAGAAGAAAATGCAAAAAAAGATGATGAAGAAGTGAAAACATTTTCTCTCAGTATATGAATATTAGATACGCATATTGAAGGATTTTAAGTATGTTAGTACACAATGTATACAATACCCACATTGCTGTTTGATCACAAATCCCACAGAGTGAAAAATAGCTGCTGTTTATTTTTAATGGGAAATGCTCATTAGCACGTATGCTATTTATTTCTTTTCTCCTCCGGTCTCCCATACTGCATACTCACTATGGCCTTTAGCAATGGGAACTTTCATTAGCAACTTCCTTCATGTTCCACTTTGATATCACAATTTTCAGGAATCATTTTTTATCAAAGATTTTGTCATATTCAAAAAAAAAAATCCCTGAAAAAAAAAAAAAAAAACAGTTGCTAAAATGAACAGTATCTATGGACTGTTGTAAGTTTTAGGGGCCCTGTCAGTAGTAGTACAGACATGTTTTTTATATATATATTGGCAAAGTGGGAATAAAGCTTTTTGTGCCAACTGTAGCCCCGTAGTGACAAAACTGGCACAAGTTTCTCTAAAATGGGCGTCTTTTTTTTCTTGTACAGCAGTTATATGTGGTTCTTTTCACATTCTTGGTTGACGTTGTGAGAACTACTTGAAAAAGACAAATAAATGAATATCAACAGAACAAAAACAGGTTATCAATACAAATAAATACCTCAGCCTGTCACTTTAGAGGTATTTTAAGTCTTTCAAAGTATGCTTAAGGGTTATGAAGAACAAGTTAATTATCCCTGTTAGCTTAGTCTTTACCTCGTATCATGCCCAGGGGGAGAAAATGTAGTCACCTTTACCCATCAGCCCTCCTGTCTCCAGGTTACTCTCGCGATAATGCCAACCAAAACAAATTCAAAATAATTGTATTTATTATTTTTATTTTAGTTATTCAAATAACCACAACAATACATAAAACTAAAACTAAGTGCATATTTTAGCAATGCAAACCAAAAATACATTCATAGATTAATCCTTTTACCCTTATTAACAATATATATGCTGTGTATGCGTATAATTTGCAACACAGCAGATAGGACGTTAATGTATCCAATTCCTGTAAAATGTCCAAGGTAACCATGTTCACTTACTTTCAAACGTTGGAGACAATGATGCATTGCTGTTTTACTTTTACACTTAGATGAGTAAAACATTGACAAAGTCCTACAGTACAATAACTGTATATGATTGAGTGTCTCTAAACAACATACAAAACATGGTAGTAAAAAAAAATAAAAATAAAAATAAAAGATTTATCGAAAGAACTAACTAAAGAGAAGTGGGAGGGTCAATAACTGTGGAGGTTACCCGACACAATGGGCCAGCGCGCGGGCCAGTCGTTGGCCCCCCTCATAGATGAGGCGGCAGGGAGAGAGTGGACCCGAGGAGGCCCTTTGTGTGAATGAATGCGTCTCAGCCTCCAATGTTATCATGATGGTGAGTCATTAATCACAATCTTGACAAAATACACTGTGACCAAGAATCACACATTTGGCAGCCAAGCTTGCTTTGCGCACAATTACACACGCACTCCCACACACATGCACAAGGGTAAAGACTTGTTTAACTCACTTTGGGTGTCTATTGCGCTCTAATTCACCTGCCCTGCTCACAAACATACTTCACGGCTTCTCAGAACAGCTGCAATGGTTGCCAGATAGAACTACAAAGACGCATTGGAAAAGGCCCAGACTATAGCTTATTAAACTGGTATACCTGGGTTTATTTTCCATTTACAGTTACCCAAATGACCAAGCATTCTTTACACTGCTGCCCTCTAACATCTCACTAATGCAGAATAACAAGCTCCATAAAGTTCTTAGCGAAATCAGTCTGCTGTAAGGGAGTTCTAAGTGGCTCTCTATGATAGGACTTGGCAGACTGGAGCTGAGGGTTGTTGGCTTACAGAGCTGGGATCCTACAAAGAGCCTCCACTCTCTCAGTTGGCTCCTCGCCCCGGTCCTTCCCTATGGCCTCAGTCTGGCCTCGGTCTGGGCCTAGCTTGTCCCCGGTCCTGCCAAACTTCCACCACATCCCCGAGGAGCATCACTGCATCTCTGATCCACTCTACGCAGCAGCCTTTTGCCAAGTCCATAACCCCGCTGCCCAGGCACACTGCCGTCCCTGTGAGCATAGACGTATCGCTAAATCCCGTACGCAGCTTACCTCCTTCTGTGACCTTTTTCGTCAAAGCCCAAAGTGTTTGTTTCCATTGGTCTCTATCTATTCCACCCCACGGTGTCTGTCACACACAAATACATATTCAGCCCCACGTCATTCGACACTGGCAGCTCTTTCGTCTGCACCGATGCCAAAAACTGAACAAATGACTTTATGTTGTGGTTCATGTTGTCATAGTGAGTTCTCTTACTCCCCTCATTTACAAGACTCTTTTCTCCCGGTGTCCAAGTAAGTGAAGAGAGTTCTTTCATTTGCTTGTATTCTAGCTGAGGCAAAGGTCCCTCTTTTCCCATATTCAGATCTTTCTCAAAAACACATCTGAATGGAGCTGAATATTTTGTCCACCTTTGCAGTAAGACGAATTTGCTGTTGTGTTATAAAGATGCAGTGGGTATTTGATGAAGTATTTATCTATTTATGTTCAGTATTGTAGGGACAGGAGTCTCCTTGATGGCTCACCTGATGCCACGTATACACAAATTTTACAGACATTTCCATTGTCAATACAGGTACTGGCAAGGGTAATTTACAACTTTGGTTTTGATTCCAACAGCGTTGTTGCTAAAAGTTGGAGCTAAGCCCAGCAAACTGAAAGAGTATTCAACTGAAGTGAAAACAGGAACAGAAAAGTAAATACCAAATACCAAAAGAAAGCTAGCAAATCATAAACAACAACTGTTTCCTGTTTTTGATTATTTTGCATTTTGCTTCTGCTTTGTGAATGAAAACATTAAATTATCTGTCAGCATTGCAAGCATTTGCTCCATGTATTCTTGCTTATCTCTACTGAAACTGGTATAAACTGGAGAGATTATATTTTGTGCCGGAGCTTTTAAAATTCCTACATTCAAAGACACATAAACCTAAGAAGCCCCGGTTGGGATATGCCCACCAGGGAGCAGCCTGCTGCTGAAACATTCTGGCTTCTTAAAGCTGCCAACTAGCTGTCACTTACATAATATAATATATAAACTACAGAAGAAAAGGGCTTGTGACAATAGGTATATGTGAGAAAGAAGTGTAGGTGTGTCTGTTGTAGTGTTAGTTTTGGAGATCAACTCTTGGTCTTAACAGTGATATGCATGTTATTCAATCACCAAAAAACATTCCCACCAATATCTTTACCAGGTTAAGACTGTAAACCTCTGAATCCAGCATTCTCCTTTACCTTGTCCATGACGATGTTTGTTGGAATGGTCTCAAGTTCAAAGCTGCTGTCATTATTGTCCATTACATTTACATTAAAAACAAACTTTTATTGCTAACATCGTGAACAGTAACTGTTTCAACCTGAGGCTAGAAGACAGTGTGCCCACTCTTCCATTCTGGTGGCAGTGTCGGCACCTCCCTGTTTGTGAACTGCTGTTTGTGTCCTTCTCTGTGTCCTGAGAAGAATGCACGGCCTCCACATGTGCAAGTGTTTAACAAGGCTGTTGCCGTCGTGTTTAATAGTTCTGGTGATGATAATTGTGGGCTGCGTGATGGCTCCCTCGTTAAAGCCACTGCTCGGAGAGTGGATTTCAGGGTAATTGCAGCTTGTTAGGATAATGCCAATCAGGAGCTTTGGCCCATGTGTCTTACTGTGGCCTAAGTCCTTCAGGCCTCTGGAGCAGCAACACAGCACAATGCAGAGTTTGGACTTCAGCTTCCTTTTCTGGTTTTAAGGACTATCAATAGTAATGTACAGTATTTTTTACACCTTAAAAAACACATGGATTCTAAAGAGTTTATCCATATAGTCTGCTCTGACCTCACATTTATCAGATTTAGGGATTAAATAATACTGATTTGGCAAAGATGAAGACATCTTGGGTCCACTCATACAAAAGTCTTCCATGTGAGCAGTAGGTCTATGTTAACAAGACAAAAGCCCAAATTTACAATGCACAACATGCAAAAGGTGGTCCACAATGCCTCTGATTGTCTTCAATTCAAAAGTTATTTAAGCATATTTGTCAAATATCTGTTTGCCTAACTAGTACTGCAAAATTAAAAAGGGCACACATTTCTTCCTGACTTAGTCAGAGTGTGGTAAAATAATCCATCCTTTGAACAACTGAATTCTACAGTATTCTGCCCTAAAGTTGGATGAAAATTGCTTGCTTGTTATTTCTCATATAAAATTTGCATTTTGGCTGGTGATGTGTCATGTTTCAGAGTTTGAGTGGAAGCCAGCCGTTGCCAGGCCTGGAAGTGGAAGTTCTGATGTGGGCTCTCTCCTGCGTGGGGGTGCACATAAGTAGCACATGGCTGGTGTATAATTTAAGATTTCTGGTGAGCTAAATGGCACTCTAGCTCAATAGCCATCAATATGGCCGCTTGTAAAAGGTGTCTGGGACGGGTTGGAGGCCGGCTGTCTTGTTAGGTGCTTGGAAATGTTTTAGGCAGGTGGTGGAGGGCCATGGTCCATATGGATCTGATCACAGAACAGTAGTGGCAGCTTATAGGCGTTTGCTGCTTTATTCCAGCACATGGTGTCTCTTTGGGTCCTTAGTAAGTAGCTGTGAGTCTATGCATGGGGGTTCTGGATTTGCTTTCCTTTTTAAATTTTCTGTTAATCTTCAATAAAAGCAATGGCAATGGGCACTACGTTTTAATATTTTACAACTCAGTTTCCCTCCACTAAATTTCAAAAGGCATGGACATTATGGTGCCTGCTGAAACATTTTGATCCCTGGCATTGTCAACTGTAAACATGCCTTACAAAGAAAATTATCAATTAATGAAATAATGTTAACTTTGAAGTTCGTAAGTGAATTGAGGTAGTTAGCTGATCTTATTTTTGGGTGCACAATGTTTCTTAAACTAGACTTAACCAAAATAAGATACTTGATACCTGAACAGTGCCCAGTAAGCATGGATTTAAAAAGTGCATGGGAATTGTTGCTCTGTGAACTTTTATTAAAATGTGACCTGTGTCTTTCTATGAACTGTAATTGTGTAAACTAAGTTTGTGTTAAACTTAGAGCACTGGTTTGTGTACTTGTGTTTAAAGCCTGTGAGCACATGTCCCCCAAAAGGCTTCATGTAAAGGCTCAACTGCGGCTGCTCTGCAGTCCGCCTTGACTTTTAATCACAATGTCATGTTCTCGAGGGAGCTCAATGAATCCCTTCTCCCCTCTTTGTCTCTAACCTCAAATATTTACTGTTGGCGTTGTCTGCTGGCGGTGGGTGAGGAGGCTTGGAGGAGTGCACAGCTCTGCAGTGTGCCTTGGCCAGAGAGGCACAGTGTGGGCCCAGCTCAGCCCTGCCCTCGGGGCTCCAGTGTGTAGCTGAGCTGCTTAATTGAGATCTCAACGTGACATTGAGCGCTTGTAAATTACAATGTGTTAGCCAGACGAGCTAGAGGCCTTCATCTTTGTTGTGGCCCGACAAACATGTGGTGTGTGTGTTTCCAGTGTGCATCTTCTTGGTTGTCTGCACATAGCTGCACTTTGACACTTAATGTAGCCATTATCTGAGACTCTATTTGTTAAAGCTGTTATTTAAAGTTTCTTACCTAACACTAATTACTCTTTTTTTAACACCCACTCAATAAAGTTATAAGTATGTAGCATTGAGTTTGTTTTTTCTTTATGTTGGCAATTCAAATAACATGCAAGAATAACATTATTTTGTACTGTCCTTTTTATAATGAGTTCAGAGCAATGATGCCTGATGAAATACTTGCAGACAATCCTGGGATGTTCTGGAGCACTGATGACAATAGAATGAATGGTTGTTCAAAGTTCAAAATATATTCAATATATTAAAAGTTCAATATATATTTTTTGCATACCGCATGCTTAGACAAGGAGAGTAATGAAGATACTTTTTTAATATATCAATCATCAGATATCAATCATTTAACTTACTGTTTATCTTACACAAAGACCAACCAGAACTTGGCGTAGTTAACAGACAAGCAAACCTTAAATGTTATTATTTTGTATTCTGTCATATAATTTCCTTACATTTGCTTTTCACAAACTTCCATAAACTATTTTAACAAAAATATTAGCCATTGATATTCCACATATGAGTGATTTCTTGAAACTTTATTTAGATAGAGCCCATTCGAGAGGTTGTGTTGTTATGTTCACATGCAAACATATCTTATTCATTACTCCCCACTAACCAGGCTTTAGAGGTCCACACAGACACCAGCACATGCTTGTATACAGACTTGTCCGTCAAGTAGCGTGACTGTTTATATTTAGAAGTTGTAATGAGTGTGATGTCATTTCTCCAAACTCCTGAGAACAATCTGGCAATCTGGATCCTGTCAATCACTGTGTGCCCGCAGGCAAGAGCGCACTGCTGAGTGAGGTGCGTGTACGGAGCTGTGAGGGGGTTCGTTTAGTTTTGATGAGCATTTCTTAACAAAGATCCAACATATGAGCCGCACATGGTGGCTTTTTGTCAGAGGAATGGGCTTCATCATTCACACCTCATCACCGCTCACTATTGCGCACTCTTTTACTCGGCTAACCCCCGCCCTCACACTTGTACAAGGCCTGCTCTGTCATTCATTCAAACAGCTGCTTGGTCACACATTGACACTGCGGATAGGATGGATATTTGTTTACATTCTGCATTTTTCCCAAGCTGTAGCAGACTGGAAACGTGTGAAAGAGTTGTAATCGACGGTAATCACACCAAGCGACCATGGTGTGTGTGTGTGCACGTGTAAATGAAAAAAAGGTGTGATTTCCCTCTTTCAGAAAGAAATACAAACAATGTGCTATGGTAAGGAGAATTCTGACACGTTTCTTTCTATTAGCAGGAAATTCTCACAACTCTAGTATAAGACATTGTCAAAACACACCCTTTCATTTAGCAGGGCTCATTAGCATAATATAAGTCTAATTACTACTGACTTTCCTAGACGTTGCTGTGAGGGGCCCGGGACAGAACAGAATGAGGAACATTGTCAACAGGGCAGGCAAAAGAAGGCGGACAAGCTCTCGACAAACTACAAAGTGACCAGCCAAGCGACTGCCGCGGTGTCTGCGTCCTTGCTCTTTTTTGCCAAGTGCATGTTAATGTATTAATGAAATGCAAAAGAATGTTGGAAGGGGAAGCCATTTAAACGGCTAATTAAAATAACGAGGAAGGAAAAAGCATGTAGTGCTGTGTCACTATTGATTAATTCATTCATAAACAACGGCCCGGGCGCAGCGGGCATAGACCCCTGGCAGCCCTCACCTTGCACTGCACTGTTCCCACAATCAGCCCTTTTAAAACAATGACTTGATAAGTTTGCATTGGTATACTACAGTTGTTACTAAAATTCAAAATGGGGTGAACAAAAGAGGTCCCTAATTGGTGTCTTTATCATTATTTTACACTACAAAACTGCTTTTGAATTCCTCATAAAGTAAATTAGAAAGCTGGATGTCTGTTTGAGTGTCTTTATCAGGTATTAGCATTTATCCCCACTCTGATTACTTTGTGAATATTCTGTAAAGCTTTCTGCATCATGCCCCTGAACAAACTCACCTATCACTTCATTGTTTGTTTCCCAGCTTGAACATTGCTCATGCACAATGTTGGTATCAGTTCACTTAAGTTGTTATTCAATGCTTTTTCTCATGCTTCTCCAGTGACAATTCGGCAAGCCCTGTTTGTACATGTGTCATTATAATCGCACCAACAGTGACAATTTAAAACCAGGGTGAATGAAGAGCTTGCATGTGTGTTTTTGACGAGGACACAAGACACTTTTGAATAACTTCACTTCAGTAATAAAATAAAATAACTGAAGATGAATCTGGTAGGAAGTTAGTTATTTACACACTGGTGACCCTATTCTGTCCTATGAATTCCAAGCAATGAACTGAAAAAATAAAAGATAAAAAGCAAGATAAAAAGTTTGGAAATGTTTAATTCAAATTTAGGTGGAATATTCTGTCACTACGTAAGCAAAAAATACAATCTTTCAACATGCTTTAAAATAGGCACAAGGCCAGTCAGGGTTCTCTTAAGAAGTCACACTGTGGCTCCAAGTTTTGATGTAAAATTGTGAATTAATCCACAGGCAAACCCCTTCTTTCCCCACCTATGGTCCTCAAAGGAGGAGGAGGAGGAGGAGAATGAATCTGTAAAGCAACTTCTCTCTGCCATCATTTTCTCCACTCTTCACATAAAAGGGATGTTTTTTGAGTGAGTGGCTCTTAGCCAATCACAGCTCACTGAAGAAAGAAAAATGCAAGGTAAAGATGTTATTCAAAGCCAAATGTGGGTTTTGACGAGCATCAAAAGAGAGGATAGGCCAGGTTTCTTTACACATGGTTCATTAACATTCAACTGGAAAGACTTTTTTTTTTTTTCTTTAACTCTGTCTACTGCGTCTTGTATTTATCCAAATGCATTTATTCAAACACATAACACACTGGATCTGGCGCATGACAGTTTTTGGATCAGTTTGGTTGACTTGAGTTCACTGATAAAACTTGACATGATAAAACTTGTTAACACACATTTGCTTTCGTACATGTACAATTAATTTTAGCCTTAAGTAGTGTCAAGGAGTTGGACTGATTTTAGGTCATTCTACAATTTTATTATTTTTAAAAGAAAAACTTTAGTTCACTTAACATAATGAAGCACCATTGTGTTGTTTCTGAAACTCATGCTCTGTTTCTTATATTTTCTGAGTAAAAAAAAAACTTGTGTGTGTCTGGTTTTCTTTGTGCGTGATTCTGTGAGCAGGCATCAGCTCAAGAGCAGACAGACGTTCGCTGCTCCCTGCAGAATCAAGCCCCATCAATCATGTTAACATGTTAATTAGTGGGATTTATTTGATTCAGCAGAAATAACAGTGAGGATCCCATTACAGAGACTGGCCCGAGGGCTGAACGTGTGTGTGAGAGCGTGCACGTCTGTATAAATGTATGTTATATATGTACACAGAACTGTCAGATGGAGGTCCTCTGGGGAAGACCCCCTGTGTAACAAACAATCTCTTTCCGTGGTGAGAAAAATAACGATAAGGCTGTAATCAATCAAAAAGAATTGAAGCAGATCAATTGCATTTAAAAAAAAAACAAACCTGATGTATTCTGATTTGTGGGGCCATTACATTAAATATTACAGCACAATTTCCATTATGTCAATTCACTTCAATAGCAAATTGAAATGCAAGTCCTTGTAGAGAGTTTGTAAAGTGGATGCTTGGCCAGGTTCTAAGATTTACACCTCACTGCTCACTTTCACAGTGTAAATAAAATTAGCCAATAATACCTAGCGTTCAAGTTACTCCACCTGACAGTAAATAATAGGTTTCGTGTTGCCTGAATAGCCAAGACCTGGGCATTATAATGACCTGCTGTTGGATATATAAAATGCCAGTGTGGTTTCCCTGTTCAGAGGTGAGGGTAATACCAATAACTCTCATATTAGGTTGATATAAGGATAAGTGCTGACAGTGACACAATGTGTAATGTGTGATGAGGAGAGATTGTCTCCTCATCTGCAGCATGCCACATCTCATTTAGTGTCTTAGATATGATTCCAATAAATATTTCTTACTCGCACAATTGCATTGGATATCATATTGCACAGCATAGTATGTGCATGTAGTTCAGTATAGTACAGCCAATCAGCAGTATAGTATAGTATAAGTATTAAACAGTGCTGTATAGTATAAAGCATATAGTATAGTATAGCAAATAGTTTAGAATAGTACAGCATGCAATCTAGTATATTATGGCATTGTATAGCATAAAGTATAGTATAGCACAGTGTGTAGTATAGTATAGCATGGCATATAGTATACAGTCGTGCAGCGTAAATTATAATATAGTGCAGTGTAGTGTAGTGTAGTGTAGTATAGAAATCTTCTTTTAAAGGATTATCTTAAATAGAAAGCATTTTTAATGGAAATAAATGTAATTCTGTAATTAGTCCCATTTATAGCAGCATACAGTCAGTGCTCCGGTCTGCTTCTCCAAACTTGGAGAGAGCCTACAATGATTTAGTGTTGTTAATAAACTAACTCACTAAATCAATAGCTATTAATTCAACTCTATTTATCAATAAGAACCGTATAAATACTTAGTCTTAGAAGTTATGGCGCGATTGCTTTCTTTGTTGATCACATTTTTCTATTTGCACTTTTTTTAATCAGCGCTCCATCACTGAGGCAGGGCGTGTGCCGCTGTCACATAAAACTAAAGGTGAAAGGCAGGAGAGAGGAACAGGAGCTGGGAATCTGATCTTCCATGTCTTTATCTGGACCAGTAAAACAACACCACAGTGCAGCCCACTAGGAACACGTGTGCATGTTTTTTAAAATATATTATTATATATTATTATATAATATATTATATATTATACTGTACATACATAAATGTGCTGGTGCTTATATGGACATCCAATTGTGGATATGTAAACTGTTGTTAAAGCTGCCGTATCAGTTGTGTATACCGTTTTATGGACGCTTTATGACTGTGAGTGATATACTGTAAAAGTGAGGATCTGTTTGATTGTTTCACCACCTGTGACTGCCGTGTCCACAGATTAGTTCCTCCCACCCTGACACTCAAATCAAACACGGCTCCAGTTTCTCAGCTGTCTTTTGTGTTGAGCGTGTTAAGCGATTTTTAAAGTAGCCCTATCAGGTTTCAGCTCTCAGCAGATGGGGGCAAACTCTTACTGATTCTCTATCAACTTGTCTGCTTTTACTTTGATGATCGAATCCTCCCTTTAAGAGAAAGTACAGCCCACTCACAAATTTACAAATTTAACTTAACCAGATTTAACCAAAACCACTTCCAAGGATCCAGATCTGTGTTATGTCACACATTTTCAATTATATTTTTGGTTAAAAACCTACATTGAGTCTTGGAGAATACAGAAAAGGTTGTGCAGACTGGATGTAGTTAAATAAAGTGGGTTGTGACACATTAATGATTGTATATGTGCATCTGTTGTCCCTGTTCATTCTTCAGATGAGCATGGAGCTCATAGCTCACTCCTCATTCAGAATTTAACTGCCATCCAAATTTGCATAGCCAGGAACACACAGGGAGGGAAGGTGGACACCGGCTAACGAAGTGGCCCAGAGAGTGCATGCATGGACTCTTGCCAAGCACCCACCCCTCTCTCTCACCACGACCCCTCTGTCTCCCTTTGTACCCACCCACCCCTCACCCTCTGTACATCGATGAGTGTATACCCACTCTAAAAGCTCACAAATTCTGCTCCCTGTGACAATGGTTAGGTCAGCCTAGATAAAGCATGTCCATTAGAGGCAAACGAGCCAAGGGTGGGGGGGCAGGGAACAGACGGGGGTAACGGGTGCTGAAAACAGCGAGGGGAAAAGTGGCGGGGCTTTGACAAATACCAAAGGTGGCCATAACTCTGCTTGTCTTCCTGAGAAATTTGAGCATCTTTTGTCTTTGTATCAACTGGGTTTAATTAGCAGTTCTTAAGTGTTGGCTGCCATTCCTAAGTTCATTTGCATACGACTGTAGGGATGTGTGGATGGAAAGGAATGTTAGATATTCATCCAGTCAGTATATACAATAAACTTCACTCAAAATTCACTTTAAATTTTCATTATATGGAAAGAAAACAAGTGACAAGTGAAGAAATATCTTTTGTTCTCCGTGCCATGTCATACCTTTAGATCTCCATGTTTTTTCAATTTAGTTTCTTACTGGGTCCCTTTCGCCTGTCTCTCTCCTCACTCACCCTCTTTATCTGTGGTTAGCTCGCTGTTATGTGGTGATAGAAGTCGATGGCCCGCGGTTGGGAGCTGTTCTGTCGGGGCTTCAGATGAATCCATCTGTGAGTGCGTGCTTGCGGTTTAGTCCGACATCGGAGACTGCGGTGGTGGTCGCTGCCCATGATCTAAATACACTAGGGTCTGTGCGTGAATGACAAACCTGATTCTGTGATGGGGCATCATTGATGTTTAAAGTTTTGCCAGATTTTTGTGAGTTTAGTCTGGAGCGCTGCCATTTCTTTCATAGGTATGTCAACTATATCCTCATTAGCATAAGTGGTGCCCACACTGGTGAAAAGATGGACATATCACCTGTTCCTGGTTTAGGCTGAAGTTTGCTTGAGTAGAGTAAGTAGTACGAGAGTGTGCAAAATGTACTTCAAAAATATGATTCAAAACTAAAATAAACCTGCTAAGCAAATGCACATAGAATTCAAAACAATGTATTCCATGATTGCTAGTTTTATTTATTTTTTCCCCACCAATATTGTTATAGTCATCATTGTGCCCAATTTAAAGTGGAAAAGTTGTAGATAAAGCACATGGCTAATTTGCACAGAAACACAAAAGCACTGTATTCATTCATTGCGCGTCTGTGAATTCACTGTTGGCGGCAGTAGCTCAGTGGGTAGAGCAGTCGTCCTTAAACTGTAAGGTAGGTGGTTCGATTCCTGCTCTCCCCACAGTTCATACTGTCGTTGTGTCCTTGGGCAAGACACTTAACCCACCTTTCCTCCAGTGGCTGTAACACTGGTAATTACTGTAGAACAATGTAAGTCGCTTTGGATAAAAGCGTCAGCTAAATGAATAAATGTAAGTGGGGCGCAGTGGCTCAGTGGTTGAGTGGTTGTCCTTCAACCAGAAGGTTGGTGGTTCTATTCCCGGTCTCCCCACAGTTCATACTGTCGTTGTGTCCTTGGGCAAGACACTTAAGCCACCTTGCCTCCAGTGGTGTTCCAGCTGTAACACTGGTAGGTGAATGGAAGATTAATGTAAAAGCGCTTTGAATGCCTTCTAGGTGGAAAAGCGCTATATAAAACCAAATGTAAATTTTATCATAACATATTTTATCCTACTGCCTCCTTTTGCGTTGGGCCATTTATGAAAAAATGGAAAACTGTGAACTAGTGTAAACATTGATGCTGCAATTCACCTTATGACATTACATTAGCTGTAAGGAGTTGTTATTATGATATATTGTAAAATTTCAATTCCCAAACAAAGTATCTGAAGGCTTGTATTTACTAAACTTAGCTGCTTCTTTTCAACATAGCCAAAGTTTCTTGGTTATGCCTAAAGAGGATAATCCTAAAAGTTTATATGATAGCTCTCAAAATCCAGCCTCAGATTTGACTTTTGATTATTGCCAGGTACTGTTAATGGAAACTGTATGCACATAATATGCACAAAAGAATCCTATACAGAACTATCTACTGTAAGCAATACTATTTCCAATTTAAAGTCAATATATCGGTAAAGTTCCTGCTAGCCCCTGTCTTCTTTGCTTTCAATGAATGAGCTGTGAGGTCAGTGAGATCGCCTTGGCAAAAGCTTTGACCACATTCTCAGATTCTAACCAATAGTATTGACAAATATATCAGCATGTGTCAATACATTTAACAGAAACATTACAGTTTGGATATCAGCATAATAAACAACCAGCCTGAAGAGCTGAGGACTCCAAGCATGGACAGGCCACATTCAAATGCAAGTCCATACACATCGGCAGTAAGTAAGATGGAATGTATTTGTGGTGATTTGAATTACGTATGTGAGTACCGTGAGGAATCAATAGCTGTATATGAGATGGCAGAGGATGTCAATGCCTTAGCGACAAGCACTGAGTAATGAGAAAGGGGTCTAATGGTAAGAAAGAGGGGGGCAAAGTATATTCGCCTGCTTATCACCTTTCCTTCCCTTAGTCCCTGGTTTATTCCTTTAATCATCTCTCTGTTCACTTGTTCTTCCTATCCCCCACTCCACGCTGACATCACTCCCCTCATTGTGTGGTAATGTTCTAAAGTTAGTCTGGTCTACAGCAGACTGCTGCCGATACAGACTGATTAGCTATAAATCTGACCGCACTGACCAGTTACCTCATTCTATAAAGGTCACTGGGCAGTCCCATGTATGGATAGAGTGCAGTTCTGTTGCAACCCAATCTTGCAAATGTAATGTGTTCATGTGATGTTTTCATAATAACAGTTATGCAAGTATATACAAACATATTAGAGGAAACATCATATGAACTTATTGTCCTTGTTTAGGTGCTGTGTGGAAATGTGCCTTATAGTCAGAGGTGTTTCAATAGACTGTGGGGCTCCAAACTGGATTTACATGGGGGGCCCAATACACACTGAAGTTGGGTTTTGTTAGGTTTATTAATTATGAATTTAAGCACATTGATTATACATCTTTACCAGTCAGTAAGGAAGAGGAAAAAGAGGAAAAGGTAAAAGGTAAAAGAGGAGAAGTTATCTCTTTTGGCAAAGAGGTCCTTGCAATCAGCTTTTCTTGCAACAGTACAGACAAACCTGTAAGTTAACCCTGAGCACAAAAGAGACCCAAAAATACAGCAAACATCTCATTTTAGAATATTTTTATGACCACATATGTTTTTACGTCTCTGTGCTGCTACACTATGCTGTTTATTAGGGTTAGGGTTAGGGTCAGATATCCTCTGCATGTGAGCACCAGTCTCTAGAAACACCTCTGCTGGTTAAAGTTAACAAAAGACAGAAGGCTTTGAATAATACAGAAAAAAAACTAAGCATTTATGTTACTCAATTCCACTTATGAAAGTTGAACGGAAAATCTTTATTATTTTTTTTATTATAATCACTTTATTATCCCTGTGGGAAAATTCACTGTGGGCAGCCGCCACCAATGCGGACCCAGCATGTTTTGATGTAGGTGGGGGAAACCGCAGTACCTGGAGGAAACCCACCCCAGAACATGCAAACTTCACACTGTAAGGCCCTGTCCAATCTGGGAGTTGAACCCTGAACCTTCTTGTTTTGAGGAGACAGTGCACAGTAAGGGTTACCATCCACCACACTAAACAATATTACACACACACACGCACACACACATGCATACACATACACACACACATGCACACACACACACACATTCGCACACAACCGCGTTCATGATTCATGATTGTCCGATATATTTCTTCAATTGGAGACAATAAAGGCTTATCTTATCTTAAAAGCAGAGGGCAGTTATTTTTTTATCAATGCTTAATAGTTCTAAGATGTATTGATGTTATAATCTTCATCAGGCCATTCAATAGCACACTCTGCCATACAGAATGACAAGCTATAGTTGTTACCTCACATCAAATCAATCAGCCAGATACATAAACAGACAGCCTGCACTATTGCGGGCAGTGCATAGGCAGAACTGTCTGACTTTGCCCGACCTTATTAACACAACGATGACTGATAACGCTCACTTTCAATCCACCTTGATCCCAGTTTAAATATTAAGCCAGAACCAAAAGCCAGGGCGGTGACCCGAGCTTTTCTAAGGATTTGCTCTCGAGTCAGTTTGAATGGGAAACACTTGATGAAATGCTCATAGTCTTTGGCCTAATCCCTCAGGAATGCATGTGGGTGTGTGTGTGCACAAGTATACATGTGTGTGTTATGCTCTTCTAGCTCCTTTGTCACCTGCTCCCATAGGTTTTAGACCACACCAAAGTTATCTTGTCCATAGCATAACATGATTCCCATCAGACAGATGCATCCTGCACTGTTTTCAAAACCAGAGATTGTTGATAGGAATTCCAAACTTCTGTCAAAACCATATTGATGTGGGACCTTTGAAGGAGGCTTGTTTATTTAAAAAAGAAGAATTAGCCTAATCTGTGAAATTTACAATAGTACAATGTCAAATTTAACATTGCATAATACCCCTTTTGATTATTCAGTTATGCATGCCAAAAGGTTGTGCAAAAGTAACAAACATTAGTAACAATCCAGTACTGACAGACTGCAATTTTCGATCAAACCCTTATAACACAGATAAACTTTTCAGTGGACAAAATGATGCTGTTTGGTCTGTTTCACACTAAACCTGTAATTTCTCTTATTACCTTTTAAAATTGTGCATCCAGTGTTTTATTTTCCTTAACTGATCCATCAATATACCAATACTGTCTAATGTATTCATCAATAATCATGCTCTGTTCTCAATACCTGCATATATTACAACACAGAACTGCTAGTGATTGACATATATTTGGATTTTGGGTTAAAAGTGGAGCCCCCATGAGGAAAACCCCTGTAAAAAAATGAGAAGTGGGTCCAAACTCCACACGAAGAGGTCCAGCATTCAAATTATGTGCAATTGTGGACTGACCCATATGGATCGTTGCCGAAGTAGCTCTGCATATTCACACGAAAGGGCGGGTTGAAAACAACACTGGGGAGCTCCAACTTTTAGACAGTGACGCTCATTATATCTGCTTCTTGATTTCAGGGTCAAAGTGTGTTGACAGAAGGGAGTAGGGCTGGAGTGCTATTAACAGACAGTCTGACCTTGGCACTCTGACTCTGGTTTTGCTCCGGTGAGCCCAGAGAATGCCCTCAAGCCGCTCCCACTAAATGTTCACCACATGTCATTCACACAACACAGGAATCCGCCTTAATCATGCTTTAATCTAATCAAACTGCACTGTAAATTACACTTTTGATTCTTCTAATGTTTGTGTGTTTGTCTGTGAATCTTGGAACCCTTCATATGACAAAAAACACCATCCCTTCCTAAACCTATCAAAGTGTTGTTGTACTAACCCCTAGGTAATAACCCTACAAAGTATCTCCATTCCAATGTATTACCGAGTGACCTTTTGCAAACCACATGTGAGTATTTACATATCCTCTTTGTAAAATGGTTTGCGGTGTTTTGAACAAGCTCATAACAAATTATGTGGAAACATGAACCTAAAATGACTTAAATGCAGAGGTGGAAAGAGAAGTCTAAATCTGTTCTTTAAGTAAAAAAAAACTGAGTTTAAAATAATATTACTCAAGCTGAAGTAAAGAAAATTTTATTTTAAATCCTTCGACTAAAAGGCTGTATAAGTTACAGAACAGGAAATAAAGGCAATAAATACACAAAGGAGGATCAGACAATCATTCACAATGTGGCATGTTTGTCTCCCACTATAAATCATTCATACATTTTGTTACAATGTAAATTCTCATTGATTTGATGCACACAGAACATGTTCTCACATCAGGTAGTGTGCCCAGAAACTCACAATTACATTTAAACCATATCTTGAACTAGCTGCACACAAAAAGGGCTTTGTTTCCTTGTTTTGTGTCATAAACCCATTAAAATGAAATTAAAGCTAAATTACATATAGTAGCTTTAAGAGCTATACTTCAACATTTTATGAATGAACCAGATATGAAGAGGAGGAATCTCTGTGATCAGATGGAGACCATACTTCTGCCATCTTCACCTGTCAAGTCCCATACTGCCTGATCATGTGACTTTCCTTTGGGGATTTTTTTTTGCCAGTTGTTTCTTGTTTTGAAAATTTCCAACCGATGATGGTGTTTAGTTACACATTTTCTTATTATCTGAATCCAATAATGTGTCTAAACTGTTGCAATGCAAATGCATAAACGTATGCATAAACTTATTATACATATTACATAATCTACATTACTTTAAGCTTTAGTAACAAAGTCCAAAGTGTTCTGTTCCATACACATCTCCAACCAAGAGGATAATAATCCCTGCAGCTGTGATGGGAAGGTTGAAAGGTTGAAATCTTTATATTTGAGAGTATATCAGAAAAACAGTACCAAACACAACACAAAGCACCATTTAAAAAAAAAAAAAAACACTTGCACTTGAGACATATGTTGCATAGCTCCAGGATTGGGGCCTCTCTAACGTGGCATACTAAAGGCGTGTTGTCAGAGAGCTGCGTGCCCATAATAGATTGAGCGCTTGCGGTAAAGTGACAGTGGGTGAAGAGCGACTTGCACGAGACTTGTGGTCTGGACGCCCGTCTGGACTGTGAGAGCACGCACAGACAAGCCCTATGTCTCTGTGTCTGTTTCTTTTTCAAATTGCATTAATATTAACACATTATAATGAGGGTCCGCGCTCAGACAGAGAGGCCTTTTCTCTGACGCTCGCTCACACTCACTCTTTCCCTCTGGATGTCTCTGTCTTGCTCTTCCTGTGACAATCTAATCCAGATGCCACGGGTCACAGAGTTAAGGAAGAAGGTGATGGTGGTAGTAGTGTGTATAAGTCCATGTCCTCTAGACCTAGCAAATCATTTTAAGCATTTATATTATTGCTTATACCTTTCATAATCACCTCAATAGGGCAAGTGAGCTTTAAATTGACTTCACATTTACACTGGATTACTAAATTATTTAATTTTCAATTTATCTTACAATTTATCTTTCATTCATTCAGCCGCTTTTTTTTATATTACTAAAAGAAGGCAGGCATTATTAACCCCCAATTGAATAATTTCATGAGAAAATAAGAACTTTTTTTACGCCGATCTCTTGTAGTGTATGTGTGTCTGTGCATGTGCAACATATAGGGGATCAAAAGTCAGGATAGAGGGGGAGGGGGTGAAGCCAGGGGGGAGAAAGAGTATAGAGACGTGCCAAACCAGGAGTCAATTGTCAGGGGTTGAGGTCTGAGGGGGTGGAGCGGGACGGAGGGAAGGGGCACGGGTCATTAATTTGCTGTCCTTTGTTTTGTCAGTTTGTTTTTAGGGCCGAAAGTAAAAGCAGTCAGCCTGAAAATTGTCTGCCTGCTCTGCACCATGTTCTCCCCTCAGGGCTGACCGAGCCACCCATGGGACGAGGAGGGGTGGGTAGCCATAGTGTGGGTGGAGGGTGGGGTGGGGGGGTGCTGAGACAAGGAAGGAGGAGAGGTGGATGGAGGGGCACAGAGGTCGACCCCACTTCCCTCTCATAGCAGCCACTTCGGACCAAGATTGATCACAGATTACAGATAGCAATCCTGCCCACTTCACTGACTCGTCCTTCTCTGACGGCTTCACTCATGTCCCGGCTTCAGTCGGCTTGCAGACAGCCGATCTGACACAGATAAGACGCTACCTTGACAATTAACACCAGGAAATGAGTGCAAGCTGTAAAGGGCTAATCAGTGCATGAACACTCAGCCATGGAATCAGTGCTTTACAGCCTTTGTAGTCAGTGGTATTAAGATTCTGGGAAACCTCTGTTTGAAATCTTCTGTGATTGTTTTGTTGCAACAAAATTTGTTGCATGACATTTTACAGAAATTATCCTTTAAATGATCTCTTTAAATCAAGAGTTGGTAATAATGTTACGTTGCATCAGTTTGATTGAGGGCTAATATTTACAAGCACACAGACACTCATTAGTTCTGCCAAACCACTCGTAACGTCTGCATTCTCCATCCAATTAGCTTCATTTATAACCACTTCCTTGACACGCACTTTCAGCTGTGCATTGTTCATGTTCAAACATCCACTCCAACTCCCCAGCCACCTCATTCTTTGATAGCTCAATGCGTTCTCCTTGTGGGTTGCAATTTCAGACATATTTGTATGATGCTAGCACAGAATGAACTACAGAAGCTGACAGAAGCCACCAAAGTTAAAATGATGCTCTTTGTGACAATGGTTATATCTGATGTAGCATGTTGTTTACTGATTTTAAATAGTACATAATGCAAATGCTGGATTTTTTGTGATTGCATCAATTTTTGAAGCATATAATTTAACTTTGACATAAAGGCCACAGTGTTCATTGTTAATGGGATAGTTCAGTGTATTACAAATATACTGTCTGCAGTAGACAGTTGTCAGCAGAGTGGGTCAGTCAGTTTGGAAACAGACAGGAGCAGTGGCACAGTTACTTAACTAGATACTGTGTATCTGAGTTTTGGTTAAAAACAAATTTTAATGGTCCCATTAGCAACAATACAAAACTTGAACCCTGCATGGTTACTTTCATCTGTGTCTCAAAAATGGTCTGTGCTGACAATTATGTGCATTACAGAACAATACTACACAGCTACTGTTATAAATTGCAGAACTATTCCCTAAACAAACCCCCAACCACACCTAGCATAGACCAAAATCATTTTAGCTAAAACTCTTGCCCCAGCAAAAGAACAGCAGGACCTTCAAGCCACTTGTTGCACATGAAGCTCCATAAAACGTAGAAACAATATAATTTGTGAAAACAAATGTAAAGAGAAGTACCAACACCCCTCCATATGTGCTCAAGTGTGTGTGTGTGCAAAATAAAAAGAGAGAAGGCTGACAGCACGCTGAACCAATAAAACTGAAAATTTGCGGAGTAAAACACTTTCCTTCTCTGGTTTCAACCCCCCTATGGTTTTCTGCTGCGTGCTGGAATTCCCACCTCTAAACCCCAGGGTCCACCTCGACTTCCCGAATCCCACAACACCCCATCTGACAATGAGAGGCTCATAATAAGGAAAGGAAGATGTAGAGAAGAGGAGATGGAGGTATAAGCTCACATTGTGGAAGACTGTGGGTTAGTATACACTCAGGGTAGGTGATATGAAAGGAGGAAGGAGTTTGCTGAAAGTCTGGACAAATGTGAGCCCCAGATGTCACCTTTCCAACCGCTTACCCAAATACACACACATCAGGTCCAGACTGACAGACCTATGAAGTGTCTGTGAATAAGACATAGACACTGAATATGTTACGAGTTGAAAATGTCCAAGGGTTCTGGTTCGAAGGCTCATTTATCCTGCCTGTATGTACCAAAATAAATCTGAATATTATAATATTCAACTACAGTCCATGAGAGGTTTAGTCAAAAATAAAAAAATAAAAAAAACAAATATTAGAAGTTTTAGACAACAGCAGTCATGAATAAGGTTAAAAGTTAAAAGAAAGAAAAGTAAATGTTACAACAGTATGTGTCTTTAAGTGGTTTAAGAATTCTTCACTCATATTACTTAATGCAAGAATGTGATAAACATTAACAAGATGTGGGATTGGAAATAGCCTCAACCAAATTCACATCCTGTTCTCAAAACTTCACAACTGTCTCTGATAAGGCCTCGCATGAACCACTTCTACCGCTCAATGAGGTCTCATTTCTGTGTTACATACCGTTTCTACTGTAGAAGCATTAGCAATCAGGTTTTACACTGGATACTTTATTGTATAATTTTTGTAGTAACCACTGGTGCGGTTTGAAAGCAACACAAAACATTAACAATTACTTACCCTAAACTTAACCCTCTCTTGTATAGTAAAGTATAAGATAGGACGATCACTATCATGAGGGTCCATATCCATAGACTTTTGGAAAATGAGGGCAGATGTGGACCATATAGTTGCATCTCACTTGAAGTTGTCTACAACTCACTACAACACATTACCGCTAGAATATACAGTGCTCTATTTTTATGTTTGGAAAACATGTTGTATATGCATATACTCTACCTGAATATTTAGAAACACAGCCAATATATTGAAGAAAATGCATTTGCATAAAACATTTATTTACAGAATTGCTTAAAAGGTTCTCTGATTTAACTGCAATATATGTTTCTTACTTACAGCTCTAAGACTAAACCAAATTCTACTATAAAGCTACAAAAAGTATTGTCCCATTGTTATGGGTCCTAGTAAAAAATATTTAAACCTACACATCCAAAGGAATTTGGAAAAACTGGCAAAATTGGAAAAATATTTGTGTATTTTTTTTATAGTGTTGCACAACATAATTCAGTTGTCTGGCTTGAAATAGGTTACAGCTCAAGACCATCACATGACCACCAACAACTGTTCTCCTGATGTAGCTTTAAGCTGTTGGAAAATAGCCTACATTTATGCAGAATAGATTCTTTCCATATATGTATTTATAGAGCATGGGTGAACCTTTAGCAGTGTGTATGGAGTGTGTGCAGGGAATATATTAGGAGAAAGAAGAGAGAGCACAGAGGCATATTTCACACAGGGACCCCCGCTGAATGCTGTGTACCCACATTGTTATGTGCGCACAGATCTTTTAGCTCTGTAAAAACACCATTGCTCCATTCGGCAGTGGCGCACAAAGGAAAGCTCTCATGCTTTGTTACTTTCTCGTAATCTCTCAAGAAAAAGTGACATCAGCCCTGGTCTTTTCATTCCCCCCACACCTTCCCTGCATCTTTAAAGTCTATTTAATGGTGTTGTAGTTTCTGTGTCTGTCTGTGCACCGGGAGGCCCAGTGCAGCCAGATGACCGTAAGCCGGCTAAAGTTTCACAACATGTAATTAGGACCTAAGTAGCGAGGTCAGTGCTGGCTGGCCCTGCGGTCAGCCCTCGCGCCCTGTCCTGTTGCATGTATTCCTCCCCGTCGCTCCATCTTTCCTTCCCTTTGCTTTTTAATTACATCTCATTTTTCTTTCTCCTGCTACCATTCCTTCCTTCCCTCAAATGAGGCACCCCACTCCAGCTGGTTCGCATATCCACAACATCTCATTTAGTTAAAACCCCCCAAAAAGAAGAATGGAAATGATGTGACAACTTTTTTATAGAAACTTTTTAAATTAATTGTATTTTTTCTCTCTCTCTCTCTCTTATAAATTGCTAATTGAAATGCCGGAGGGTTGCTTGGCTTAAAAGTCAATAAAAAAGTCCTCAGAATAGAAGTTTATAGGGGTTGTCTATGTACATAATTAAACCCTTCAGGCGTTTGAGAAAGGGAAAACAAGAATTGGTCAAATAGATGGTTATGCAAGATGGGCCTGCTGAGAGAAGGGGCTGAGAGAGACAGATAAAGACGGGGGCTATTAGGACAGTGGAGCTCACAAATCAGGCCCCTACCGACACCTCAGGGATGCCTTCACGGTGGCTGACAAGAGCAATACTCCACGACGCTCTGCCTCCCTGAAAAAAAAACAAGGGAGGTACTAAGAAAACTGCATTCAGAGTTTGAGTAAAGTTAGATGAAGAAAATGAACAGACTTTTAATATGCATTTGACTCATTTATATAGAGTGATCATAAGGCTGTGGATCAGTGAGGTTATTTGGCTGTAATAGCATCGACTGGTATGGTTGTACTTTTGGGAGCAAAAGAAAGCATTAAGACACTGCTGGGCTGTTGGGACAGTGCCGGGAGGTCCTGAGCATCACCACTTTGTTTGCATATGCTCATGAGCCTGTATATCATTCTGCTGAGGTTTTATGACTACTTTGCGGGTCTCTCCTGCTGGTTGTCTCTGCTACTGTTAGCATCTGGTTGCAAGTCAGTCAGGTTTTACATAGAGTTGCATCAGAACAAATACTGTATGTTACCAGTTTGTCACCAAGATTAGCTGGAGACTTTTGATTACAGACAGAAAACAGCATGTCGAATTATGTTGAAGTAAACTTTTGACAGTTACCTGTTGCCAGCTTCATCAGTGGGCACAGTATTAAACTAATCCCATCTGGCCAAGAAAGGATTCTCCCAATAGACTACAAGAAACTTCTGTTTGCTGATTGTGTGTCTTCCACCTCAGAATGATTGGATATTCTACTAGATATGTCTAATCATATCCCCTTTCTCTGTTCACTGTTCTGTCTTCAACCCCATTGGCTAGAGCGGACCACATGCACAAAGGCCAGAGTGGGCCTGCATAACATTGTAACATATTATCTAAAATGTAAAAGGTAATGAGGATGGGATAGTAGTAATTCATACAAATATAATACAATAGAAATTGTGATAGACCCAGGGCGAATGCAATTCATATGCACAACTTAACATAAATGTGGGAAAGGAGTTTTGTTTTTATTGTCCCGCTACATCTGTATACTCCTCCTTTAACATCTGCAAGTCCACTGAAGAGGTGGCCATGCTTCCCCTTTGACTGATGATAAATGACAGCGCCAGCAGCAGATAACCCTCCAGGAGAGTGCTCGCTCTGGAGAACAGCGGTGGAGAACATTCTGGAACTCCCCGCTGACCTGACACACACTGCAGCCTCTGTCCTGTTTGTTTTCTCTGCCCGACTCTCTCCTCCTCTCTTTCTAACATCGCCGCAATTGCCCCCCTAATACCCCCCACCCCCCATCCTCTCTGCTCTGGTCAGTGATAGAGGAATAGAGGGAAGGGCCCAGAGCGACCTGCGCTCTGTGGGCAGTGCACCGTTCTTGGCGCCAGTCAGTCGCAGGAGCCCCCCTCGCTGGAGATTTGGGAGGGTGTGATTTTGCTGCTCTGTTGCCAGTGTCTCGTACAGAGGGCCTTAAAAGAGTGGTTGATGTGTTATCAGGAAGCTGCAGCGTGGGTCGTGCCAGAGCTTATGTCGGCCCGCTCCACATTGGGCTCTTTGTTCACATAGACATGTCATTTGGGTGTTGGTGTGGTTGCACTAAATTGGTGGTTTTTAGTGAAAGTGGTCGGACAGTAGAGTCTATACATGATAGATCCATTAAGATGGGAATGTGGAGACCAATTATGAAGGATGTTAAATCAAACACTTACCAGCATAGACTGAAGAATCTGTCAGTACATTTGCTTGCGCGGTGAACTTGGAATGAAGTTAAAGTTAGACCATAGCCTTGTTCAGACTAAATGATTTTAAGTCCAATTTTGAATTAGTTTCTGACAAAAACTGACAGAAAGTCAGATGTTCAATCACCATCTATGAACTTGTCTTTGATCAGATATCTAGCAAGCTAAACAAAAGGGCTGATAAGCTGTAAGCAATGACAGGATGGTATGATAGGAAAGCGGAGGTAGATAAAGTGACACAGGAGGATGCACTGAAAACCTTACTCATGACATAATGAAGCACATTTGGCAGGACAACAGTTGCATCAGTTCCTGAGTCACATTTCTCATCTCAGTCCTACAAAACAAGACTCATCATCACAGTGAGACAGTTGTGTGATTCTACTGATTGATAACATCCTTTTTTGTAGGTTGAAATTTCCACTTTCAGTTTGGAACATTTACTGGTTTACATTTACTTCACAAATTAAACAATATACATATCAATAAGAAGACATTTTAGTTATGCTGACATTCAAGGTCAAAAGCCATGTTGGTGTACTTTAGAGCATATGCATAGCACCAAGGAATAATTAATATCCTAAAAATATAGTATTGGTATGTTATATCATTCAGAATAACATTTCAACTTCAGTTTTAGTCAAGACAAACATAGTAAATCTTTTTTTTCCTACTATCATGTAAACATGTGAGAGGAATTGCAGCGGGCTTGAAAGAGGTAAAAATGACAGAGAGGAGGGGAGGTGTGCTGCTTTTACAGCCGGGCAGCACCAGCAGGCTCTGTTTAATATGAAGTAAAGAACAGATCCAACTGCATCATTAACTCTCAATTATAGCCATGAGGCTCGCAGGCCGATCCTAGCTGAGCCGCGCGCTGGGTAATCTCTGGGCGAGTCTGTGTGTGTGTTATGTGCGCAGGGACAGAAGCACCCAAGTGCCTTTTGATTGGGAACATACTGCCTAGTTTGGTGTTAAATCAAAGCTGGATCCACATGCAGCATATTAAATTTTACTTTATGGAAACCAAGCACAATAAATACATGCCACTTTTGTGTGTGATCTGTGTGCTGTTCCGCACATGATAATAAAATCATATCTATATAAAAATGATTATGCTTGAAAGTATAATAAAAGGCCCTTTCTCAGCGTTCTGTTTGATTTCCAGCAGCATTTTATCATCCTGTCTGATTTAGCTGAATCTATTGCCAGTAACAAGTTGACAGAGTTACATTTTGCAGTTTTTACATTATTGTTAAGTTCCCCAACTCTCGACCATGCTTCTGGCAGAAGATGGAACACATAGGAAGTGCTGGGTGCATGAGGAGACAATTGTAAAATCTATAAATCCGAGGCAAGCCCGAATAAAGTGGAAATGGATTTCCCACACGCAATAAAGGCAAACGCAAAAGGGAAAAACACAGCTGTAACCTGTTAGGGTGGTTTTGCTTAATTAAATGTTTCTATTAAAACACCAAGTAGATTGTGTTTCCCCAGAAGGCTGTCCTTTTGAAGAGTTAAAACACTTGCACTCAACTTCTCATTTCTCTCACATGTTTGTTCCAAGGAGCTTTCCTTCCTCTGACTTTCTTGTAGATGAGTAAACATTACAAAAGTAGCTCACATGAGGTCTTAGTTTTATTGATTGACAGTTTGCAAAGACCAGGAAGCTGTACTTTCCAAAATTTAATGAATTCAAATTGTGACAGACATGTATATGGTCAGACAGCCTATTAAGCTTATACCATATTTTTAAAAAAGTGGAGAGAAGTTCATGGTGTTTGGCTGCACAAATCACACACAAATCCTCTTCATAAAAATGACACAACATTTTCTTTGCCATTACTTTACTCAAGAAGAAAATAAATCTTAGTGTATAGTAGTGCAGGAGGCCGGGGGTATACAATGGCATATGTATCACTTAAATAGAATAGGACTAAAGACTTTTGTGGTACAGATCAACAACATATATATGTCCAAAGTCCAAATTAGTGGATTTCTTGTCAGGGGTATTTTTGGGTTTGTAAGCGTGTAATGTAAACCATCTAATTCAGTGGTGGATAGATGTATATACTACAAAGCAGATTGGAGAAGTCCTTCCTGCTCTGTCTGGTCTTTGGGATGCCACAATGACAGTGTTGTTTTATTGGTTTTCTTTGAGGACATTCACTTTGGACTGGCTCTCTGTCAGTGGGTTGCACAGAGTTCTTTTTGGCACCCAGAAGAGAGGCTGGGCCTGAGTCACATTATACTCCTCACTGGCATGCTAGTGAGGGTTACAACGCGGACACTTTTTTGGCTTGGCACAGGGTAGCTTGGCTTGGCACTGCAAGATTGGCATTTCCATCAATACTGAGTTTTCATGAATGGTAGTTACAGTAGCGCTGTGGTGATGATAATCTTTGAACAGGAGACCAGAAGGATTCAAAGCAGGAAAAGTATCTAATGCATGAGAATGTCTGATTGGTTAACTCAAATGCAAAAGATGCATTGCTAAAACCCAGTGAACTCAAGCATGGCAGCTGTCGCGACTATTATCAGGATGTGACAACGGACGCTGTCTCACTACAATAAGTGGAGTATTCAGTGTCTCATGTTTTCTCTCTTTCACACTGTCCTCCAGAGCTTCCCTCTATTGTACTGCTTCCCGTCCCATCCTCTCATCCTCCCTGTGTTTGTGTGAAGAGGCTTGTTCCCTGCTGAGCTGGAGGACAGGGATGCCAGGCTGAAAGGCCCCAGGGGAGAGCGCTTTTTGAACCCCTCTTGTCCTCCTGGTTTGATGCAGTGCATCTCTCTGTTGTTGTGTGTCTTTGTCTGTAACCACAGGAGGTCTATTACTTAAGACCCCTTCGACGACAAACTTCGAGACTCCCCTCTTCAAATCCTTCAACTATCCGCTACTGCTTTGGGATACAGCAACTAGGGCACAGAATGTCCCAAAGTTTGGGTCATTAACTAGCATCTCTTTATATGTTTTTAGACATTTTCTTTAGACTCCAGAAGTTTGTTTTATTTATTAACCAGCTCTATTTTTGTGTTATTTCATCACCATTAAGCCAATTTAATAGAAAGTATAACATTGTTTTTGTTTAGAACTATATTATAAATATATATACAGAACTATGTCTATAGTTTATTTTTATAGCAGCAACAGAGATCCCATCCGTGTAACAAATATTAGCCTTGCATATTCTATCTGTGTTGTACAGTGAAACATTAAAAAGTAAAATCAGTAAAAACTGGTATTTTGCAATAATTTACCTTAGTGCAATTTTCACAATGTCTATATTTTTGTTGAAGGTCAAAATTTATGAACAACCACTATGTATTTACAGGCCAGATAAAAAGTTGGTCTTGCACTTGAGTTTGTCACATATGGCTTAGAAAGTGTCTAGTAATTTTTACTGAAAGTAAAATAACTGTACAGATTTTCAGCACGAACATATCAGACCAAAATGACACATGGCATAAAAAGACTAGGACTTGGTTGGTAATTTAGCAGGCCATCTATTTTCACAATCATATAAAGCAAGAATGGTTCACACATCTATTCCCGAAAGGTCAGCTTTTTTTGCTTGAGGCAGTGCTTGTAGAGGTTTCAGATGGAGCGAGGCGGCCTGAGAACCAGGGCAGCAGAGCAGGACTAGGCCGTGCGGGGCTTCTCCCTGGGTATTTAACCGGGGGATCGGAGTGTTTGGATTTGTGATTTAGGATGTTCACCGGGTCAGAGGGCACAATTATACACAGAGGCCGGGGTCAGCTAGGGATTGCCTTTCTGCCAGCTCTTCTCAGTTTACCCAAGACGCCATAGCCCCGTCCCACACAGAGTACCACTGATCGTTCAGATAGCCATATCAGGAAAAATGCATTCTAAAGACACTTATTCTCAGCATCAGAATACGTTTTTCTAATTAAAGTTAGCATAGTAAGTCCAACACACATCAAAACAAACATAAGAAGCGTAACCATGCAAGTTACAACCATTTAAAATTGTTTAGACTGTTTGTCATAAAACACCACATATGACAACCAGTGTTTTTCCCTGTATCTGCAATTTAAAATGTTTATGGATAACTAATCCATGTTTTTGGAAAAGCTAGAAACATCAAATTTGATAAATAGCCTTGGCATATCACAATGATTTTGGAGCACAACCATAAGCCTCTATACTGCACCACAGAGTCTTTTAATGCCATTCCTCCAGAGTTGCGGCTCTTCCTCTGCGTGACCACTGACAGGCCTTTACGGTAAAGCACTGGAGAAGCTGAAAAGGACATGTGTGCGCAGGAACACCCTGACTCCCCAGCTCTCCTTGTGTGAATACATTAATTCATTTACCACTTCGAGGTCGCCAAACCCAAATATTTGCCTCGGCGCATATTTAATATTTATGATGACGAAAGCAAATATTGCTGGGTGGATTGAGTGACACAGAGAGGTCAAGCTCTGGGCTTGGCCGTAAGGGGGGCAGAGGGAATAATATTGGTGTGTATGTGTGCTCTCTTGAGAGTGCCAGTCCACATCACAGGCGCAATGATCGCTGCTCTGTTTGCAGTGCAACACACATGCAAATATAACATGGTTCAGCAAACAATTTACATGAATTTGTGTATTATGGATTCATAAACTTAAATCTCAGTATCTGGTCCTGGAGGGACAGCTGTGTTGATGAAAGGGTGTTAAAGTGTGCACATGGTAAAGGTGAAGGGGGACTGTTGGCCTTGGGTTGCAGGTTTGTATGTAATCACATTTATGTTTGGACGAGTGTGACTGGACATCGCAGCGTGCATGCACATGTAGTGCAAGCCTATATGTTTCAATGAGGTGATCTATTAGGAAGGACAGTTTTACGAGCTGGTCTCAGATCTGGATCAACTCACTTGAGATCCTGTTTCCTTTGGACAGATCTCCCTCACCGCTGATTCCGGCTCAAAAGCTGCATGACTAAATGGTGCATACCTAATCTCTTTTGAACTGCAACCCAATAGAAGCAGCCTTAAATTGTAATATCAAGTTTGCTGACAAGATCTACTTTCAGATAAAGTTGCATTTAAGTTTTGTAAATGTACTGCTTTTACTTGTAGGCTTGTGACATTTATAAGCATTAACATGTTTCCCATTATTTGTAAATGGTCACCAGTGTGTATGTTTTTACAGTACCATGTTGCTAAAATCAAATTTAGTAAAGTTTTACGTTTAATTTTAGCATTAGTTAAAACACCAACATGTGTATTTTGGTCAAGTGTACTAAACCCCGCATTGACCTCGGAAACAGAGAAAACCGGGAAAGCAAACTCATGGAATCTCTAATACACTGAGAACACCTCGTCACCCGCTGCCCCTATCTCCCCACATTTCTGCTTTTATCCTCTCTTTCATACCAGCTATCATACGTCTATGCACTTCCTGCTTTCATCGCTGATAAGTTATTGTTCAAGTTTGTGGAATGTACACAGTGCAAAGATCTCTAAGGAGTGTCATTGTTCTATCCGCTGAAAGGCACTCAGCTTGCTTTCTTCTTCACCGTTCTGATATGAGCTGGGAATAAAGGGCCTTCATGGCAGAATGATAAAAAACTCTTTCAGAGAAGGGGACACAAAAAGATGAGGAAATAAAAGAGGAAAATCCTGAGACAATATTTGACAGTGATTCACCTGCAGTTCACACCACAATGGAGCGATATGGACTTAGTGACTTAGTCAAGGGGAACGCAGGTGTGAGTGTTTGCCCGAATTATCTGTTTGTATGTGTGCAGGAAAGAGTGTGTTTTATTTATTTAGCTAAATGCTGATAATTCTAACACACCTAACTTGCTCGTCTATAATTGTAGCACAAACATAAATGCTTTGAATGACAAATGCATGTTAAAATAAAACATTTCCATATATTCCACACTCTGTCCCATTTTTCCAATTAGTGTCTTTCTATGACCACTGTGACCAAGGGACAAATAGCTATGAGTGATGGGGAAAGATATAGTGAAAGACAGGGTCCTACTGGTACACCAAGGACTCGTCATATGAAACATCCTTCCCACTGGTGAGACAATGACAAATAGATGAAGAGGGAAAAGATGGATGGTGAACATTTAAAATTTGATGGTAGAGAGAAGAAACACATGGTGAGACATACAAAACTGTGTATGGTTTAGGAATAGAAAGATAAATAATGCAAAATTGTTTAATATAATTACTTTTTTACAGTAGTAGTGGTTGTTATACATCCCACCATTGCAGATATATGCCAATATAAAATTTTAAAAGGGTTTATCTTATATATACACTACCACTTCATTACATACAGTGCATAATATGCATGCATTTGTTATGCTTACAATTACCTTTAAGTAACACTGTGTATTTTATGCCATAAAAGACACAGTATGCATGGCTCGACAGATTCAACACTTATCTTGCCAGATATTTACTTTCAATATATCTTATATTTGCAAAATGACATATTAAGACTTGACAGACCCAGTGTGTCTTTTACTAAGTAAAGTATTTAAGTTCCTCCTAAAATGCTATTTTGGCTAATGTATTTGTGTGTGGGGGGACAATTGCTAAAAGAAAGTTTGCTTTGTCTATTGTTTTAGAATAAAAAGATTGTTTTAAATAGGAGGGGGTCAAGGCCATGTTCATAGTCGAGAAGTAAAATCGGAAGAACGTGTGGGAATGACCTCACTGGGGCAGCTGGCAACACTCCCTCTTCTCTTTTGACAACTTCGGCCATTTGATGCTATTGAAACCGAGCAAGGCAGAAAGAGCAAAGGCGAACACTAGTGTGAAGGTGCAGAGCAGCGTAATGCAATGTGAGATAGCAGCTGAGAGAGCGGTGAAGGAATGACTATATTCACTAATCGCACCAGCCGGTCTATTGTGAGTCTCTCTCAGTCTTCTCTTACCCTCTTTCTCTTAATCATCAGTCCATCCCCTTGTGCCCTTTTTTGCCACAGGTGGTTGCATTGGGCGGAGGACTATAGGAAATGTTTTGATGGCTTTAGCAGTTTCACACCTGTGGCTGTAAGGACAGTTTGTAACCTTATCTCCTACGCTTTGTCTTTCCCCTTTCTTTGGCTTTAGATAGGAACAAATTGGGAATTGTGTTTAGGCAAGGGCCAGGGAGATTTGGAAAAGAAGGAGGTTAGCAAGTCCGGGCTCTTCACAGAAGTATCCTGAGATGGCAGATCAGGAGTGATTCCATGTGTAAGATTCTTTCCTTCTCACGACAGTGCTAATGAAGTGTGTGGCTCTTTGTTAAGCAGGCTCTTCACGCAGGGCCAAGCAACCCACAGAATTTTCTATGCTGTGTTTGAGTTTGAGTTTTCTAACACTGATCTTAAATATGTTCATAAGCAGTTACACATCACATGCCATAATTCACGTAAGATCTTGTCACAGTCTACTTAAGTAGTGGTTTGTGTGGTCTGCCAGTTTACATCTTCAAGTTCTACATCCTTCCATCCAAGATCTGTATTTACATAGCACATATAGGATATGTGTAGCACTATAGCAGCCCATATCCACTGTCACGCTCTCTTGTCTCCGCTTTGTTGAATGCAGATGAAGGGTATTAGCGAGTGTGGGAATATTGAATCAGACAGATGCCCGTGTCACCAGGCAGCCTAATAGAAAAACACTGCTTCCAATTATAGATAGCAGTAATGATAATGTTCTGTTAGAAGCAAGTGTACAATTGCTTGTCTAGTCAGACTTGGAATGTCAAGGAGCTGGGAGACAGACATGTTGCATCTTTGTATCATGTAAGGCTAAGACAACTTTTCGGTCTGAGTGGTTGGCACATCAAAAGCTATAATCTTAATGGTATTGTCTGGAATTACAAACCCTACTTCAAAACATCCAGGACACACAACTTTTTCCTCAACCTTTATTTACACTAATCCCAGACAGATCTGTCTTGCTCACCCTACTGTGACCCCAGCATGCGGCCAATGAATCCGTTGTGTTTTTTGCGGACAAACGGGAAAGGTACAGCGGCTCCAAACCAAACCTCACCAATGTCAGGCCTATGCAGCAAGGAGGGGCCCCTTTTTTAAGGAAGTCATCACAGAGTCCAAATAACAAGGCCGTCCCCGCCTGGGGCTCGCTGTCAGGCCAATGATCGATGGTATGATTCTCAAATGCCTGGCCTGACTGGTCAGTGGTAAACAAAGAGGGGCAAATATAGACACAGAGAAAGGGTCATCCTCGCCTTGGTGGGAATGACAGTCAGCCAGAGAGAAGGATGGAGGGATGAAGAGAAAAGGAGGTAGCATAAAAGCCAGCATGTTGATTACTAGTCTCTTCTTTGATTTGAAAAACAGACATGTCGTGCTGTTTTATTTCATTTGTAACGTGTCCAGAAATCGGCGGCATTGAGACAGCGCTACATTTCAGTGATTGCAGCTCCCGCAGCTGTGGCCACAGGAATGCAGCCTGCTTCGCTCTCCTCCTTCCTCTCTTCGTCTCTCCTTCAAGTCTTCTCCCGTTTCCTCACCTCTGTGTCTATACCCAGTGCTCTCCCTCGCTCTGTCTTAAGGCGATGACTCGGGCTCTTCTGGGAAATCTCTGATTAACACTGAGGACTTTTCTTAACCAAAAAGGCCGCCTTGTTTCCCTCCCTTCTTTCCTTCTTCCTCTTTTAGCATTAAACGTGCTGAGGTTTAGCATTAGTCTGACATTTGAAGGTGGCTCAACTTGGCTCATGATGAAGATCCAACAAAGAGACTCTGTTGCAGCAAATTGAGTGGTGATGACACACACTATCCACCTTTAGTCCTCAAGTATTGTGTCAATATTCAGTCCAAGTCTGAGGTATATAACCTTTAGAGGCAAATTCCATATTATTTACTGAAGGCCAACCACCAAAAGTACTTTATGTTGACATGTTTATGACAGCCATATTCAATGTCACAGCCATGTCATATCTAAGGAAGGACTTCTTAAATTTGTCACACATTCTCACTTAGAATTAGGGAGGAATTGGTTCAAGTTTTACCTGGTCAAAGTAAACAGGCTGAGGTTTAGCGCGCATCACTGGGGTTTTTTTGGGCTGCTATGCTTGGCACAGGCTAAATAACCAGCAAAGACTCTCTGCTGTACAAAAATGAGTGGCGATGACACACAATATCCACCTTTAGTGCTTATGCCTTGTGTGGACATGTACTCATCGTCTGAGAATTACAACCACTACATGAGTTCAGAAGCTAATTTACGTGATTGAGCTCATACTTAAGGTCAACCTCTTGGTCAAAAAGTACTTTTTGTTGAGATGTTGTTGACAGCCGCCACGGCAATGTTATATCTCAGAGAAACTTGAGAACTGTAATACATTCTTACGTAAACTGAGGAATTGAACAGGTTAGTTTGAGCAGGTAAAAAAAAAAGACACTGACGTTTTGGTGAGCATCAGGCAGACTTTCGGAGGCTGCTATGCTTGGCTCGAGCTGAAGATCCTACAAAGAGTGTCTGTTGTAACAAAATGAATGGCGATGACACACATTATCCACCTTAAGTACTTTTCTTCCAAGTCTGAGAAATATAACCTTTAAAGCAACACTAGGTAACCTTTCTGGACATGCCACTACTGAATGGCTCTGTTTGCAACTGCAGTGCTGCTAAGTGTTATGGAACTGTTATATGTCAATATGTGTCATATATAGTGATGCGTGGAAAGTTGTGTCTCACTTCAACTAATGTACACCTCCTCCACCTAAAGTACACCTCACATTTGTAGATATAGAGTATAATTATCTGGAATAATCCTCTGAATATTAATTCCTTTTTATATTGATTCATTGGTTTGTCTCATTAGAAACAGGTAATTGATGAAGTTATTCAATTTATTGTAAAAATTATCACCTAAATGCATAGAACACATTATTCAAGTATAAATGTGGATTGTACATTGAAATTTGTTACTGTTTATTACATTCTTTTAAATTTTTTGACATGGTTGTCAGCTACTTTATCAACTTAAGAGACTGGGATATTTTTTTCTTTGAGCACTTTGACTTTACCCTTTGCAGAAAAAGACTTTTGTCTTTTAATGAACACAATTGTGCCAAATCCTTTACAACCTTATTAAAATGACGTTCAAATAAACTTCAGTCAGAATCCTGTTTTGCTCTGCAGTAGCAAAACCCTTGAGATGAAGAGGTGTGCTGCCATCAAGGCCCTCATTGTTGTTTCCCTCTCCAAATAAGTCAAACTAAGCTAGCGCTGAATGTACTTGACCCTTCACCCGTCCCCCGCTATTCTCCGGCACTCCTCCACTCGTCGCCGTCACCACTCGGATTCTTATCTGCGTGTGGTCTTGATCTTACCACCTGTCTTCTCCTCAGAGGTCTCGTCATATATCTGCAGAAACAGATAATTGAATTGGGTTGCTGCGTACTTGAATCTTGAAACGTGTTTGATCCTTGGGATGCCAGAATTAATTTTGCTATTTGCCTTGGAGATAGTCACCCAAGTCTTCTTAGAATTGTTCTTGTGAGTACAATGACAACTCCTTCTCACCTGCTTTATTGTGACACACTTTGTTTCCCATTTTATGTGTCCTGCAAACTAAGTCTAAGTGTGTAATACTGCAACATTTTGTCCAAAGACACATATTGGCATATTACTAGAATTCTATGCCATAGATATGGTGTGTGGCACTGGCCACAGTTGGTTACTAAACATCAAGTACAAACTTTTGCTAACAGGTAGGTTTGGGGGGTGGATGTGACAAAAACACATTTTGAGTATGCATAAACAAGTGTTTGGCTTTAACACAACACAAATTCAAAGTGCAATATACATCTGATCAGTACACTCACAGTTGTTAGGTAGGGGTCGTGTGACCAAATATGACAACATGAGAGCATGTTTCAAAGAAGGGTTAATAGAGCAGATAGGCAGACCTACACAGTCACAAAATCAGCAGATTGCAATGTTTGCACTTGAATGACTGCTAGCACCAACCTGGAAGCAGTACTTTGGTGTTGTGTGTTGATATCTGGGCTGTGTCTTTCCAGAAGCGCATGAGTAACAGTACCCACCTCAAGCTGAGGTATCATTTGTATTTTAGTGTCGTCTTTTTCCCCACAGGAGACCAAAGAGCAATAATTAACAGACAGGAAATGAGTCAAATCCCAGCTGCAGTTGGATGCTGTTTAAAGGAAACAACCGTCTAAGACACATGAACGAGTATGGTCCTCCTTCACTGACCACAGTTTGCTCAGTGGTCAAATCTTTCTTTGTCACTTCCTGTTTGAAACACTATATAGTTCATGAAATCATACACTAAATGAATGAATGACTGTTGTACATTCAGTGAAAAAGGAAATGAACACAAGAGTAGTTGTAAATGTTTAAAATGTTTTTTGTTTTGTTTTTCTCATTGCACATCAACTCATTTTTCTCCTTTCACTTTGTAAAGTCCTTTGTCAGCTGCTGTTTTGTGCGCAGCAGTGTGCAGGTGGGCAGTGTTGGGAAGGAATGCTGATCAGACGAGATGTAGTTTAGTTTGCCTTGTACATGTATGTGTGTTCTACCTAATGTGAGGCAGATCATTTGGTCTGCTGCTCTAAAACAAAAGGGCTCTGGTCCAGTTTACTCCCACGGGGCGGGCACCTTCGGCCGCGCGAGAAAGAAGGAATGAAAGCATGCAGCTTGTTGGGCTCGCCGACGCTCACTCCTCCGAGCTACTTTACGGGAGGGTCAAAGTAGTTAACTAGTGGCAGCCGCTCAGATGGGTCCTGCTCCGACTTCAAACAGGGAACATTATGGCCGTGCGCGCTCACAGGATATTGCACTGTAAGGCCACTGAGCACGGCTGGGTTAGAGAGTGAAGGCTTTGTATCGAGGCCATTAGAGCCCTAAACCAATACTAATGAAGCCGTTTCCTGTACAAACGGAGCAGCTCAGGGGAAACTGGCTCAAGCTTTTAATAAGGCCCTCACAGATCCCAGTTAAGACGCTGGGATTTTTTGATCTGAGTACTGGTTCCAAGCCCGAAAACTCCCTTTGGAAAAGTTAATTACGCATGATTAATGGAGCGTTTTCCTTCCAATGATATCTGTGACAGCACAAAGCTGTCGTAAGGCTTGTCAGGCCCAATTCGAGCTGAATAAGTATTTATGTGATCGCATGTGATGGGCCTCCTCTCACCAGCACCAGCCCTCATCAATCAAGCCGTGCTGCTCGCAGTAGTGGGAAATTGGTCTATCAGCGCGGCAGCCTTCCCCCCCACTGCCAACGCCACCGCCTCCCTCCCCATTCAATCAGGCCCGGGGCTACAATGCTTCTTTAGCTCTTACTTCTGACCAACGCAGGGGTCATGGGGGGGAAAGTGGGAGCCAGAGCCGAGCCCATCCATTACGACTCTTGTTTCTCTCGGTGGCAGCCGGACGACGGGATTCTATTAAGAGCTGCGTCTATTCAGCAGTGAGATTACACCAGGGCCCTCTCCGCAAGTACACCTCAAGCAGCAACCCCCGAGCCCTCACCAAAGCCCCATACCCCCCTCAGCCCCCCCCCCCCTTCTGTTTTTTCACACTTCCCAGCTGTAGTGTTTTTTTTTTCTTCTACAACAGCAGGACAACAATAATCACTAAAAGACCGAAAGAGAGAAAGTCTAAAAAGAGGAAGTGACAGAGAGACAGAGGGAAAAGCTTAAAGAGGAATGAAAGCAGACACTCCTGACTCAACCTGAGAAAGCTGCTCAGGACAGGGGCGCAGTCTGGACAACAACTGACCTGAAGTGCAGCGCTTTAAGGAAAACAACAGAAAACACTTGGACTTGATATTAAAGTGATAAGAAATAAATGAATAAAAGTCAGTAATATGGTCAGTAAGCCAAATTACACAAGCTTTGTTCAAATTTCTGAAGAGGTGATGGGAAAAAAATGGGTGAGTGAGAGAACACTTGCAGAAGAATGCAATGGGTTTTGTTTTTTTGTTAAAACACTATACCTACTATGAGCTGCTGGGTGCTGTTTTTGTGGTTCTATGGATTTCTTTAAGCATTACTACAAATGTTTAACAGTTTGAAATGACACTATGTAATGGTACAAGAATTTTATATATATTTTTTAATGATCTTGGTAGAAACTGGCTGACTAGAATTTTTTTTTGCCATTTTTTTAAAGTTTGTGGTAACAAAACTTCAACTATCAACTAGTAATAAAGTCTTGGTTTTGAGATTTTGCCCTAGGTTTGAAATCCTATTGAGATTTACTTTCAATTAATGAAACAGCACAAGTCCGTAAAGTGACAGTCATCTAAACAATGTCTTATCATCACATCACATTCCCATATAAACATTTCAGTTGCATTTGAATCCGTTTATTCACAAAGAAGATAAAATATAACTAGCCTACTTCCACGGCGATATGGGCACACACATATTGCGCATAACCACTTAAACACAAGACCTAGAGATGCGGCACTTGGCTACGACACCGAGCCATCTCCAGCACATTATAAACACACTTAGACAGAGAACATCACACGCAATAAACACTCAGCGACTCCTCCGATGTTTCAGAAGCTCGTTTATCTCCCACTGACTCCAGAGACTCTTCATTTACTTAATATGTGTTAGCACTTGAGGGGAGTGCAGGCTTGGGTTGTGCCCCCCCGGCGAGATGGATGGGGGTCTTCCTGTCAAGGAGAAGGAGAGAGCCAGCATTACTGTCAAACAAACAGAAATTTAATACGTAGCCTTGTTTCAGGATGTCCGCACTGTGTACATACTCTGGTGCACTTGATTATGAATAAGGCCCTCCGTCTTGTAAACAAGTGCAGAGTGAAGGCATTTGTCAGAGATAGAGAGGTGAAGGTGTGAAGAAGGTGGACTGCCCATTAGAGCCTGCCTGTGTGTCTTCTCTGTAAAATCTAGTAAGTAGTAAATAAAGTATTATTTGTTTAAATGCTATATAGAAATATGCATGTATGACTCTGTCTCTTTTGTATTTCTAATGCAAGACAGAATGTTTCACATACCATTATCCAAAGATGGTCACTGGTCAGACAATAAGTGAAGAAACTTTAGATAAATAGTTTCCATTTATATTTCATTATAGCTGCCATTGGATTAAAAAATTGAAAGACCTAATTTAGGCCTGTACTCATTTCTAATTCTAGTTTATCATTTTTAACACATCCACCTAAAAGTAAAACTGTAAATGTTCAACTGTACATTTCTTTTTCCGGGAACCTTTTTTGAATGCCTTGTGTACTTTTGATTGTCACTTGTTCTTAGTCTTCCCTGGTCTAAGACTCTTACAGTTTTCTTATTTTTTTTACATTCCAGTACACTTAAGTATTAATTAAGTTGTAACAATGCAACAATATTCTCTGCATTTAGCCCATCCAGTGGAGCAGTGGGCAGCCACCCAGGAACCAGCGAACCCCTCTCCAGATCTTGTGCCAGTAATTGGTCATATTACAAACTGGAGATTACTAGTGATTGTTTTTTAATGTTAGTGGGGGAAACCAGAGTACCTGTAGAGACCCACCCAAGAAAAGGGAGCACATGCACATCCTCCCATAAATGTCCCTCCTGGCCTCGAAGTCAAACTTAGGACCTTTAAGCTGTGAGACTAACCACTTTGATTGAGACTTGGTCTTGGTTAATGTGACCTCAAATATTATGGCATTTCCTTAGTCTTAGTCTTTTGCTCTGTTTATGTCAAGAAGCTCAAAAACTTTCCTTGAGTTGGTTGATAAAACATCTGAAAAATCCCCAACATTTGAATGGTTTCCAAATCGTGGATCTGTCCTTGGTATCAAAGAGACCATCTAAATGAATATTGAAAGGCTGAAGATAGAAGTGACCAGCAACCTACCTTCCATACACTTCTCTGTACGCTTCAATAAGGCATCTAAGGCAGGGTCATATCAGGTTTTTAACAAATGACTTAGGAAGGAAGCAACAGACAAGAGACCCCGGTGTAAATTAAATGAGAAGAGGGTGGGGTGGGGCAAAGCGAACTTTGGTGTTTTGAGCAACATTTTGGAGCTGGCAGCCCGCGAGCTGGTTAACAGGATTGGAATGCTTCTTCAGGGGCAGCGTAATCAGCATCAACTTCCTCTGATTGAGAAAGCGGTGGGCTCGTTCTCCGCCTCCTTTGTTTGAGACAGAGCGCGCTGACAGCACAGAGGAAGCAGCCGTCCGATGGCCAAGGGAGATGTTGAAAGTGCATAAACAGTGTATCCAGGGAGCGAGAAGAAAGGGAAAGAAACCGTTGTACTTTTGGTGTGACTAATGCGTTTGTGTGTTGACGTTTGTCTGTGCCATCTGTGCCCATAGATGCAGACACTTTGTTTGTGTGTCTTGGTGTTGTTTGGCAGCCACTTCTGTCCAGCCTCTCCCAGGGGAAAACCCTCATGAGTGAAAGAGATTCTGTGTGAGGATAAGATAGATATTTGTAAATGGTCTCGGTGATGACAGTAGTTAACCATCACTGAATACTTTGTCACCCTTGTTCAAGTTATAGTTTGGTAAGGGACTTTCATGTCTGCTTATGTTATATTTTTAAAGTAGCCACCCTTCCTTTTGAATACAGATTGTGACTACTCTTCCCACCTCTGTCTGTAGCAGTCCACCCTTGCATCTGAGCCCCCAGTTTGTGAAGCACTCCTCTAGCTCATGCACTGTCAGACCACTCATCTTCAGCTGCCCGCCTCACACTTTTGTCTTTGTTAAATGTTGTGTGACAATGAGCTTTTCCAAAGTGCCATCAGGATAAAGAAGTGGATTGAGAGTGAGGCAGAAGGAACACGAGGAGAGAGATGGTCTGGTCATAGTCCAGCAGTCCTTCATCACTGCTGCGGCCCGAGATATATCTCCTCTCTGTCTCTGAAGCACTCCTATACACACCTTCATCATCACTTCTCACATTCATCCAAACCTACAGTACAGTGTGCTCCTGGAACTGCGTCTCGCACACCGGCATCTCTATTTCATCAGCTCCTGCTCCTCAATCGATCCTCGCCGCACCTCGGCCCCGAGCAGACACCTGCAGGTGATTGATCCCTAAATCAGTCCCTCACAACCCCAGTGCCGTAAAAACCATAACAACCCATCATAAAAGCTGATTTATCTCCAGCTAGCCCTGTGCCTCACGGTTAGAATATTAACCCAAAAGTGTATGACACCACAATGATTGGTTTGGAATTGAATAAACCTGGGGAGTATTGACGCCTGTGTCTGATGGTTCATATCAAGCTGGACTGTTCAAATGTGCCCAGGGAGACTGCATAATCTCAGAGTAGAGTCCAACATGAACTTTATAAGGACTCCTGTATTTGTACACTCATTTCTATGGACCTTGTGCATGAATATTTTTATAGGAACAGTCTATGTGGATTTCAAAAACCTTTTAGAATGACTTAGTTTCTTTAGTGCCCAGTAAAATATCAACAGACTTTCCAAATAGGGCTAATAATTTAATTATAACATTAATTTTAAGGAGTTAACAAATTTTTTAAAAAGAGTCACCCTGTTATTAATAATATATCCAAATAACATATTCAGTTGCACAGTGGTCTTCAACCGCCTTTTCCTCCTTGGTTCCTTAGAAATTAACTTGTTGTGAAGAAGTGCTTTGTTTTTGAGAGTCAGCAGTTATTCCTTTGTTAACACAAATCCAACAACAATAAATTGTTGTAAATTGAAATTCTCTCCAGGCCGCAAGAGTATTTAAGATAGACGCCAACGCTCGTCAGAATAGGAACAACTGCAACAGATACATCAAATGTAAGTCTCAGAAAGTTTAATCTAGTTTTGGTGTTGGGCCTTGCATGTCCTTCTATCTGAATGGTTGCAAGAAAGAGTACTTTAGCCTTTAACCACATTTAAATGGAAGTATGGTACATGCCAGAAACACTGTGCACTGGCAGCAGCACACGCAAGCACCCTGTACTCAGCAGTGCGACGCACAGCCGGGTTAAATATAATCCCGTCCTAACTCGGGGCCTCTTTGATGCTACTGAAAGCCAGTGAAGCCTTTAATGGCAGCCACTCAGTATCCAGTGCGTAATGTGTGAGCCGCTCAGCTTCCCTTCATTTTGAGGTTGTTGCAGCTGATTTGTTGTTTGCCGAGTTAATGCTGACTTTAATCATGGCCCCAAACACAGAGCTGACCTGTGCAGTGTATACGGTGGGAGGGGAGTTTATGGGGGGAGAGGGGGGTTGCTGTTCTGAGTGTGCAAGATAGACTTACACAATCTGCTTATACTTTACACTTACTCAAGTACATTTTCTCACTTTCTCACATTGCAGAGTTTGACCACTTGTAAATTTCGGGATAAGAAATAGCCTCATTTAGTCTCACTTGTCATATCCTTCTGTGTTTTATATTCTGTAAAAACAGTGCAAGTTTTCCTTTCATCTTAGCCACAACACTTCATAAAAGCCATTTCAACACATCGGCATTGTACGGCATGTTCTTTTATTTTTTTTACAAATGAATGGCATCAAAATGTTCACGTATTTGCAGCTCCATTTGTTCTAATACAACTTTGATTTTCATTTTTTTCCTTTGATATACAAGCATATCTAACCTGATAGGATTTTGTTTTTTCCTTCAAGTGTTTCCGTCTGATATCTACATTAAAATATTAGCCTTCCAATTGGACACAGTCTATGAAAAGCACATTGTCTCCGTGTCACAGACGACTTTAAACGTGAGCCCACTGAACGTAATGAATGTGTGGCACTGACTCGTGTAAGATCTGAAGTGCAGTGTTCTGTTCCATACCCCTTTACCTCTCGTACATAAAAAAGCTCTTTTAAAGATGATATCTATGAGCGTTTTAGTGCCAATTGGTTCACCCTGCAGCGGCCAGCAACATGCTCTAATTACCTCCCCCTCATTTTTTTTTTTTTGCTCTGCGCCGGAGTGGGATGTTTAAGTTTCCAGTCTGTCCCATGCGCAGTTGTGCGCCTGCTGAATTTATGCTTTAAAAACGTGACCTTTGACTGGTGTGGGGCTTTATCGCACCCTGTAGCCCACATACAGAGTGGCCCTGTATGGTGAGTCTCAGCGGAAGAGGTGTCTGTGATTACCGCAGCCTGTACTATTTTCAAGTACTTACCCCCAAACCGTTCTAGTTCTCACCTCTCGCCCCTTCTTTTTTCACAGACCCCCGACCCAATATACAGCCGCATTCCAGGCGAATGCTCCATTCAGCAAATCACATAGCCAAAGTCCAATTATATTTGAATGAACATGATTGCTTGCCTTCCTTCCGTGAGAATATTTCAAAGTTTCTCTCATAAAATATGTTCAGTGCAGCTCAACCTCATAATTCTGGAAACATATCCCACTCACACTGAGAACCAGTTACAAAGAACATAACTTTTATGCAGCACTAAGACGTTACTGTTTTAATGGCTATATTTTAAGAAATTATTTGCTGTATATCCACCATGCATAAAAATATAAGTACGTACGACCTTCTCAATTACCTAAACCAAGTCATTGTTTTCTATTCATGGTTGTATTCGTCTAAGTTTTTTATGCTTTGCCATTCTCAACTACTGTGCAGTACAGTCTGCAAAATAACTAAAGCAATCTCATTAACATTTATTTTAGTGTATGTTATTGTCCAGGCACTACATAATGTTACAAGAACCTTCACCTGGGATTAATCTGATTTATGTTTAAAAATGAGCCCCTTGATTAGACATTATTGGCACAATCGTATTACTATGTATTTACTGAATAGTCTCTGGCACACTCAATTATCAGTCAGTTACTATTAAAGCAACATAAAAGCAATGCAGTTGGAAAATTTTGCTACTACAATATTGAAAACAGAAAAGACTGTTACAGATAAATATGTATCTCGTATAGAGTCACACTTGGGAACTCATCTAAATGATTTTGAAACTGCATTTTTATGTTTTTATTTCAGGTAAGAATTAAAATTGACATAGCTTTAGTTTAGCTTAATCACTTAAGTCCAAAGGCAGATAGATCCCACAGTCATAATCAAATACCAAGACATTATTAGAATGGGACTCCTTGGGAAACTAACCAAAGCTTGTAAAAGAGGTAATAGAGGTGGGCAAACAAAACTATAGAAAAAGTGTTCCGCAAATATAAAACAAATAAACAAAAATACATTTTAAAACTGCTCTTTTCTCAGTCCTGTGATCTTTTTTATTTCTAGCTTTTATACAATAGCATGTGGTAAAACATTAAAGAGAATAAGTCTAAAAAGAAGAGTTTGTCAGGAAAAGCCTCAGCCATGCAAAGCTTTACCCAGTTTTACATTAGTGATTAAAAGTAACTTGTGCTGAAGTACATAGGGTATAATGTATGACAGTTGCCACTGCAGACAGACACATCACTCAATTCAACTTGTCACAGCAGCCAGCAGTCAAACAGACAGTCCCAAAACCAAATGACAGGGTGCCACTTCAGCAGAACGCACCAGGCCTGTTCCTCGCAGGCCACAGGATTTGTCAAGAAATCATCATCTTTCTGTGTGTGTGTGTGTGTGTGTGTGTGTGTGTGTGTGTGTGTGTGTGTGTGTGTGTGTGTGTGTGTGTGTGTGTGTGTGTGTGTGTGTGTGTGTGTGTGTGTGTGTGTATGTGAGTGTGTGTGTGTGTGTGTGTGTGTGTGTGCGTGTCGGAATGCCTGGCTGACCCCCGGCAAATGAAAATAATCCAAAGTAATTAGAAGTGAGGCTGGTCTGGTCCTGAGAGCCCCCGGGCGGCCGGGTAAACATGGCGGAGGGGCTCACGGGAGGGGCCCCGTGCAGAGGGGGAGGAGGCGGGGAGGCGCTGACCTTGTCCACATAAAGCAGTGATTTATGAAGTGCAGGGCACAGCAGCAGGGCTTCTGTCTTCTCCCGCAGTACCAAATTACTGAGGTGGAGATTAACACGCCGCTCACAACGGGCCTACTTCCAGACTCAAGGAAATTTTGTATTTACATTTTCCCCGTTCATTTCCGCTGCTCTGCATTTATGCTGATTGGCCTCTATCAGTGCTGCGCTGACTTTATGGTCATTTTACTGCTGTGCATCACTTTATTAAAGATAAAGCAAACATAAAGAGGTGCATTTAACAAGGAACAACTGTGGACTATATGCATTATCTTGAAATTGACAAATAGACCTCTAAAATGAAACAAGATCATTCTTAATGTCTTTTATGAAAGGACTACTTTGTTCTTGTAAATGCCATTCAAGATAAGCAACAAACAATATGTGTAACCTGTTTAATACATTGGAGCTCATCAGGTAACAGTCCAAGAACAAGTGAAGTAAAATGGTGACGTCTCAAGTGTCTCTTGCGACCACCTTTAGCCCCTGGCCCAGTGTTTGCTTCATCTCTAATAGACACAATGACGCGTTTTGCTTCTGCATATTCAAATGAATTCTATTGCAATGAGCTATGAGCACTTAACACAAGATTAAAGAGAACTTGTGTGTGTAGATTGAACGCGGCTTTTGGTCGGTGTCTCTGGGAGGTCCCGTCGGGAACGCTGGATAGACGGTATTTTCTCTCTCCCCTCTCCTTTTCCCTCCTCTCTGGTGGAGGATGTGCTGGAATGCGCCTCACAGGCCTCCACACTCTTTCCGTGTGCGCTACGCTCTGCGCGCTCTGGCTGCTTAGCTCCAGTGCGTTTGTAAGCCACACGGGAATCCCCCTCTGTGCCATCGCACTTCACGTGGGACTGAGCAGTGGGGCGGGGGGGTCTTTTCGAGAAAATACTTCGAGTTCATTCAAAGACGAATAGACAAGATTAACTACTAAGGCGTGGAAATACTCCGCGTTCACTGCACTGTGCGTGACTTAACTAAACAAACAAGACAGCCGCAAGCAAAAAATTATTTACCCGATATAAGATGCGGATTTCACAGCACTTAGCATCACTACTCCTCTCCTAAACAAGTGTGATGATATACTCGCCCAGCGGGCCCTGCAGCCTGTTTGGTTTGTAATTCGTTGATAAACACCTTTTCCACGCCACCGTTCTTTTTGTCCTGATTGTTATGACAAAAGGAATGGCACCATTTCAGATAAAGCGCATTTCATCTGCACACATCTGACTGCTATTTACTCCGCTTCACATCAAACACACATATCATTTTAAACAGGGCCTTGCAAATAAACAAGTCCCATTCTTGATTATGTATATGCGCTTATATTCAGGTGATGAGTGTAATGCAGAACAGTGGGGTCTTTCATGTGGTATGAGGCAACTGGACGCCTTAATGTGATGTTTTGGCCTGATATAGAATTGGTGTGACTTCCATTTAAAAACACTTCTTATTGAAGTCTGGCTGGTTGCACTGGATTGATAGAAAGGTATGAAAGGTAAGGAAAGGTATGAGCTTGAAGCATATATAAGAAATATGGCCTAACGCGTGATGCGTAATAAAATATTGGTTAAATTTAGATGATACTAGATTGGATTTTCCCGATCCATCGCTGAAGATTTGGTTTGATAATATGCTTGCATCTTTTTAACCATTAAGGAATGATTTCAAAAGCATGATGAATTAAAATGATTTAACGCATATGATCTGTAAAAGAAACAAGATATCATGTTCAAAAAGGTCTGGTGATTCATGTTTGGTTGAGATTTATTTGTCATTTTAATGTAAGGTCTCCTAAAAACATCTCGGAAACACTCCGTAAAAGAATGTCATTCTTTAGATGAATGCAGCTGAAGGAATTTTTCGCAGAAGTCTCTATATTACAAGTCAGCTTTTACAACTTTACAGGTGTGCACTTACACTTAACAACTGAAACCAGCTCTGGCTAAGCTGTGAGAAGATGCAGACGCAGTGAGGGCTTGAGTTCAGTTGAGCGCGCCATCTTCTGGTGGGGTAAAGAAACGCACCGTTGCCTCTGGTCACTCTCCGCTCCTGTCACCCACTTTACCCCCTGCGAGACCACAAACCCGCAGGTTTTTCCTGGTTTTCTCGTAAGTTTCCTCCTTTTTCAGAGCCCTCCGTCTGTCTCTCTCTGTCGGGATCCTCCATCAGACTCGCAGAGGCCGAGGAGCAATCACTTTCCCAGATTACTTGTATTTAATACACAATGCATCATAAAACAAATCCCTCATCCTGACAGGAAGAAAATAGAACAGCTCATTCGACTTGAGCTTTCCCAATTTATGGCTAAATTAAAAAGGCTTCCAACAATGGACAAGTCGAGGAGAGGCAGGAAATCAATGAGCGGCCGGACCGGGGTCTCTGTGCGGTTCTCACAAGCAGCGCGAGACGATGGGAATGGGTGGCGGGGTCCTGCCGTATTTACACATGATTTTTTCCTGTCCTTCCTGCACATTTTACTCGACGCTTTTTGTTAAACAATGGCCATTATCTGGGATGGAAGGTCAATGTCACAAGGCGTTATTCATCATCATCGGCTCTCATCAGTCAAGGGAGGAGGGAAAAACGCGGTCTCTGTGGCTTTATGAGCTGGCTAATGAAGTGCGTATTGACAGGGACGAGAGCGTCTTTATCCCGACACAGTCACAGAGTGGCCTATAAAGAATGATTCTCCTGATATGGAGGGAAGGCAAGCACACTCTCTGCAATACAAGAGTTTGTTCTTGGAGTTCAATGCTGCAAATGTGCCACTGACCCTTTCAGTCGTTTTGATAAAACATGTATATGTTGTATAAAAAAATAATACAAGGTCATTGTCATATACAGGGTTATGGGCAGGACCCAACAGACGGAATTTCTTAAATATCACGTGTGCCATGACATTCGGCTGTGTTTGATATGCGCAAACAACTTCCTTTTGAAATGCAATGTGTAAACTTTGACCCTCTGATGGCAAATAAAATAATATTTAGAATCGTGTTCATTCATGCTCTAGTGTTTCAACTTGCTGTCCTGAAAGATACATTTTGCAAGTGTTAAAAGTGTAACTAAAAAGCAAAAGTGAAATGACTGAAAATAGAATTACACAAAATATTTACATGTGGTCTTAGATTCCTTGAAAATAAATGAAAACACAACACAAGAAGTTGTTTGGGTGTCTGTGTAACGTTGTTTAAAACTGAATTGGCGTTGCGTAAAAGTGGTGGATGTCGCCCTGACGCCCGATCCGTGCGCGCGTGTATTTCACCCTTAATGGCCCAGAAGCCCCGTCCCGCCGACCTCTGCCTGACCCCCACGCTCACCCTCTCCAACCTCCAACCCCCTTGACACTTGCACTATTTACTGCCCAGGGAGAGAGGGGGCACGGCATGGGACACGGTGGTAAAGTCGAGTCTAGTCTCAGTCTCTGTGCACTTCTGGGATGGGGTTTCTTTTCCTGGCGAGACAAAGTCGAGAGTGAAGAAGAAAAAGAAGAAGAAAAAGAAGAGGGGTTGATGCTTGAGCTGTAGCGCGCGCGCTCCCCTCCTCCCCGCTCTCCCCACCCCTCCCTCTCCCCGCGAAGCTCTCCGCTGTCATACGGACACGACACATCCCGACCAGGAGGAGGAGGAGGAGGAAGCGCAAGGGAACAAAGTTGAATGGCTACGAGCAGAGGACACCTGGGCAGGAGCGTCAGGACAGGACGAGAGTGACAAGAGCACGGCGAAGCCGCGCGCACATCACCGCAGAAAAGTTGTGAGAGCGAGTCCACAACAGCGACATCCGAGAGGATTTAATGCAAAAGACTGCCAGAAAAAGATTAAAGGAGGACGTAACTGTCCCGCGCCTAACTTTAGACGCCGCAGAGAAAGGACATTTTTTGCAGCTCATTTAAATCACATTTTTCTGGAGAGTTTTTTTTTTTGTACCCCGAGAGGTTTGAACGCGCTGCTGTAAAACAACAACACGGTAAGCTCAAACATAAAAAGACGCGTTGGTTGTTGTTGACAAAACTCACCGAAGAGCTCAGCTGCCTAAGAGCAGCGTGAGTCCGGACAAAGGGCTCTAATGCTGCCGAAATATTTATTCATTGACAAGATAGACAAAGGCACAAAGCCACGGAAAAGAGAATCCGATTTTGCGTTTGGGCAATTTCTACAGCCATCTTGTGTTTTAAAGTTGTTTTCTCTGTGAAGCATTTAGATATAAATCTTACAAACTATAACAACACCGTTCTTTCAAGGATAAAGCGGCACTGTTTACGACCGCTTTGTGTTTATTGTTTATTTTAACTAAAATTATTATTATTATTATTATTATTATTATTATTATTATTATTATTATTATTATTATTATTATTATTATTATTATTTGCTTAAGCTTATTCATTCGTTGAAATTACTTTTATAGAAACGAATTTTAATTGGACCTTAAATTCGCCATAATTTAAATACATTCTGAAACCTTATATTTTCATTCACCACAAAAAACACTCTCAGAAATCTCTCAGAAAATTTTGTTATATATTTTTAGAATTGAATTTATTTTTACATTACTTTTTTTGTACCTTTAGTATACTTTTATTACATCATTTTCAAGGCCCTTTTTTCTTTTGTTTTTGAACGACACTGTTATATTTGATATAATTTTGACCTTGTTTTATATATACTTTATATTGAGGGTATTACGTTTTTATGGCTCTAAAATGCATTATTATTTAATTGCATATTTCTATCCTTTCAGCTTGGTGGTCATAAATACACTCCTAACATTCGACTTGTGTGTGTGTGATCCATGTGTGTGTGTGTGATTGCTCAGTGGGAGGTATGTGGTTAGTCAGTGTTTGGACACAGTAACCTGGACTGATACTGATCAAAGCCTGTTTCTCCTCTCCTTTTCCTCTCTCCCTTTTTCTTTTCTTTTTTTTCCTCTCTGCAGATCTTGGACGGGTCAGGCCATGTAAAATTCTGCGTCGATGCCAGCAAGCCTGATATCGGGAGCTGGCTGAAGCACGTCCAGTTTGCCCCTGCGGCCGAGCAACACAACCTGACGGCGTGCCAGATAGATGATCAGGTAAGACACCAGCGCGGATCTGCCACTAAAACTGGACTTGTGTTAGAATCTGGTCTCGTCCCAGAAATGTTCTCCCTGCCTTTTTTTCTTGTTAGTGTTCCCATCCGTGCTTGAAACCTATACTTCAATTTGAATTTTCAAGGTGCGGAAGGTCTTTGGATTTTGGAAACAGTTCTTGAAAACTGATTTTTAATGTTCCCATTCTTGCTTGACAATTTTGCTTTATCTATGTGAATTTACAACCCATATGTTAGCAATGCCCATCAATCAAACAGTTAAAACTTCATGTCTTTTTGCTTTTTATTTTCTTCTTATTTGCTTATTTGCTTCTTTTTTTCACAAGTGCACAAATTAGCAAATTTGTGCATGAAGAGGCCTTCTAGTTTGCTCTTCTTTTGAATTAAGAAGTTAAATCTGTCAGATGCAAGAGGCACGTACAATCGCAGCACTTTTTAATCTAATACTTATTTTTATAAAGTGTGTTTGTTTTTTCGTATCTGATTCCCGTGGTTGGAAAGTGCTGGAAAAGCTTAAAGTCTGAGAAAAGTGCTTGAATTTAACCTTGGAAAAGCTGTCTCCTGTCCCATCTGTGAGCTGGTGATCTAAGTCAGATAGTCTACCCCCCCCCCTTCCCCAACTCCAACCCAGCCTTCACTTTACAGCCTTCCCTCATGCTTTTTGTAATTGTGCCCCGGCTTCTGCCGTGCAGAGACCACAGGCCTGGATCAGAGGTGTCCCGCCGGCCTGATAGTTCCACACACTTCCCCGCTGCAGATATAAACTCACAGGTATCCCAGGAATGCCACGGCGCTTCACCTGGCCGGGCGTGCAGACGTACACATGGGGGTGATACACTCCTTTGACACGTGTGTGATGCATACCGCCGCAGCTTGACCCCAGTAGGATCTGAGCTCGCGTGTGTTTGTCGACGATCCTCGCTGGTGGTCCATCTAGATTATACCTGTTGAGTCTTTAAAAAGATGCGGGAGATTAACACGCTCAGGAAGAAGTGGCCGATGCTTTCTTTTATTTGCAGCAATCACACGTTCCATAAAGCTGATGTTATCTAAGGTCAAACAAAAAGAAAAAGGCAACACTTTTGTTTTTTTTTTGTTTTTTTGCTCCCATCTGTCGTGCTTTGAAGTAGAAGATGCAAGCTTTCTGAAATGGAAACAGAAGCCTTATTTCTTCAATTGAACGCATTAAAATTAAAGTAATATTTAGATTGTTGTTTATAATAACTTTAGAACACAATAACAATAATTTGGACAGAACATTATTGTTCACTCAACTAAAGCGGCACAGGACTTTTACACATTATTTTCTTATTGATTCATTCATAATAAGACATTTGTGTTAATTATCAAACAAATCTACAGTATGTGAAAAATGTGTTTGACTCCATTAAGAGAATACTGATTGTACCTGATACAACAGATTGACTACTTATCTGCTACAAAGCTCCATATGAAGCTTTAGTTTACTTTTCCCTGAAGCAGAATGGAAACTTTACATTGTTGTAAGTGTTCGTATTTTAGTTCTTTATATATTTGGTACATTTGAGATCATTAAGACATATACAGTCAAGTTAGAGGAAGTTTAGCCCAGAGCTTTTTCAAAGTGGAACCAGTGAGAGTGTCAGAGCACTTCCCCCTTTCGTCGAGACTTGCTGTCAACACTGCGGTTCTGCTCGGGTGGCTGTGTAAGGCTCCGACAGGTCACGGACATGGCAATGATGAGGTGATTGTTAAGTATTACACACTGTCACAACACGACACAATGTGGCGTCTTTAAGCCTTCCGGCCTCAACACTGCTGTTTTTTTGAAAACATACTGTAGCCTCTCACAATGCCTGTCTGTACGCTGGAAATGAATGGCCCAAATGGGGTGGTCTTGTAAAGCCCCTGTCAGTTTGTGGTGCTCAATTTGTGAGAGTTTTTTCTTTTTTTTTTCTTTCTCCACATGTGCATTGACTTGTTGTGAGAGCGTGAAGTGGAGCATTGTGCCTCGCGAGTGTGTGCACACACCTGTAAGTGTCTTTTACATACACGTTGAGTCGGTCCAGATTGTTCTATGCGGTTCAGATGACTCCCTACGCTCCTCATTCAAATCGTCAAAACGCACACTACCTGGTTCCAACGAGTTTTTATAGCTCAGAGAAGTCTAAAACCACACATTACGCACTGCCCACACTGTGTGCATCATCACAAAGGCCCGGGCCAAACTGCCTGCGCAATCTTACACGCTCTTGCACTAACTAGAAATTGAAAACGAATCTCCCTCAAACCCTGGCTTTGCCCCTTGGCGTGGGGTGATTTATTTGACGAGTGCGTTGTAAGCAGCGTGTAACGGCCGTTGTTCACTTCTGCTCTGTTCAAGCGTCGTTTATTTATTTTTTTTAGCCCCACCAGTGTGAGAATATAACCTCTTATTTCTGACCCAGTTCTGTTTATCGTAAAAGTTTATGACCAATTGCAAGACAGCGAGGGAGCCAGGCAGGAATGAATAAGTTACCAAAGAGAGTCAGCTCTGCTTCTCTCATGCTCTGACTTAATTCTACTGCCTCCAAATTCAGAAAGGATTATTTGTCTTTGAATGGGAAAGTAATGACATGCCATATTCAATCAAATGAAAACAAATCTCCACATTTTAGCAACATTATACTATGGGCTAATACATTTCCTATAATAAACAAACAATAAATTCTTCTTTATGAGGTGATTATGTCAACAGAACCACTTCACAAACTCATAATCAATTATATTGTGTATTATAATGTTAAATGTGGAATACAAAAGCTTACATATTGGTATAAGTAAATTAAAAAAAATGTGTCCTGGAAATGAGCAGTAAAAATTATCAAATTGCCAAATGTTCTGGTAATAATGGATATGGTTTGGAAAAAATTTATATTTTACTGTTTTCACTTCTGTTAAACTTTTGTGGACCCAACCGGCTTCAGATAAATGACTCAGCGTCACATGCATGCCCTTGTGAAACCCTATTGGAGATTTGAAGTTTGAGTTTTGTCCTTCTGAGGCTACAGTAGTTTGTGGCATGGAGACTACACCAAAGCAGGGTGCTATTGCCATAGTCAGAATCATTTCTGTTGTTTGTGCCACCAGAAACTCCCATAATTTTGAGAAATACAATTGGATTTGTTTGAAAATATACCACCGTTATTGAGAAAATGTTGTTTTTAATTGTAAAGAAAAATGTTCTGAATGTCTTGTTTGTCTTCAAATGTTTTTGTGTTCAATTCAGACATATTTATTTGTTCTTTTTAGATAAGCTTTATTCCTTTGTACCCACATTATTTTTTCATTCCTCGCTGTCTGCGTTCATTATAGCATTTTTTTTCCCCACACATTAAAATAAGACCACAATATTAACAAACAAATAGTAACCTCTCTCAAGTCGTGACTAAAATGTCGATTCTAAATCAACTTTTAAACAAATTGATTGAACCAGAAATTTATTAAAGATTTGTGTGACTCTTGTTCCCATAATATATTGAATTTGTAGTAAAACAATTAGAATATGATAAGTGAGCACTGGAATCTTTTCATTTTCAAATTTCACTGCACAATTATTCCACTCAAACTACTTTGCAATTGTCTCTTAATTTGAGACCATTGTTTACCCTCGTCTCCGGATCACCCTCTCAAAACCATTTGTCTGCTGCCTGAGCAAACTGCCCGCATTGATCCCTCACATAATCATTGTGTTTTGTCGTTAAGATAATCAGGCCAATTAGCGATCACACGCCCTCCACTGTGCCCCGCACTCCGCCCGTTCAATTGAATGGAAAATGGATTCAAAGTGTAATTAACATCCTCGGGAGAGAGGCCCTGAAGAGCTTTTCATAAGACAGTGCAGCGGAGACGGCGCTAATCTCATCGGCTCGATTGATTCTCACTCAGTGTTAAGTGGGAGGAAGTGGCTGAGAAGCATGTTACAGCAGCACTGGCACAGGAGATACAATTATGAGTAGCTCAGTCCAAATGTGAGATTAAAAGCTCATTTGTAAATGAAATATGCATGAGGATTTATGAAGAGGAAAAACGAAAAAAGAACTGCCCTGTTGAATTTTTCATGATCCATTTCTCACTTTTACACATGGTGATTTTTTTTTTCCTCTCTCTGCATTTTGCTCTTTAGAGTCTATATTTCAGGCTTTACATAGCATAGCAGAGGGCCGTCAGTGAGCGTCATACCTGTAGAGTGAGCTGTGTGCCATAGAGGGCTTGGCCAACAGGGTGTGATCTGTGGAAACGTGTTTACTCTGCAAATGACTAATGGTGTCAAGGTAACACGGCGGGTCCGGTCATGACCTTTGGCGTTCTTCTGATTGTTCCGTTCGAAAGACAAAGCGGAAAGATAACCATCAGAAGACAGCTTAGTAACTGATATAGAGAAGGAAGATGCAGAACCTTACATCACAGTCACAACAGCTGCTCAGTTGCTCAGTTGCCACTAATGTTGTTGTTACCGTGGATATGCACATGCTCTTGGCATTAAACAATGAGCATGCACACCTTCAACTGTCAACTGTGAGATGCCACAGTGATCACTCGGTTTTCCCTGTCTACATGTAAAAGCAGTAGAGCTAGAGATCCCTGAGAGAATGTATAAATAGAAACTTGATTCAAAGCAGTAGACCAAAATCATTAAATACGGAGTAGCTCTGCCATAACATTTTTTACAATTTACATTTGCCATTACAAGCTTAAATTTTTAAATTAAAGCTTGTAATGGCATTAACAATATTTAAAAATCACAAGAAATTTTGTGATAAACTCTTGACAATCACAGTTTAATGACCTCACGATACGTAGAAGACATTACCACCTCTAAGCCTAATCAAAAAATACGCTTGATTGATAAACTTAACCAATTCTTCATACACAAAGTAAGTCTGAAATTGTCCTGAAACATTTAATGACTTAAATTCATTGGCCTGTAAATTGACATACTGTTCATTATGTATAATCAGTATTTCTGCATTATGTCATAACTATTCATTGTTCTTTCCTTTTGGCTTTGGGCCCTAAATGTTGTGTGCTATGTTTCGGCGTGTGTTTTTGTGTTAGCAGATTTGTTGTTTTATGTCTATGTGCACTTGGCTGTAAACAGACACTCCACTTAGATTAGGTCAAGGTCCTTCTAACAGTTTTTGAAAGAGCAATAAAAATGGCCTTGTTACAGAGAGGGTCAGCTTCCACAGTGTGAACTTAAACAGACTGACTGTCTCTGAAGAATAACCTGCTATTTTAAGCCACTGTTCTGGCAAGTGTGCATCTTTGTGTGTGTGTGTGTGTGTGTGTGTGTGTGTGTGTGTGTGTGTGTGTGTGTGTGTGTGTGTGTGTGTGTGTGTGTGTGTGTGTGTGTGTGTGTGTCTGGGACGTTCTAAGGATGACCCTCCAATCAAACAGCGTGTCCTCGGCTCCTGAGAGAGTGTTCGTCTGTTTGTTTGTGTGTGTTCCTCCATGTTTATCTGCGGTAGCCCTCAGGGAACGGGTGGAACTTTAAAAGGGGGAAATTCCCCTCATATTATCAATCGCCCTCTTGTGCCCACTCGTGTGCTGCGGCACAACCACAAAACTGAAGCATTGGTCTCATTATATGGCCTACAGTGCTCTACAGGCATTCCGGGTTATAGTTTTGCAATGCATTGTCTACAACTGCAGACATATAGCATTAATTTGAATGTCTTTAGTCTGGAAGGATTCCAAAAACTTTCTCAACAGGCCAGTATCATTCTCTCACAACAAAATCCTTGCAGAAACATTGATTGTCTGTAAATCACAATATTGTTGAGTGCTACAGGGAAAATAGTCCTTTCTAGAAACATCAACTATACAGCAGTTCAGTTCAGGGCCAGCCAACTTTGTAATTTCTAAGGACCGCTCAAATTCTAATAATAATCAAATCTTACTATGTAGTAATGTGCTCATACTGGTTTGGTGGTAATGACTTTGGTTAGGCCATGTAATTAAAGTCAGACCTGTTGTGTCATTCATGCAACAAAGAACAACATTCTTTATTGCCTCAATACAATTATATAAATCATATTTTTATTCAAACATAAACCTGCACAACTTGTTCAGAACAGTGTGTCAAAAAACTTCCTGTGCTGCTTTATGTGAAATATAGCATCTGATGATTTGTCAAGACGAAGAACAATGATGTTCATGCACCAATAATAGACCTGCCACTTGAATGCATCCCATTCTTTTTGACCAAACTTCAGAAACCTCCTGGGTACACCTACCAGGAATTCCCTCAATGAACGCCACGTACCTGGGACCTATGCCTTTCCCGGAAGACTTCCGTTTTGCATTTTTAATAAATTCCTCTTTGGTTCCTATCACGTCCCTGCAGCGGAGGAAGGCAATGTATCGGACCTCCAAAGCAGGACAAAAATAACACAGTGTATGATTGTTTCACAGAGAAAGGCTATTGTGTGAGCATGGGAAGCATCACAATGCCATGTTCTGTCAGCTGATCCGTCAACATGACCACACTCCTAAGTACAAGTTGAATATGTGTTACTTTAGATTTACTTTTGTTATAGAGGAGATGGATGGTCTGTATAATGATTAGCTACAAGTTTGTGTGCAACTTCCATGTTTAAGTGCTGACACGTGAGAATTAGAGTAAATCAAATACTGTTTATTTGTACAACACTCCCAAACTTCAGTATTGTAAACTACATTTGTGTAAAAACAACACTTTCTGTTTACTCCTAGATCTTCTACAAAGTCACCCGAGAGATTTTCCCTGGTGAGGAGCTGCTTCTTTTCATGAAGGCTGAAGAGTATTCATGTGACAACATGGCTCCTGATATTCACGGTTGGTGCTACACAAACACACACACGTCACTGAGTTGTTTCATTCTTCTAACGTTTTCCACTCCCTGCCGCACAGAGGAGAGGCAGTACCGCTGTGAGGACTGTGACCAGCACTTTGAGTCCCGCAACCAGCTGTTGGACCACCAGAAGCAGCCGTGTGGGATGCCCCCTTCCTCCTTCCTTAATCCAGGTCAGACCTTTAGATTCAAGTATTTGCCCTTCTTTTATGTCTTTCTTAACAGTAAGAAATGTGACTAAACAAGGAAGCTTTGTATGAAGACAGTTTTAAAGTATGTCTTCCAGTTTTGCCAATTCCACTAGAGAAGTAACTTCCTGAACATATATATTATAACTATTTATTTCCTATAGAAAAACAACAAAAATAAGTTGAGTGAAGTAAGACTAGCATAAGAGTCTGGTTAAAGATTGTAAGCTCCCTTTAAAGCCCCAGACTTGTTATAGGCAAACACACTATATGTGGTGCTTTTTGGTCAAATGTTTTAATCAGTATTTATTTTTAATCCTCTGTTGTTACTCAGGGGGGGACAGTGACCTGAAAGCCCAGGAACCTCAAGACCTTAGGCCACTCCACATGTCTCATGGGATCCACGAGTGTAAGGAGTGCGACCAGGTCTTCCCAGACATTCAGAGGTAAGACAAAAATGGACTTGATCAAGTCAAACATAACAAACTTTTCAACTTCTCAAGTGCAAACTAGACAGGACAAGAATAATCCATATCTTTTAGCTACTGTAGCTAGAAAGTCTACCCTGGAATCACAAGTTAGAGATGAGCTGAGTGATTGAAATTAGAAAACCATACATATAATAGAAGTTACCTGTCTGACTGAATAAACAAGCTAACGAAGGTCTTAAAGTTGAGTAACTATATGGCAGAAGTAGTACATGATTAGCATGTATTAACAATGAGCAGTAAACTTGACTTGAACTTGGTAAGTAAAACGTTTTCTCTGTTGCCTGTAGTCTGGAAGCCCACATTCTGTCCCACTCTGAGGAAAGAGAATACAAATGCGACCAATGCCCCAAGGCCTTCAACTGGAAATCAAACCTGATCCGACATCAGATGTCACATGACAGTGGCAAGCACTACGAATGTGAAAACTGCTCAAAGGTAATGTCATGACACTTGATGCAAAATGACCAGTCCTTTTTGTGCATGTCATACCTATAGTATCCATCTTAGTGCATTCTTTACTGCAGGCAGAAGCAGATAGTAACGTTCCCGTGTGTGTGGTTCCTTCCCCCAGCAGGTGTTCACAGACCCCAGTAACCTGCAGAGGCACATCCGATCCCAGCACGTCGGTGCCCGGGCCCACGCATGCTCTGAATGTGGCAAGACGTTCGCTACGTCTTCAGGCCTTAAGCAGCATAAGCACATCCACAGCAGTGTCAAGCCCTTCATGTGTAAGTCACTAAGACCCTACCTATGTAAGTCTCCCCTAAAAAATCATAAAAATACTGTGACATGTTTATTTTACCTCGCATCAAAACACTTTTTTATCTTTCCTCAGCTTCTTTGGTAGAATCAATCATGCATGTTGTTCCACAGGAGTTACACTTGGGGTTATTGTTGCTGCATTTAGAGTGGCAGCTCCATTTCTTTTAAGACAAGAGCGTCATATCTGCGTCAGCGCTCTTACACACTGCTGATATAGCATCTACAGCTTTTAAAACAGTGTGTAATTTGTTCCACTCCCACTTGCATTAAGGCAGCAGACTTTTACTTCTCTTTGACCTTGCCTGACCTGTTTGGGCTACAGTTTATGCCACAGCTAACATTTTCCTCTTCAACACTTGTGTTAACTCTGAGGCCTAAACACACTCTCACCTCTGACCCTTTTGCCACCTCACAGCCTAAAGCATTATGACCTTCACCCTTAACCCTTTGCCCTTGTGTCTTAGTCTGACCTCACTAACTAAAACCAGGAAGAAACCTGCTCGCATTCACACACATTGAAAATGACCGCATCCCCAATACAGATCTTTTTTCAATGCGCCACATGCACCATTCCTGGCAAATAGCAAACACATGTACAGCTCTCTTCTCTGTGCTCCCTCACAATATGAGTCCATTTGCTGTAATCAGCAGAAAAAAGCAGAAAAACAACTAATGGCTGTGTAAAAAAATAAAAAATAAAAGAGAGAAAAAGAGAGTGAGAGAGAGAAGAGCAGGCCTTAAACGTGACAGATGCATGTGAGAGACTGTGAGTGTTTGTTTGGACTTACAATTTACGTGTTTTGGGATGTTTTGTAAAACATTTTGTCTGATATATTATAATCTGTTATATTATATTAGATCATAAAGGAATATGAGGTCTTTTTTGTCATTCCATTAAGCTGCTTCTGTCCCTTTTAATATCCTTTCTGCAACTATGGTGCAATATTGTCCTGCCAATATCCCTTCTTAGTCAGCCTTGTGCCCTATTTATGCTCCTAAAGTTACACTGCAAAAATGACAGCCAGAGTCACCTTTAGTGCTGCGTTTTTGGAGTCTCATTAAAAAGCTGGTTTCATACAAGCCACACAGTTTTTTCTTTTTGCATCAGGGGGCAAAAGTAATGTAACAAAGAAAAAAATTAAATAATGCATTGCTAATTTACTCATTTCAATTAACTCACTGGTCACTCACTGGTCACTCACAGGCTTAACACTGGACATATTTTTGTGCACACTTTTATGCCAGTATATTATTGCTATTCTTTCCCATTTATATGCCCGAGTCATTTTGATTTGCTTCTTACCCCAATCCTGGCAGTGGGTCTTTTAGGATGAGACAAAGACTTAAGAAAGTTATATTTCACAGTGAAAAGTTAGCATTTAGATTATGCATCAAGAGTGTTGGTAATCTTTGGTCTTACTTTATCAAGAGCCGATGAAGAATGGTATGTACGTGCTTGTGTGGTGTTAGTATGTAAATGTCACAATGGCATGATTTACAGTGCAGGTTTTTTTTATGTAGTTTGCTCTGGTCATGTGGCTGCACTTGTAAAACACACATGCTTAGAGGGTAATAAAAGCAGCACACAGACTTGAATGATCGGGTTTTGATAGTTACATTTTCAAGAAATACATATTTATGGTGCATTTACTTAAAGCTACACTACCTGATTTTTTTTTTGCCATTTTTATTTAAGATTCCACTTAATCAAAAAATAAAAAATTTAATTAAATGAATTTAACCAGACCAATTTTTCGACACAAAATAAAGTTTTGAGTTTTGCGTTAGCTTAGTGTCAGCTTAGCGTTAGCTTAGCTTTGACGTCAAGACTGGCATTATCTCAATAAACATTCACAGTATTTATCCAAATTTTAGGTTGCATCCCTTTTCTCTGTTAATGTTTTTCTTTTTTGAGCTGTTTCTTTGTGTTTAAAAAAAACATTCAGGGTTAGAAATACACTTTATCAGCAGCTATTAATTCCCCTCATTAGCCGGTCATTAGCCGGTGTGGACCAATGGGAGCAATCTTTTTTTGAGCATGGGGTTTTGCAAGCATGTGATTGGCCAAGATTTTACGTTCCCGAGTTACAGGTTCTAATCTATTAAAATCCCCAATAATAAAAAATAAATGGCAACATAAATCCTGTTTTTTTTCACTAATGATTGCTTTTACAATATACTATTTGGGGTTTTAAACATTTTCCCCAAAGAGAAACAAAAAAAATCAGATACACTATGTTTAGTAGTATTCTGTTATGTACAATATTAATTACCCAAATATCCAGTTGAAATTTATCTACACCACTGATCTATGTACACAGAATACAGATGGAAACTAACACAAGAAACAAAAATTCCTTCTTTATTCCCAGGTGTTTCCAAAATGTTTTCTACTACCGTTCTGCCTTGATTACGTCCAACAAAGCCAAGCCACAATACAATTAATTTCAATTAACTTTCACGGGCCTATTCATTAAAATACCCCCTTTTTTAAAAGATTACATCCACTGTTGGCTCCAACTTTCCCATTTGGCTTTCAGTCTGTTTCCACAATACCCCCCTACCCCCTTGTTCTTCCTCCCCATCTCTTCAAATTGCTTTTTGTGCACCTTATGGCTGGAAGGCATCCAAAGTATGCAGAAGTGTAATCACAGTGTGAGCCTAACCACTTCCTTATCCTCATTTTGAAGATCTAATAACAACGTGAGCGAAATCAATCATTGAGGGTCTGGTTCGGACTGCTTTCTGTTATTTTCGGATGATCAAAGTCTTATGGAAGTGTCAACTGTATTGTAGCTGATCTGCAAAATGTCTTTTAGAGCAAGAGCGCAATAACACCAACAGATACATCTTCCACTACATTCTTGACTTTTATTAGAATCTCAGATAAAACAAACATGGGGAAAACAATATGCACTTGGCCCTTACCCATCTTTGTGATTTTGAGCTTATCACATAGTGGTAGTAGATAATGTTGACAGACAAATAATGGCCATACCTTTGTCCCAGGGCCGGGTGGTGCCACAGTACATGGGACAGGGTCAGACAGGGTGACCCAAAGACATACAGGGGATGAGTGTGGGAAGGTCACCTAGCATTGGGCAAAAGAGAGACAGCTATCAGGACAAGGTGAGGGGGCTGAGGGGGCGACTGGGGAGGCCCAGAGAGGGAAGAGGGAAGAGCTGCCGCAGAGGACGTGAGACCTGTCCCTGGGAACCGGACTCCAGGATAGGATTCATTCAACTTGGCTTCCTTCACAAACTTAAAATAGAGCCATTGTACTGAATGCGGCTGAGAAAGTGTGTGTCCGCATGCATTGGTATGTCTGCTTCACTGTGTGTGTATGTGTGTTCATCAGTTCCTCAGTGAATATCTTGTGAATGTGCCGTTATGTCCAGTGTGTGTCTTGGTATGATTGTTTATGGACTCCCTGGGAGCGTCCCTGGGAGGACAATGGGACTAGAGATGCATGGGAATTTGGTTTGATGTGCAGGTGATGAGTGGTAGCCACTGACTCACACTGACAACCAAACAGTTCCTCTTACAATGCCAGGATCTGGACACACCTTACCCCCATTTTTGCTAGGAGGCTGTGAATGGGAACACAAGTGTATCGTTTATGAAATGTATTTCCACTGATATGCCTTATTGAACCTAAAGCCTATAGATGTGATGTTATACATCTACCAAACAGTACAGTACCGTTTAATTTGTTGCACAATTTTTAGAATGCAAAAGGCTACAATATTTAAATAATCAATATGTAACCAATTACTTTTGGCACACCTCTATTGGGCCTACCTTCCAGTGGAGTACCATGACAGTGACACAGTAAATAAAGAATGGAACTCATCTTCAGGAACAATAATACTTTAGGAAAACCCCTAAAGAGGTAACAGTGTGAGCTGAACTGTACTGGTTGGTGGAATAGAGGATATACTGTGTCATGTAACATTAATTTGTACATACTGTTACTGTTCCATACTGATATGTTCTCTATCTGTTTCCATGTTTCTGCAGGTGAAGTGTGCCACAAGTCCTACACCCAATTCTCAAACCTGTGCCGTCACAAACGCATGCATGCTGACTGCCGCACACAGATCAAGTGCAAAGACTGTGGGCAGATGTTCAGCACCACATCGTCACTCAACAAGCACCGGCGCTTCTGTGAAGGGAAGAATCATTTCACAGCAGGAGGGTTGTTTGCCCAGGGTATGCCCCTCTCTGGTGCTCCTGGTTTGGACAAATCAGCCTTGGCAATGGGCCACAGCAGTGCTGGACTGGCTGACTATTTCGGTGCGAGCCGCCACCATGGTGGACTTACCTTCCCTGCTGCTCCTGCATTTCCATTCAGCTTCCCAGGTCTATTCCCCTCTGGACTGTATCACCGACCACCACTCATCCCTGCCACCTCTTCACCACTCCGACAAGCTCTCCACGCACCTGGGTCTGGAACAGAGCTACTTCCTCCTAGCCCTGGAGCTCTGGAGTCTCAAGAGCTTCTTAAGGCCCTGCGTAAAGATGGTGGCTCCCCTGGCAACCAGATGACAGCATCTGAGCTTCAGACCTCTTCATCGTCCTCAAAGCGGAACAAGCAGAGTGACCAGTCAGAGAGCAGTGATCTGGATGATGTCAGTACTCCAAGCGGTAGTGATCTTGAAAGCACTTCCGGCTCTGAACTGGAAAGTGACATGGACAGTGAACGGGAAAGGGGTGCTACCCGAGAAAATGGTAAAGTCTCCAAACGTAAGGCGAGTGAGTTAGGCACCCAGACTCCCAAGCTGATGGGCAGCAGTGCTGCTAAAGACTTCCCGGGCCCCTCTCTTATCCCTTCCTCGCTGGACGAGCACACAGCCGTAACAGGGGCTGTCAATGACTCTATTAAGGCTATTGCCTCTATTGCAGAGAAGTACTTTGGTTCCACAGGCCTAGCTGGCCTCCAGGACAAGAAAGTGGGTTCTCTACCTTACCCCTCCATGTTCCCACTGCCATTCTTTCCTGCTTTCTCTCCTCCAGTTTACCCATTCCCAGACAGAGACCTCAAACCTCCAGGCCTGAAGGGCCAGCCCCAATCTCCTGTCAATGAGTCTAAAAGGGTCCAGGGAAACTCTTCATCTGTGTCACCTTTTGACCTCACCACCAAGCGTAAGGAGGAAAAGTCTGAGCCATTTGTCCCCTCCAAACCAGAGTCCTCACAGTCCACCAATCAGGATCAGCCGCTAGATCTGAGTTTGGGGACCCGGGGACGTGGAGGCAATGGAAAAGAAGAGGAGACAAAAAAGATGTATGACGAGGGCAAGGCACTACTGGAGATTCCAAAAGCAGACACGTCTTTACAGCACGCCCGACCCACTCCTTTCTTCATGGACCCTATCTACAGGTATTGCCTTAGTTTAAGTCAATCATGACCCCTATAAACATTACAGCAATGTAGTTTTTTTTTTCATCTTAAATCCCATAAAGTCAACTAAACTACTGCTAAAAGTCAGTTTCACCCTATGCAGTTTTACTTGTGTTAAGAGCTGATAGAAATCTACTATTAGCAGGGTTGAGAAGAGGAGAATGAGTGATCCGTTTGAGACGCTGAAGGACAAATACATGCGACCAACTCCTGGCTTTCTCTTCCATCCACAGGTAGGTGCTATCCCAAGGAATAATTAAATTACCACATGGAAACATAAGCAGGATTTTCACAAAAAATAAAGGGAATAATAGTCATCACATCTTTATCTTTTGTAGCCATTTGGAAATGTGAAGAGTACAGTTTGTAAGTGTATGGCTCGTCCTTTAACTTTGGCTACACTATAACTCTCTGGTAAATTCATACATTTACAGCAGCATATTTTAAAACCCATTAATATATTACAAGATTCTCTCTATAAGGAGCCGTAATTCAAAATGGCAATTCGAGGTTGACCAACGAGCATTAATGGGGATTACTCTGTGGCTCCTTCCTTTGCCTATTAAGACCATTGGTGCTATGTGAAACAGATGTGGCAGTAAGAAAGGGCACACTGTGGCATGTCTTCACATAATGTGTCTATGATTACAATATAAAAAATGATATGCTCTTAAAGCACTGATATCTGCCCCTGGGTTGTCCAATATAGTTTCAGTAAGCTGCCATATAAGTATTGTGTGTGTGCATCCATGTAATTTGTTCCAAGTGATTCTATGACGTGTTGCACTGACGTTCATTTGTCCAGTCTTACCCTGTGGGTGAGAATGGTTTAGTTGGAAAGTGAAAACACCACTTTCTCAAGCATATGATTTTTTTTCCTTCTTTTCTGGCCGTTTTAGGTCTGGTTTTTACAGGCTGTTTCATTTGTCTGATTTATGTCCCCTGTCCAGACTGCTGCATGGGCCCAGTCTGCAGCAGCCACATGGTCGTCCCACATGCCTTAATGAGGTGTCCTATCAGTAGAAACACTAACAGAGTGCTTAGGCCATCTTTATGACTTTATGATGTCTGGACACACAAATCACTCCCAGAAACACCATAGCAGTGCAGTCAGAGCATGCATGGGCCCCTTCTGTATACTTTTGAGGGGGTTTGCTTCCAGTCACCTGACTCACTTTAGAGCTATGTATCAAAAAGTAGGTTAAAAACTTGAGAGGAATGGAATTTTTTTTAACTCAAGTGATTCAGCTTTTTATTTCCTGGCAGGAAATTTTACTGCTAAGCAATACTGGCTTAGATTACATACTGGAATAGTATTTGTAGCCTGCTATAATGAGCTTGTGGAACACCAGGAAGTGTTGGGAACTATTATAGCTTGCTATAATTCCAACACCATAACTCTGCAGATAGGCAGCTCGTTGCTCATTCGAAGTTAATAACACTGGGACCTATCATCTCTCCAAGGCCATCTGTGTCCAATCAAAAGATGTTGATTCATTGGCCACTTCCTAGTCCTGACTACTTTTTTTGTCCTTCTGTTCCGCCCCTCAGTTTCGTTTGCCAGATCAGAGAACTTGGGTAAGTTCCTCTTTGTGACATGAGTCTTTACCTGTATCAAACAGAACACATACCCACTTTAATGCATGGGCTGCAACCAGTATAAACTGACCCATCACCCTGCACCCGCATGGCTTGTGCCCATCTTGCACTTGACATTGTAGTGGAGGAATATATATTTTTTATGTATTTTTGTTTTATGTTTTACTGTTTTGAGCTCCATCATTGTGTGCACTGCTTACACTTTTTTCTTAAGTCTAGAAAGTCATACCACTTTCTTACATGTTGTTTCCTAACTATCAATCAAAGGCAAAAAGTAATATAATCTTAAAAAAATAAAAAATAAAAAATACATTAAATCAATATGATATCCAGCATCTATGGCTGTGTTTACACTGGCTGTAATTGTGCTTATCGTTGAGTTCAATGGATTTTCAACTTAAACCAATCGATGCAGAATAAACTGCGGACACAACTGGATAGATATACACACAGTCAGAGAAATTAAGCCTCATTGCATAAAGCCTGCTCCATTAGACAAAAAATAAAATTATGATTGGTCCCATAAATCTTCTACTCAGTGGAAAATGTGGTGAGCCATTTCACTTCACAAATAATAAATAGGTCTGACCAAGTTATCTCTTTCAAGCAACATTTTTATGTTTCTCTGTTAAGATACTGTGTGAGATTAACTAAAAAAACATATACCAAGTTATCTGACCAAGTTATCTCTTTCAACCAACATTTTTATGTTTCTCTGTTAAGATACTGTGTGAGATTAACTAAAAAAACATATATATTATATTTATACAGTATATTTACCATCATTTATATTGTTATAAATGTTCAATGGGTTAGTAATTTTTGATTATTATGACATTCTTATTGCATGGATGGGCTTTGATTTAATAGAAGTAATGTGAAAAAAAACAATCTTTAGTTTTATTTGTCATTTGACTTTGGATTGCCTGGATAGCAACACGTTTTGGGACTCATTAAGCCATATCCTCTCATCCCTTCACATAAAAGGCCTTAAAAGGGGATTTCCACTTAATCTTGTCTATCTCTAGCGTTAACTGTTGCTTATTTGTAGAACGAAGCAGCGCTCCTGCAAAAGGGCCTTAAGGGAGGGGGGCTGGTGAGTGTGCTGGGTGGTGTTTAGGGGGACTGCTTTATATCAGCGCGAGGGTAACAGTCTCTTTGGGACACTGGTGAAGGGGTGTGGGGGTGAGTTCCTCCCTGCAAACATCTGGTTCCCGATAAAGATCAACAATTGAGAATGCATCTCGCTAATTAAGGCCCTCACAGCATCACTGACATCTGAAGATAGCCAATCAACTGCTGGTCCCAGAGCGGCGCTACAGCAACAAGCAAGTTCACAGACACACTGCCCTGCAGGGGAAGAACGGGAGGATTGGGGGTTTTGGGGGAAAGGGTGGTAATGCATGTGTGGGTGGTGAGGGGACTTTTATACAAAGGAGTAAGAGGGTTATAAAACCTTTGAAAAATCACTTTATAGCTAAATGTGCAGCCGTTTATCCTCTCGTCATTTAAGTCTAACATTGTGCACACAAAACATTGTCAAACGGTGGTCTAATGAACCTGACTCACCGTCCATAAAAACACTGGAGGATTTTGAAGTGTAATCTGCGGCAGGCAGATAAATACATTCATATATCTAATCATTGGACTCGATATAAAAATAATTTACCGCCTGACAACAAAGGCTATATAACAGTTTATGTGAGGTTTGATTGTTTGACTGCACATGGCTTCTGTTTCAACTAGTTTATTATCCTCAATTACATTTACTTTATCTATATATTTGAGGGCATTTTAAGTAGAGGAGTAGTTTTAAAAAGTACACTTACTTTTAATTGAGTATATTGATGAAGAGGGAAAAATATTCAGCTAATATTCTGCTACAGTTGACTGCATTGAATTAGTTTGTTTAGTTATCAGCTGCAATATTAGGGTCTTGTCAAAATTTTATGACATTTAATGTAAGGCAGGGCGCTCGTTTAAGACAACCATGCATGCAAGTATTATTGTATCACTGTAACTGTAATATTTCTAACTTTTTTGATATGCATATTACATTCTTGCAGGGAACCATCAAAAATACTTTGAGACTAAATATTGAAAAAAACTTGAGATTTTGTAGTTTGTGACAATTTGTTACATGTTGTTAGAACTTCCAGGGGATTTACGCAGATTAAACTACCCCGACCTATAACCATCAGAATTCAGGGGGCAGGACCCACAAACACCAAAAAAATATTTAAAAAACAACCAATCAAAAACGGGAGCATTGCAAAAAGCCCACAAATTTTAGATATAGATATGATTGGTCAAGTTGGATTGCTCTTGGTAAAAGTCAGCTTCAGTGGGAGTGGTTTCAGAAAGAAATTGAATGGGTCTGTCTGGTCAGGCTAACATACTAAAACATACATAAAATACTAAAATCAGTCAAACTACTGAGTTAAAATGTCACAAAAAATCCTTTATAAAGTCCAGCTAAGGAGAGTAGAAGCTGAATTTCCCAGAAGCTGGCATGGTGAAGTTTCAAAAAAACTTATCAGACAGGCGCAATACGGCTGACAGCTTTAGAGGCCCTAATGCTCCCGAGAAATATGACTTCAAATTGTGTAAGGGAGACAAACTGAACGTTCAGCGCAGTGCCGAAACAGAGCCCAATAAAATACACAGTGCACATTCAAAAGAAATATGAAAGCGTTTCACCTCGCTCTTCCCGGCAACCACTTTTGCCTAAATCTTTCAAGCCCTCCCTCCCTATAGGCATGCCTCGTGTTTGATTCATGGCATGCAGCATTGGCATATTCATAATCAAACGGACCTGACACTCCACATCCTCCCTCAGTGGTAACGTCAATGGCTGCGGCAGGAACTTTACACTCGGCCGTCACTCCTAATCAGCCGCTCCTAACACCGAGCTCTGCCGCCATCCATCAGTCCTTCTTTCTTGTTTCTTTCCCTCCTCTTCTCCTCCCTTGTCATCGCATTTTTTTTTAAGATGCTTCTTCTTCTGTTCTCTCCCGCATATTGGCGTGAAGCCTGGGAGTGACAAGGGGTGAAAGCAGGAGATGGAATGTCAGGCTTCTAGTGGAAGACCCGAATCACCATTGATTTGTTGCCTTATTGAAATAAGAATAAGAAACAGGTTGAAAATTCAATACACGCAAAATAATGCAAATTTGTGTGGGCCCTTATAGAGGTAAAAAAAACAAAAATAACAATGTGTGTGTGCAGACAGGCTGACAGGGCCTACTGGGACCCCTCCTCCCTCTAGTCCTCCCCTCACTCCCCTTCCAGCCCCCGTCCCTCCCCCCATCCCGCCCCTCTCAGCGCAGCGATATCATTATTACCCGTGTCTGGCCCTTGATCAGTAATGTCAACATCTTTCATATTGACGAATGTGCTGTCTGCCCGCATTGTGCACGGAATGGTTTACAGCCCAACAGTGGACATGAATCACTCCTCTGCCACACACACACACACACACACACACACACACACACACACACACACACACACACACACACACACACACACACACCGGGTTACACATAGACAACACACACGGGCCGGTAAAAACACATTCCCAACGTTACATTACAAATACATTCTTCTTCCCTCACGTACATATATTTTCTCACACGTTGGAGGTAATTAATCAAGTGCGGCCACCAGGCAGGACATACTGTCTCGTTCACACACAGAGCCACTGACATATCTCCTCCGAGGCTTTCAGATCAAAGTAAATGTTCGGCTTCATTAGCAGATTGGATGCAGTCTTTTATCCCATTTATACAGTACTGTATGTCCACTGTGCACGGTATGTGTTTGTTTGTCTGTGAGGAGCAGAGGTTTGATATCTACTGCAACAGCCAGGACCTTAAGTCTTAATTTTATTAAAGTGAGGATAATGTTCAATGTCTGAATGGTATTCTAAAATGACAATGCAGCTGCATGTAGTTTAATTTGCTGATTTAAGGTACATTCTGTTTCTTTAATTTGAGTCCAGGAAGGTTCAAGAATTGCATTGAAGCACATTATAGTTTGTATTAGTAGTATAGTATTGACTTCTTTCTTTATTTTTCTAAGGTTTGCTAAGGTTTGCTTTGAGCTATATAAATAAAATAAAAAAATAAAAATAAAAATGTGTTGAAATAAAACTGCCATAGAATTTAAGCCACATGCACATAAAAAAATTTAAATAAATAAACAATTAGGCTTTGATTCTAGATCAGACTGTTAACACTGACATAATTCCACTTCCTGCTAAAATTGAATGGTCAATCTGGTGGTCAATGAAATCATCTTCCATTCATCTTGCATTTATGTATCTAATCTATAGATTTATATATTTATCCATTATGCTTTTTCAACATGTGTTCTCAAGGTTTAAGTTGTGAAAAGTCTGATATTATAGGAGTTTTTGCACATTGACTAAAAATGGCCAAAGTTCCCAACAATTCCAAAAATTTATGAGCCTAATGCTATTAATTTCAAATGCCAAAACATAACTGCCTAATTTTCTCCACCATTTGGAGTCAAAGATGGACACCTGTAAATGATCCCTTCTTCCGTTTGTGCTTTATTTAGTTTTGAATAATGACTACAAGGCCCGATCCAGCTTTTCTTTCACATTTTCCCATGCTTTAAACACCACTTGCAAACCTCTCATTGTGTACATGTCATGTCTATTTGTGCTTATTTTAATTTTTTTCTTTCCTTGACTCAAACTCTTATTGTCTCCTGTCTTCTGTGTCTCCTCAGATGTCAGCAATCGAAAACATGGCAGAGAAACTGGAAACGTTTGGCTCCCTAAAGCCCGATACAGGTGACCTGCTGCGTTCTGTTCCCTCTATGTTTGACTTCCGAGCCCCGCCCTCTGCACTTCCAGAGACACTGCTGCGCAAAGGGAAAGAGCGCTACACCTGCAGGTAAATACGGCACAGGTCACACTGGTCATTTTATTGGGGAAATATAGAAAATGGAAATGGCTAATCTTTATGTAATTTCTCTGTTTGTTTGTAGATATTGCGGTAAAATATTTCCTCGCTCTGCCAACCTGACTCGCCACCTCAGGACTCACACAGGAGAGCAACCGTATAGGTAAGTCTGACCTTCACCTTCAAATCTTTGTATCCAAATAGTCCACTTCCAGCCTTCAAGAACAAACCCACACTGGACTTTCTCCCAGAGGGACAACCAGCTCATCCGTTCACAGCACTTGATGTGTTCCCAGGCAAATCCTGTCCACAGTTAGCACATAGTTTATGTATGTTTTTCCATGCTGCAAAAGCTTGGAAAAATTATCCTACAGCTAAGCTAATTTTTGTGGTGAAGAATGGTGTCCGTCACCAGGGTGACAGAAGAAGGGGTCCTGAGCTGAGCCGGTTGTGAAGAGGAAGGGAGGAAGTTGGGTGAAGGATTGGAGCGATGAGGGGTGCGGGCAGATGTCCAGGCCCGACAGCTGTGGTCATTTCTCGTGTGTGGACCAGACCGGACTGACAGTCATCTGCAGGCCCGCTGGCTACTAGCAGCTGCATATGATAACCAAAAAAGTTTCCCCAGGCCTATCTTATTTATGTCAAATTTTCACAGCAGTACTATTTTTGCTTAGTGGAAGATTTGGCAACCATAGCTACCAGTCACTCCGCAGAGTTTTAAGGCACAATGCAGCAGCTCAGTGCACATGTAAAACACAATCTTGCACATTTGCTACATTTGGATAATGAGTAAACCTTGGCCAGTACAAATTAGCTTTGTAGTAACTAAGGTGGTGGAATGTTGGCCCGAGTCTTGCAGGAGGCATGTTGACCACAGGGGAGAGTAACAGACAAGCGCAGGCCTCTACTGCCCCAGCCTGATAGCCTGCTCTCCCTTCGCTGGCAGACCATTAAAGATCAGCGCTGTTTATTGTAATTTTTTGTGGAGATAACCGGGGGGGTTCCTGAGGGACAGCCAATCGAGCAAGCTAATTCCACCAGAAGAAAAGATGTAATCTTCTCGTATAATTTTGCATGAAGAAACTTGGCAATGAGCTCTAATTTTGCAGAGCTAGAACCAAATCTGTTGCGTGCTTATTCTGTGAGAGAAGAATGCAATTTTATTGCTCTGGCTTGAGATAAGAGGCAGAGCTGTTTCACCTTAAACAAGCTCCTCCATCATGTCTGGAACTGGGGGACTGCTGGGACTGTCTGTATGAATGTGTGTGTGTCCTACATTAAGTATCCCATTATGTTTCCCTATAGAAAAAACAGGCTTTTCATTACATTTGTTCTTTTCAAACAGCTGCCAGAGTATTAAGCTGTTTTTGTTGTTTCAAAGAGTAATTGCAAGAGGGGGGCAGAGACTAGTTACATTAACTTAAACCTTTTGAATAAACTAGAGAGTATATTTCCTGAAACCTGATAACATCAGACCAGGTTTTCTTTACATTGGTTTTGGTGGCACAAGTTAATAATACTGTGATTGTGACTAAAACTAGTCTAGGCTTAGTCTTATGTTTGACAGGTTTTCCACTTCTTGTGTTTGCAATAGATCAAAAGCAATTTTTTTCAAACTTTTAAATTGTAGTCTTTAATTGTGCCAACCAGATGTCATAAAGCCAAAGAACTACACACACAACTTTAAACAGTACTCTTTACTATCCATGATTGATGATAGCTGAATTTAACACTTTTCCCCTTTTGGCAGGTGTAAATACTGTGACCGCTCCTTCAGTATCTCCTCCAACCTGCAACGGCACATCCGCAACATTCACAACAAGGAGAAACCCTTCAAGTGCCACTTATGCGACCGCTGCTTCGGTCAGCAGACCAACCTGGACCGCCACCTCAAGAAACACGAGAACGGCAACTTGTCAGGTACCAAGCACTTTACATCACTGCTTTAAACAACTCTTTTTTACACTGTATTTATTAACCGATCTAGTCAATATTGTATGAATTAATTTAGTCGTGATTTGACATAAAGTTGGATTGGAGTAATTCAGTTAATAATAAATCTCTGCAATAGCACAAATAATTCCTGAACAGGGTTGTTTCCACTGACGGATGAGGTTTAGTGTATGATGACTCATGTACGAGGTTTTTACTTATTTAGGCACAATTTGACTTTAAAATACTGAAATTAGTCATCTGAGCTCTTTTTTAAGTATTAGTCCAAATGTTTATTATGCCATAAACATTGAAAGTAATTTATAACCTGAATGTTTTTTTATTTTATTTTATTTAATGAAAACAGTCATAACTTAGCAGTTATATATATGCATCAGTGTAAATGTAATCTAATATAGCTGTTCATTTTTCTAAAACAAAGAACATGGTACTAAAAAGTATATGTTATAAAATATATCCCAACCTATCCCATGTAATCCTAAATGTAAACAATCTAACTTAGAGTGTAACTTTTTAATCACTTTTTTATTATTTCAATGACATGACAAGACATTGTTGCATTTCTCCGGGTACTTCACTTTCCCCTTCCAACATCAACAACACCCAAAACATGCTATAGTCTCCAGTTAGTGACATGATTGGGGCACCTGGATGCCCCCTGGTGGCAGCTGCCAGCAATACATTTCCCAACGGATATAATAAAAAATAATAATAACTAAGTCATAAAAGTTGTAGTTGCGAATAATAAGATCGTGTATAAATGCAATGTCTGCATTAGTTTAATATATATTGTTTACTTAGTATTTCTTTATCAATTACATAATGTATCTATTAATGCTTTGCTACATTTTATAATGTATAGTTATGAAACATTGTTACAAATTTTTAATTTTTTCCATGTCAATTGATTTTGCTATAATGTGTAGTATATCTAATTTACATTGAGAAGTATTCTGATCCAGGTCCTACAGCCATCCGCTGAATACAATTGCTTTCCCACAGGCACTGCCATGTCCTCCCCTCGGTCTGAACTGGACAGTGGGAGTGCCATACTGGACGACAAGGAAGACTCCTACTTCAACGAAATCCGAAATTTCATCAGCAACACGGGACATAACCAGACTTCTCCGGATCCATCTGAGGAAGGGTAAGCCCATTTACTGCATGTATTACTCATTTCACATTGGACTTAAATATATATATATAGTCCAAAAACCAAGCTCCTCATCATCTCAAATAGCAGTTCTAACTCGCATTATTGTGTCTTGAACTCTTGCACCGTGACGCAAGGCTTTAAATAGTATCATACTGGGTCAGTCTTTATGCCCCATTTAGATTTCACTTTACAAACCACCCAGATTGGCTTCATTAAGTACCACAAACAAAAAGTGTACTCTGACGTTAGAGACACTGGAAACGTGCAGGAGGCCCTTGTATCTGTGGTGTTTGCTCACACACTCAAACAGATATTCTTCTAGAACATTGTCTGAGCATTATGTAAATAAAGTTTTGGGGCAGTGATGAGGTCGGGTAGCACTTTAGAGGACTACTCAGGTCTCTGCATTTGTTTTTAGTACCTCATAGTGCTGCGATGAAGAGGTCGATTGGACGAGCTGATACAGATCTACCAGACTGGAGTATGATTGTGTGTGATGGGGGAGAGAGAGGCCCGGTGCAGTTAGCCTAGCACATCTGGAAACAACATGTATGCCTACAGGAAAAGGGGTAGAGGGGGTGGGGTCAAGGGGTCGCTCCGTGTTTCCTTTCAAAGTGCTCGGCTCCTGACGACTCCTGATAGATACTTTATCCCCAGCAAATTACCACGTTTGAAAGCGTAATTAGGGAATCTGTTTTCTTAATCACCGAAGCTCTCACATTTTGGTTCTGGAGCCTCTCTTCAGCCCCAGCTTAGAGCAAATAGTGCCTTGTCAACCCCGAACTCCACATCCCAGCGGGAGACCTGTCTGAAGAAGAATATTATCAGCTGCTGACAAAAAAGGAAACAGAGACTTAATGTGTGAGAGTGTAACTTTTGGTGTTGTGGACCAGACTGGAGCTTACGGTCTGAACATAACTTCTCAAAATCATTGGTTTCTGAATTGGACAGACTTTTTATTTGGTCTCAGTGTGAAAACAGGACATGGATTATGAATCAGAACAATTCAGAACTGATAGTAAATTGATAAAGTGAAACCAGACCAAAGATGGTGTATTAATGAACAAAGTAGTTTCTGAATAATATTGTACAAGGGACACAAACACACACACACACACACACACACACACACAAGGGAGGAAAATATTGAAATTCAGACAGAGCGCAGTTGGTTTAAAGATTTTTTTGTCACATTGTTCTAGACGTACTTGTACAGTGGCTAATAGAATTTCTTATTTAAATCCTGCATATTGTTGCGCAAATCCATGTTTTTTTGTAGTTGTATGATAGTTTTATAATATTTTGTATATCATGACCTCTCACTTCTAGTAGTAGTGTTTCTTTTCCATTGCTTTCCATGTATCTTGGTCTTGACTTGATCTCCGACAGTCTTGGTCATCACTCTTGACCACAGTACAACAGCCAAACTAACTCTTGGTTTTCTTGTTTGAGTCATCTTGTTCTCAAATGCAGGTATCCTGTTTATAAGTCTGTTAGAATGATGTGGTGATGTGCTTCGTCTGTATTGTTTCATCTCAATCCTTAATTCTCCGCTTCTATCTCGGAATCATTTGTGCAAGAAATAGCAATTTTAGGACCTGACGAAAGACGTCCCAAAGCGTAATTAGTGAATCAGTCTTAATGTGGTTCCAGATGATTTACCAAATGGCGGTTTCCTGTGGCGCTGAGACACAGGGACAGATTAGGACTGGGGCCGTTTGGATAGCTGGCCCCGTCTCACTCGGCAGGGATAGAGGAATGAGCTGGTTGGCAGCGCTCTCATAACTCTCCCACCAAATGGGGCTGTCAGCTAAATATTTTGCCTATTAGATGAATACGAGATAGTAGGAAAATAAACAATCCGAAAGACAGAGCACTCCAGTTAAGTGCTCCAGGCATCAGTGCAGTGCTGCTGTGCCCTACGGGCCCCAGAGCCGTGATGACAAACAGGATTCCAGCTCCATTCCTTACCAGCTGCAGAGCTCAGATTCACCCTCATCCAATGTAGCTTCTGTAGCTCTAAATCTATATTTACAGGGAAAGAACATGAAAGGAAATAAAAGAAAGCCAGAAGAAAATTATTAGATTTTGATTATACCTTATTTTATAATAATAATAATAATAATAATAATAATAATAATAATAATAATAATAATAATAATAATAATAATAATAATAATAATAATAATAATACACAACATAAGTTTGTCCAATAAGAAAGAAATGGGGAAAGGTTTAGTGGTAGAGCTGTCGTCCTTCAACCGGAAAGTCCCACTTTCCCCACAGTTCATACTGTTGTGTCCTTGGGCAAGACACTTAACCCACCTTGCCTCCAGTGATGTTCCAGCTGTGACACTGTGACAATGTAGATGTAACACTGTTAAATAGCAGCTTCATGTAAATCGATTGCGATAAAAGCATCAGCTAAATGTAATTGAATATTACTTTTACTCAGGAGGATTTTCAAACTATATGACTTAATGAGCCTTTTTTACCTAGTTGTGGTAACTTATGTTTCCAATAAATCAAAAGTAACTTTTGAATTCAGCAATTTTTTAACTGAATACTCGTGTAATCATTTTGTTGCCTAATTTGACAATGGATAAGTGTACTTGCTTAAGTTCTAAGACTTATTTTTGCTAACACTTTTTCCTATTTAAAATTGATTTTATTTCAATACTGAGTATAGATACTTATACATAATATTGATGAGCCATACACAGATTTCAGTGCCATGTTTATTTGTTTTGTATTTTTTTTAATCGAGACTTGCTTTAAAGGAGACACGTGTTGTGCCTTTTGTCAAAACAGAGCAGTATTTACAAGTGTTCTTTTTTACATTACCTTAATTTGTTTATAAAACTCCTACTGTGAGTAAAGTACTTGTATGGCAGAACAAATGAAAATGAGTCTCATAATACTGACGAGTACTGAGTACTAGATTGGTTGCTTGGCAACCTTATCTCAAACAATAGACATTATCATTCATTAACAGAGTGATTGAACTCTTTTCCATTTTGTTAAAATTTGATAAATTTTCCCACCAGGCTTTGTCACATGACCTCCACCCACCAGCCTGATGGACTGTCGGTTAAAGTGGCAAAAACAAAAAGTGATAACTGACAGAAGGCTGTGAGATAAATGAAATGCTTTGCTTATAACATGAGTATTATTACAGCAACCATTCCCGGTGTCAGCCTTTCTCAATGTGTTTCTACATTTACTGACTGCACTGTCGCTCATTGTCTGCAGGTTAAATGGCGGTCCCTTTGAAGAAGAGAAACCACTGATGTCACATGACCTAGAAGATGAGGAAGCAGAAGATCTTGGTGCTGATGAAGAAGAGGGGGAGGAGCTTAGCAAACCAGCGGGAAAACCTGAAAGCCAATCACCTCCTGGTAACCACAGTGATGACGTGGTACAGGAGGAAATGGACTTTAGCAAGACCAATGATTTGAGCCTCAACTGCAAAATCTCACCCAGGAGGTATATTTCAATCTTTGCCATCCAACTTTCTTTACTGAATATGAATAAAAAGATGATGACTTATAAATCTGATTTGTGGATTTCCAGGTATAAAGAAGAAGAAGAAGAAGATGAAGAAGAAGAAGAAGAGGAGGAGCAGACAGGTTACTCAGCCTTAGACCATATTCGTCACTTTTCAGAGATGAGGAAGCTGGAGGAGAGTGAGCTTAGTGACGGAGACGAGGACGATAGATCATTCTGCTCTTCTTCTCTCGCTGAGGCAGTCAAACAGCCCCTTTTTAGGAAATCCAAGTCTCAGGTACCAAAACATACAAAAAATATTACATGCTTTTTCTGTTCAGATCTTGACTTTAGTTTATGCAATAAAAATTATTTTGCTACAGTTTAGAATTTGGCTGACGTATTTCAGTCGCATGTCTAATGTACCACTAATAATCTTGCTAAGATTGTGTTTTGACACACTCTTAACCGGTGAAGCTAGAAGGTTAATATCATCTTGTTTAACCTATTATTGTTTTTTACCAGAGTATACTTTTCACTGAATACATTTTACTCTTTACTTCTATTTGAGTTTTCTTTTTTTTTTACTGTTTTTTCTGATTTGATTTCTTCTGATTTTCATCTCCATACATTCTGTTCTCTGGTAGAACTGCTGTTCAAGTTTGTTTTATGCTCATGTCTCATGTCTTCTTTTACTGTCAGGCGTATGCCATGATGCTGTCCCTGGCTGAGAAGGACTCTCTGCACACCGCCTCACATAGCCCCGCCTCCATGTGGCACAGCCTGGCCCGGGCCGCTGCTGAATCCAGTGCCATTCAATCCCTGAGCCACGTATGATAACTCCCCCTTTACCTCTGGTGCCCTGGGCCTAAACTTCGGCACTGGGATCCCGTTGCTGGGGACCATCTACTGGGCCCTTGATTATCTGCAGATTGACTGCTGAGCAGAACCACGGCCCATGTGACTGCTGAGCGGAGCGCCTCACACCCCATGCAGAGTCTACAGCCCAGCCACATCTCCATCTAAAACAAATTGACCTTAAATCTGACTTCATCAGACAGGATGATCAAAATAATGGCGATTCTTTGTGAAAACAATGAGGCTAATGTAATAATAGCTGTATTTATTCTGCTGAATTTCTCTGTTTTGCACAGCAAAGGCAGCTGGTGGGCATGGAAGATGGATGTGCTCTTGTTTTAATGTTAGTTTGTATGTGTCTCTAAGACAGCGAGTATGAGCCACTGAGGTTTGTCTGTGCAGAATAAAACTTAAGCCAGTCTCCAAGAATAAAAAATAAATAAAATTAATATGATAAATTTCCATATTCCCCGGGATGTAAAACAATTAGCATTTACAACACAGAATTATGCGTAATATGTACATTTAAAAATATGTGACATACTGTCTTTTACTCTGACCATCAGACCTGGTGATCAATGAGTTTTTTAGACAAAAAATCTACCAGAGACCCACGTTTGTGTGCCAAGAAAAAGTTTACATACACGATGACTCCGGAAATGGTCACATTCCATTTTGGTTACATTTACAGTAAAGAAGACGAATTATTTAGAAAATTCTCGTCTTTGTTCTTCGCCATCACAAGGTGTGCTTCTTGCCTAAACATAAAATTTACACTATTGTTACAGTGTCATTTTTATTGTAATCACAAACAGGAAATGAAATATGTTCTTATGTTGAATGTAAATATGACATGCAATTTTCCCTCTTGAATGTTTATTTCCTATGTTTCTTGAATGTTACATAGATACGGTTGATTTGTACTGGGTTGAAAAACTTTTTTTTTTTTTTTGTCTTTTTTTTAAGGGCAGAGATTCACAGGTTTTCATTGACAGAAATATGATTCAAAATGAGGCTTGGGTTCGCTGATAGCTCCATGTCAGAACTCACTGAAGTCAGAGAAGAACAAATAAAAAAAAGTGACTGAAATGGGCCAGTTTCCTTTGCGCATCGTCATGGCTGCGTGTGTCTGCACAATCAGAGCACTGTACACAAGTGTCTAACGACTGTTGTCCACTGCACTCCATCTGCCCGCCTGCGCAATCTGTGAAAGGATATAAATAGATTGTCTTTTTAGTGGAAAATAAATAAATGTTTTTGTTGGTCCATCTATGCTTTTTTTTTTTTTTGTCCATAGGAAGTGCAGAAGTTAATTTGTTTTGTAAGGGGCATATGTCTTTTCGAAAACCTTGAATTCATTCTAGTCAGCCGACAATACCACTGAATAGCCTGAATGCTATAGTCGTTAGCTACTCCATGCTTGTGTGTCTTTCATTTTTAGACAATCATGATTTTGTTTCCATTTTTGTTGGTGTTGATGTTGTTATTTGCTGTTGTATGTTGAGAATTGTATTTATTTCTTGGCAAACTGTAGTTTGTTTACTGAATAGCACTGCTCTTAGGCCGGGTGAGGGGCCTATCCCAGACTTCCATGGGGTTTGTAGATTACATTTGAGTGCCGGATAGTATTAAACATACAATTCACTCCTTATTCTTTCTAATGAATCTGGTCGATGAATAGATATGACTTAGGTTTTGTTTCTATGATCCAATTGTAAAAAAAAAAAAAAAAAAAAAAAAGACGTATAATGAATGGCATAATGAAAAAAAGCCAGGTATAATTTCATCATAAGCGCATGATTGGTCTGGTAAGATCTGTATCTGACATTTTCTACGGTTGTCTGCAAGCTTGTGTGACGTTCGGTTCATGTTAATCCCTTGTGCCAAACTTATGATAAATAACAGGTTATTTTCATTTATTCTCCCGTTTTGAGGGACCAGATTTTTGTTTGTTTTTTTTGTCATTTTGTTTATAATCAATTTTAAAACGTAATCAGCAAGTTGAGGTACTTTGTTTTAATGCTTTCTACAATGTAACTGTTATGCATTTCAATTCAGTACTGTGGGAGGAACAACTAAATAATAAAAGACTACAATGTGGATTGACACGTGCTTGATTCGCTTTTATTTCTGCTTAAACATTATTATTACTTTACAGTCTATGGCTGTGTTCACACTGGCCTCGAAAGTGGCCCAAATTTGAACAGATTTATTGATATCAGCCAGTACCATAGAGACATTCTTATTATTGCCATAGTCCAATTGTATCCACTTACTCCGATTGTTGGTGCATAAGGAAGCAAATTCTAAAAGCATGACGTTGTTAAATACCAAGACCACATGAATGCATCATTTGTCTGAGCGGAGGCTGGGCAAATCCAGCTGAGAGGGTTTTAATTGAGCTATGTTATATTTTATGCATGTGAACATACAGTAAACAGTTCAGAGTTTTCTGGTTTTGTGTCAACAAAGCCCCCCAAAAATTTGGAAATTCAAGAGTTTTTGTTCAAATTGGAATGCCTAAATTTTCAGTTTTGACAGATTCAATCTGCAGTGATTTTGTCATAAGTATGTCACTGCATTGCCAAGGACGCAACTATAATCAAAACCGCAAATCAATACGCCATAATATATTTTACAATCTAGACCAGCACTGTCTATGTGTTAGTTATGTAATGTGAATGACTGGGAGAAAAAAATATTCTAAAAACTCCTTTCTGTCTGTAGTGTGGACATAGCCTTTGTTTCCTGTCTCCTTTATACCCCCACTCCACTTCTGGCTGCCTATCATTTGGGCCTAAACAGACATTTCTTCTAAGAGACATGAGTCAGAGAACCACCTGGCGTTTTCGCCTGGCGCTCCCATGGCCTCCAGGAGCGAAGGAGACTCTGAACTCTGGTGCTCTTTTCTCTCCGGGCTTTGGCTGGCGCAGAGCGAGGGGACAAAGTGAAAAAGGCTGGAGAGTGGCTTGAATGTGGTAGTGGGAGCGGAGGCAGGAATGTGTCCTCTTTATTTGTGTCCGTTTGTGGGGCATGATGGATGAGGTGGGTAGATGTGATGACCTGGCTCATCGCTCAAACGCTCAATAAGAGTCCCATCCTGCAGCAGGCCTCCCCATCCGGCACCCCCTTCAGTCCCCGCTGCCAGCCGACGTGGGCGGACATTGTGGCTGTGAGGGCTGGAGGTTCAACAGCCCCATTGTCCCGTAAGCAGCTCCGGTGGGGGGTTGCAGAATTGGGCATGACAGTAAAGATGGCTGGCGCTGACACTCCACATTTACAGTGGTCTTGGCACCCTAATGGATGGGCTGTTTTCTTAGGGCCTGTTGTCAGCCTTCGGGGCTCTGCGGGGCGTCCAGCTTTGATGAGGTTACGGGGGGTCAGGCGGTGTTGATGAGGTCAGGGTGGGTCGTCCAGCTTTGATGAGGTCAGCTGCACTGATGCTAGTGGTGGTGTAGGCCTGACCATAATAGAGTGGCACTCGACGTGTTCTTCAGTTTAGCCACCTGTTTTATTGCACACTCATTTAAGCCTACGCACAAAGACATGGGCAGAAGCCAGTTTTGTGTTGTTGTGGTTGATCAGTGATGCCTCACTGCAAGTGTTGTAGTCAAAACCATGCTAACCATGTCGAGTCTGGGAGTCTGAGAACAAGACTTAAGGAAACTGACCAAATCAAGTGCACAATATGATAAGATTATAGGGACATTTCTTAAAGCAAGTCCAAAGATGTATAAAATGACCCCAAGACCTCTATGTTTGAGGCAAGACAAAAACTGAGAGACAAAACTGAGGCAGTTAAAGAAGTTAACAGAACAGAAGTAGTTAACAGAAGAGTTACTTTTTAGGATTTGTACACAGGTAGGGACTCTCTTCTGCAACTGCAACACATGTTGGACTGATATGTATGATACAGTATCTGATGTAAAAGGTGAGTTTTCTTGATCTAATACAAATATTCTCTCCATACATTGTGTCAATGCCAGAAGGATTATTCTTCCCTTTTTTATGTCAGAGAACCATAAAAACAACGAGTTTACGTGATGACAAGACTATGTATTTACACAGAGGAGCACAGCAGAGACAGAGTCTGCATGTCCTCGCCCAGGTTGGTAAATCTAAAATAACTTCTAATGAATAAATTGTGAGAGTGAATGTTTGTACATCAGTGTCTATAAGTGACAGCTCTGCGAATGACTGCTTATTGTCCAGGGTGTATCCCACCTAATGCCTAATGCTGCTGAGCTGCTTTTTAGCCCCCCTGGGACAAAATAAACTATACAAGAGGAATAATATGTATTTATAGAATTTAAATTTAAAGGGGACACAAAATGAGCAAGTGCTGTTTTGTGGATTTTACCACATAATTTTATTGCACTAAATCCTATAGTACCTTTTGATACATATTGGATTATATTGTACTGGTAAGAATGTCAATCAATTCTAATTGAAAGTACAACAGAAACGTGTCAGGGCAGTCTCCGTTTTTTATAAATGTAACACTTGTGTAGAACATGTCGGATCACCAAGCGTCCATGTCTACTGGTGAACACACTGTTGCTCAGATCCACTCAGCTAATGGTGCAGCTGGCATCACTTCAGAATCTATCAGGCCTCATTACAGCTGCTGGTCAACCACCCTCCTCTTTCCTGATCATCTCCTCTTTTTATTCCTCCTTCTTATCTTTTTTCTTCTGCCACCTATGCACCCACCCACCCGCCTGCTCCTTGTGGCAAGTCACCCACATGGAGCATACATCACACCCCCAAAGGAAGAGGAGAGGCAGCTCTTTCCCTGATTGACTTGGCACTGGTGCTGACTCAGTCGTCAGGGGAAACATTTTGGGAGTGGGGCACGAGTGGACGAGTGCTAGAGGAGGGAAGGGGGGGGTGCAGTTGGCACAAGTGGGAAGTGTGTGTTCTGTGTGTGCTTGGGTGGGGGACTTCACAAATCATCACATCAGGTTTTTTATTCTGCAGGGATGCCCAATATAAATGAGCTGTAACCAATATCAACACTCCATCACTTCTGAAGACTTTCTTTCCCCGTAGGCCCACTGTTTGAACATTTAACTGTTGTTCACATGTGTGCATGCTTACTGTCACAAAAATGGATCTTAATCATCCAGGTCACCATGACAAATAGGTCAAAACAAAGACACCATGTCATAGTTTTGAGGGCTAAAGATATTATTACATTGTTGTTGTTTTTTTTTATTGCTTTAGCATTTTCACTTTCTACAAAGTTTATTTCCAAATACCAGTGACTACCACTTTTTGCTTCAAATAGGAGGACATAAGATAAATTGTGTTATGTCAAAACTTGAAATTCCACAAGTCAAAGCAGTACAAATGAAATTCTTTTCCCATTCACAGAAACATCATTTATTGAACATCACCCCATTTCCAACTTGTATCTTGTTTTGCTTGTGTCTTTCAGAATGTGCAGCCCGTTCTCCTCTACTCTTGTCTTTCCACCAGCCTCTCTCTCTATTAAAGAGCACCACAAGTAGTTTGAGTCCTTGCGGTTTCATTACACTTTGTTTATTTTTCTCCTGGAGGCTACGGGTCATTAGTGTTATTGATGGACACTCAGCGCAGTCCCAGAGACCAGAATGGGACGCAACACGGTGCACATGGTTTTAATATGACAGGTCTAATCAGGACAGGCTTGGTGGCAGGACCGCATGCAGACTGCATAGAGAGTGAAATCATTCTAGAAGATTAAAACTAACTCCGCGGGGCCATCAGTTTAGTTTCCCAGTGGCAAGGTGAAGCACCTGGTTAAGACTTAGCCAAGGCAAACGAAGAGCTTAAGATTATATACGGAGTCCTTTATTTAGTTGTATAATAGGCCTACTATTCTGATGTCAGCCAAAGTCAGAACTAAAACATTTCCACATTGGGGGCCCTCTAGTGGTCAAAACGCTGAAGCACATCTACTCACATCCAAACATTCAAATTCAACTTTTTGCATGCATTTAGCTGCATAGATTATTGCAAATGTCCCTTCATTACATACAGTGTAATGAGTGTGGGAGAGTTTCTCGATATGTATCTTTGTTCAGCCTCAACGTTAAGCATTTATTTATTTAAGCACCAGCTAAACAAATGGGCCAGGACGTGTTGCAATTCTTTTATCTGAGCTAACAGCTTTGTCAGCCACAGTTCAAAACACTCGGGCCTTCTGGGAGAGCTGGACCCAAATGATCTCTGGGACGTGGAGCTGTGCCAGTGATAGTAGTGGTGATATCCAAGAGATAGAATCTCTGTGCAAAGAGCGGCGTTATTTACAGTGAAAAAGTACCCGTGATGAAATTGTTGCTGTTCATGGGCTATTTCTTCCCTGCACTGTTCTCACTTTTCTTCGATAAGCAACAAAAGCACTGTTTTTTCAGTGTAGAAGTGCACGCTTGTTCTTGTTTATAATAAATTCAAATTATAAACTGAATCACAAGCAGGTCATACCATCCAGATCAAATGTAAAATGTTTCCAGAAAGTTGGATAAGTAGAATATGACTGGTCCAAAGGAAAGATTAAGCATCATTCAGAGTCTAGATATGTGCATATTAAATGTCCTGTGTTGCAGTGATTCAGCAGATTTTATGTAAAGTTTAACTGTATTCAACAATATTAATGCATTCTGAATGTTGAGGCAAGAATAAAACCTGCGCATGATGATATAAAAAATATTATAAAAGGACAACTTTTATAATCCAAACATACACTTCAAAATCACACTAAAAGGATCAAAAATCTGAATATTTTGGGTAATATTAAGTGTGACCTTCCCTGAGATGTTATGTTGGTATGTTGCTTTAGGATAATCTATAATGGAGACTCATTAAGTAAACTTAACATTTGAGAGCTATCACAAAATTTTCCAAATCTACAGTGTGTTTTTAGACTACATTTATGAATATTTAGATATGGACCTTTTTAACAGTTAAGTTGGTTTAGGTTTATTAGAAATAGAACAATATTAACAGAAGAGACAAAACCTTCATAAATCCACTGATAGCAAATACGTGAGATAAAGTTTGTTGTGAAGAGAAGCCTAAGTCAGGGTAGGAGCTTTTGAATTTAAACTACTTATAACGGTCATGTTGCCTAAATGTACAGACACTGTAGCTTTTTAAACCTCAATTTCTTTTGCCAGAGTAAGTTACGTTATAAAGTTATAGAGGGACTAGATGTACTTGTATTGAAAGCTGATACTTGGTCTCGTGTAGGGATGCCTGCCCAACCACTCAGATGCATAGTGGAATCTGCTGAGACGTGTGTTCTTGCTTTATGACACACAGCAAATTATTTTGAGGCTTTAAAAAGTGATAGTACTATCGTCAAACATCAGTGGTGTAGCGTGATCATTCAGTACAATGGTTGTCACGTTCTCAAGAAAATAACAATTCTGCCTCCTTTTATCCAATCAGAAATGAGAACTCAGACAATAGGCTGCATGTATTAACACACTGTAGTGCAGGCAAAAACAATGTATTTTTCATATTTAATGGTGTTGTTGCTATTGCTGCCTGTTATTGCTTTGGTTAACAGCAATGTCCAAGGCTCAATAACTATATCACTTTCAAATGCAAACTAAACGTATGTATCTTGCCTAATTCATTTCCTTATTGTGAATGAACTGTAACATATTAACACACACAAATGACTGGAATTTGTTGAATGAAGAACTGATTTGTAGGAGCTAAAATTTGTTCAGTACTCATCCCCAACTGTAAATATTAGCAGATTACAAAACCTATTACAGCTGTCCAGTAACCATACATTACTGCTCTGGGTATGTTTGCACCAGCTCCTCGTTTATGGCACCCTGTATGATGTGAGTGGTGCCGTGGCCACCCAGCTCTCTCTGGATGGATAGCCCCAGAGGGCCTGTTTGACTGGAAACAGGTGTGTGTCATCCGAAAGATGAAGGCTCGGCTGATAAACATTATTGGAGAACATCTGCTGCTTGTCACAACACGGGGCGAGCTGCTGCGGCCCCCACCATCCATCAGCTGCACCAGTGGGTCCGTCCACCAATCACTGATGCCCAGAGGATACAGAAGATGTAGGCCATGTTGGGTTCCGGATACCTGTCTACCTCTGCCAGACCGGACCCGCCTTTGACCGATAGGAACACGCTCCGGTGCACTTGAGAAATGCCTCACGGACAGCGGTCTCTCTGACACGCGGCTGCACACACCTTACACGGCCTTAATGCTTGACCCCCTGTCGGCTGATGAGAGACCTGTGCTCACTGACAGCAGGCGACATACCCAGACACACTTACACACAGACCTATATGTCTTTATGACAGCTGGAACCTCTGTCGTCCTTTTGTCAACCTTCAAAGCACAACATTCAAGTGCAATGTCACATTCAAGCACTTTTCATGCATTTCAAAAGCTCAATTATCATTTGATTATACACAATTAAATGCATTTAATTATACAATTCAGATTTTAACATTTTCACTAATCTCTTTTACTATTTATGTCCAGCCTATCTTTTTTTCTTTTTAGTATAAACACACATAATACAAACAAATAACAATGTACAATATAAAACAGTGGCAATTCTGTACAATAAAGACGTAGCACCATAACAGTTATTGTTTTAAGTGAGCACAGTAAGACTACTGCTAGTGACCTGAGATAGAATATAAATACAGTTTCTTTGAATAGGCTTCACTTCTTCAAACACATAATGTAAATTGCAGAAGATGTGCTATCAGACTGAACAGACTGCAGCCAATCCTTTCAAAAATTGTAAAACCACAGGCGCAGCAGCAAAATATAAACATCACTTCTTTCATTTTATAAGGCCCAATGTCTCTATTCCATTTACTCAAGTCAATAAACATAAAAACTGAAAGAAGTGCAACACATGCAAGTTTTGCCTGCAGTATTTTGCGACCAGCACATGGCACTGCAAAAGGCTGACTGATCGATGACTGGAGCTGAGGAGCAGACAAATGCTGCCAAATGAAACTTGTTAATGTCCACTTCTAATTTGTGTTATAATGAAAACACTTAAGGCCAGACAGCTAATAGTGCAGTGTACAAATGTGGGTCAGATACAGTATTGACTTCAGTGGAATATTACATTCGAAAGGATGCCCACAACGCACCACTGAAAGCCATCGGAGTTTCTGCAGCAACATTATCGTACGTAGGTAGTAAAACCTGATATGAAGCTTATGATGTTGGCTGCTTTATCATCACTACATCCCACACATTTTGCTGAAATAATTAAACATGGTGTGTGAAATTGACATCTTTAGCACACTTTAGTCTGCGTGGCGTGGATTCTGTGTATTCCATAGTGAATTTGTCACACTATATATTTCTCATACATGTCACCATAAATATATTCTAAAACTGTAAAAACTGCAGGCTATATAGATTTTAAACTATTCTGGACCAAATAAATATCTAATGCACCATCAGCATATGTATGTTTTTCAGTTGTTCTGAATTACTAATATATATACAGTAACATACCAATTGTTTACTTGTGTCCAGGAGAACACTAAGTAACATTTTGATGATGGTGGTCTAGTGTTTCTTAGTTTGTATTTGACAATCTTGTTGCCAAGTCCAAACGTCCAACCACAGTGAATGCTACTGTCCAGACTCCATGCACTGTCAATGTCTGACAGCTGATTCTCAAAACATTTGGACATCACCTTCACAAAGATGATGTGAATTCTTCTTGGCAGAGCAGAGCTGTCTGAATGTCCATTCAAGAGTTTGTACTGTGACTTGGATTAGGTGGTTTTGCTGCCTGTCCTTCTTTTTCTTCTCTGGGACATAGAGTGGTTTAGCTGCCCTGGGAGTTGGTGTGGTAGTGCTGAAAAGAGGAAAAAGGCAAGAAGACATCAGCACTATTTGAAAATGAAAAGCAAATGTTCTGTTTTTTTTTAGACGAGAAGTAACTGCATGTAGTCCCCCGTGTGCTTGGCTTTGAGGAGGTAAAACGAAGACAGCCCCGGGCCTGGCTCCATGCTGGGTGCAGATTAAAATAACTGTCAGGAGACAGGAGTGGCTATTGAGGGAGACAGGGTGTAACTCGGAGTGATGGGGCTCAGCCTCTCACACTTCATGACAGTATTTCACTAAAGCTGCTTCAGCTTTACAGCTGCAGGGCTTGTCTGTCTGTGTATGTAGGTGTGTGTCCACTGCTTTCGCTTGACAGTCTGTTTCACTGCTTAAAGTATGTGTGTGGCATAAGAGTGTAGAGTTACCTTCACTACAGGTGGGACCCAGCCAAGTGAGTGGGCACAGACATCGTCCACTCAGCCCATCGCACTGGGCCCCGTGGGAACACTGGCACCGCAGAGAGCAGCCAGGACCAAAGCGCTCTCCACCACAGTCTGAGGGAAACAGAGAAGGGAGCGAGGACTTTAATAAACAGAAACAAATGTTGCTAATTTACTTGACTGTATCAACAAAAATTCTTTCACGTGCTCATGGAGAAAGGAATTTGATTATGTTTAATTTTAAACATTACCAAAAAAATATCAACTGTAATCAGAAAGTGCTGGGCAAGGAGCAATTATAAATAGTAATGGATGCAAAGTATTGACTACCTTTCTCACATCTCTGTCCTGTCCTTCCTGGGGGACAGAGACAACCTCCTGTTGAAAGGTCACAAGGAGCATCACCTCCACAGTCACATGAGTCTGCACAGTTTACTCCAAACCTGCCTGCTTCACATCCTGGAAAAGTAAATGCCATTAGTGAGATAAGACTTAATCCTGAAGACAAGGAAATGACTTTTATAGTTAGATTTGTAATAAGATCATTCGAAGTGGCAAAATAAAAAAACTACAGAGCAGAACATATGAAAGTGGATATAGTAATAAGAAAATGCTCATGCACATTCTTTTAGACACACATTGACTTCCTCAGATGAAACCGGGTCTGCCTTACAGCTGCTCTGCTTTGCGCGCTCATATCTCCTGCTGGGCCTGAAGTGGCCATTTAGGCGCTCCCACTGCGATGGAGAGCCCCGTGAGCAGGCAGGAGGGCACAGGGATGTAACAGGAATGCATTAACCAGTCAGGAAACACCTGCCTCTCATCAAATAACCCGGCCGCCTGCCCGCCCACCTACTAGCAGCACTGCCTGTCTGCCTGCCAGCACACACTGCACCAGCTCTATTTATGTTCACTGTGTTCAGTGTAATGTCTCATTCATGTATGTCAGTGCATGTATGCAACTTGGCTATACATTTTAATAGCTAAAATGAAGTAACCAAGTTTTACATAACTTTTTTGTGTGCTGATTTTGAAAATATAAATCTAGCCCAAAATAAAGAAACTTGGAGTAACTTGTGGCTGCAGCGCAGAGTTAAGCTAAGCTCTCTGCTGAGTATCACATTAACTCATTTTCCACTGGAATACAGCTCTAGAGCACTTTTTTTATCCTGTTCTATCTAGCTAAGTAGTTTTCCTGCAGTTCCACCTTCACCCCTGCTCCCACCTTTTTATGTAAATTCATGCCATTAGTTTTCACTGCTGCTGTTCGGTTTCCAATAAATGTCTTTCAGCACATTTTTGAATATATACCTGTTTGAAGTAAAGTAAAGCAGGATTTTTGTTAAATTTTTCTAAGATAAGTACCCTTCCTCCTACACACCTCCTCATTCAGATATGCTGAGAATACAACTCAAGAAGAATAACAGTGCAAAATCCAAAAATAAACGTGTATATAACTTAGATACAAGAGATACAAGATAACATATTCTTCATGATACAGTTATTAAATATTCACTCACGTCTTTGACATTGGAGCCCGTAGTAGCCTGGCGGACAAACACATTGGCCTGTCGCAGCATCACAAGTTTGTCCGACTCTGCAGTCGCATGTAAGGCCACAGTTAAATCCGAAAAACCCAGATGGGCAACCTAGAAGAATCAGCTAGTCATTATTTGTTTTATTGGCTTGTTTAGATGAACATATACCATCCACATAAATGGAGTGAGCTCATTTATATGTCACTGTTTGCGTACTGTGTTGACAGGAGTGGCCGTAGTATCCGGCACTACAGATGCAGGTCCCCGTGACACCGTCGCACGTCCCGTTATGAAGACACTGACACTCTTGAGCACAGTTGAGGCCATATTTACCCGGTGGACATGCTGCAAACACAAAAACACACGCAAACAAAACATAACTCAAGCAGTGGTTGCAACATGGTTTAGTAGCAATCTAGAGAATTTATTGGGCTTATGGTTCATGTGTGGAAGTTTATGATGAAACCGCCACAAAGCGAGTCACTGGATGTTACTTAATTGCATCTGTCAGCAATAAAAGGCACATGTCAAATGTGACTTTTTAAAGAAAGCATCATAAACTGGTAATGACTGGACTGAATGAAGTCAAGTATAATGAAAGTCTATCTTATAATTTTGCTCAGAGAAGAACGACTTGCATCTTGGGTTTAAAATAAAGCAAAGCTTACTATAATTAGCTTAGCTTTATTACTATACTCTTCATGGTTAAAATGGAGCACTTGGAGTGCTTGGAGTCTGTTTTCAAGTGTATGTCAGTGTATGTTACATCCAAATGAAAGCTTTTACATTTAAAGCTCTAAGCAACCTGTAAAGTTCCAAAACTCTGGCCACTGTAAGAGATGCACATTGCATGTTTCTAGATTGAAAATGTGTTTTTTTCAAAATTATTTATATTTTTACATAAACTCATGTCCTTGCAGAGCTACTGTAGAAAGGAATTACCATCTGCAATTGTAATTTTTCCAATAAATGCTGCCAAAAACGACACATTCCAGCTGTTTATTTTCAATTCAAAAATAAATTTCAACAACTGACTGTGGGAACCTTGTAAATCTGAAATACATCTAGACTGTATGCTATTTACTCTTTTGTGGTCCCTACATTATTATTGCATTTTATTACCTATGTCACAATGAAGTCCCATCCAGCCCAGTCCACACTTGCAGGACCCGTCTACAGGGTCACACAGTCCCCCGGTCTTACAGCTGCATGTGTTTCTGCACTGCAGTCCATAGCGGCCCCTTGGACACGCTGTGGAAACATAATGAGAGCATCAGAAACAGACCAATTACGAAGCAATCACATCAAATAGATACAATCCACAGCAGTCTGTCTCGTACACAGTAACCGCTGTTTATTTAAGCAACAGTTCATTAAAGAGACGGCAGAGTAGTCTAATTTGGCGCTGATATAAAAGAATAATCATGTTTCTCTGGGTAATTTCAATTGGGAAAACAATAAGTAAGCTGTCTTTGATTCTCAAGTTTATTTATTTGCTTTTTGGCCAAATCCAGCGACATGGACCACAGCGAACAGGCTACTTATAGGTTTCTGTAAACATTCAACAAGGGGAACTTAGAAGGTGGTTATGTCCAAATAAGTGCTTGGAGCTAAAGGAAAGAAGATTTAGCATAGCCAGGGATGGAAAGCCCCGTATGCCCTCCAACTGATAAAGAAGGAGATAAAGACAACCCCACTTGGCCTCTGTTTCCCTGGAAAAACAGCGCTGTGATCATCAGAGGCTCCACACAGAGGAAATGGAGCATTAGTAACTTAAATACACATAAATACACCCTGATTATTACAGGTTTTTGTGGAATTTCATTGTTTTTTTTCATAAGAACTCATTATTACTAACAAATGTTGACACTGTGTCGAGTAAAGATGGTAAGGAATAAAAGGCCAGTGTGTACATCCCTTTATTCCAAACCTATGCAACTAGAACAATGCAGATGTGACTGTATCTGTAAAATAACTGCTCTTTGTCTGTATTTTTCTATTTAACTTCTTTGTTTACATGGGTGGGGTGGTTTTTAAGTGTCTCAGCCAATCAGAGTTCACAAGAGAGAAAAACACTATTCACAGGTGGCTAGAGTTCATTCAAAATCTCAACTAACTTTATATCTTGTATTTGACTTTGATTCTTCACAGAATAGAGAGAGAACACGGGCCCAGGCATGGAAGTCCTGCATAATAATGCCTTTAAACCTTTAAACTCAAGGCCTGGGGGCCAAATGCAGCCCTTATCAATTATTTTTCTGGCTCTCAAATACATTTGTAAGAGATTTATTTTTTGTGACTTTGCACATTTATCAAAAAAGACAAAAGGCACTAACTATTCAAAACAAGGAAAATGCCACCCACAAAGAGACAAAAAGCCCCTAAACAATTTTAAAGGGGCCAAAAGGGGGCTTACAATGATGGCAAAGTGGCATAAATTACATCATGATGCATAAAAATGAGGCCTAAAAGGAATAAATGTTAAAAAAAAAAACTAATGTGATAAAGACTCAAATGAAGATAAAAGCTTCATAAAAACAGAGTCATAGAAACAGAGTCTGTTATTTTAGTTTAAAAAATCAGGGTTGTTATGTAGTGAACAAACAAAAGCTGAAAGGTTTTAAAAAGTATGGTGTTGTAGATGATTTTGGTCTTAGACTAATAAACTGTCAAGAAAATGTGAAGTGACATTTATAAAGTAAAAACACATTATAATGAATATTGAAACAAAAACAGTAACATAAAGGCCTCCTCTCTTTGTTAAATTCCAAATGGCTGTAATGAATGCATTTTATGTTAAAGTTACCTTGTTGGCAGGACGCACCCATCCAACCAGGAGCACAGATACACTTCCCAGTTGCTGGATGGCACTGCCCTCCGTCTCCACACGAACACGGCTTTGCACAGTCCTTCCCATAAAACCCGTTTGGACAACCTAAACAATTCAACACAGCCTCAACATACACCCCAAATTCTGCATTAAGAATCACTCTTTAAGTCTTGAAGACTATATTATGAAGGTGCAAATATTAATTTAATAATGTGATGGATTATTTAAGTTTTGTTCAGATTTGAACACATTTTATTTTATTTGTTGACTTTGATACCAACAATGTTGATAACTAACATATTTGAACTGTCAAGAAATTAGTTAAGTTTGTATTTGTTTGTGTAAGACTTTTCCACAAATATTTCATGACTGTGTCAAATTTTACAAAAACTTTTTGCAACTACAATACAGGAAAAAGACAAAGTCAAAAGCAAACGCGGACTGCCTTTAGAATTCCCTTTTATTTACAGTAAAAGGGACTTTGGCTTACAGCTCCACTTGACAATATAAAAAGAGAGCAGAAAAAAAACTCTTTCTTCCTGAAGTGCAAACAGGTGCACAGTTGACTCACTTGAACTGCAGTCAGCACCAATGAATCCAGGAGGACAATAGCAAGCACCAGTACTGAAGTCACATCGTCCCCCGTTCACACAGCTGCATCTCCACTTGCAGTTGGGCCCAAAAGTCCCGGCTCGACATCCTGAAGACAAGAAACAAGGGAGAGGATAAAGATGCAGAGATGAACAGGGTAATGTATAAGACTCCAAATACTCACGTAAGTCACAGCGTGTGCCGTGGAAACCAGGTAGGCAGCTACATTTCCCAGTGACAGGATGGCACTGCTCTTGGTCCCCTGAGCATTGGCACAGCTGGCTGCAGTTTTGGCCGTACATGCCATCAGGACAAGCTAGAAGAATCAAAAAGAGACCCAGTGTATCACACAATGCATAAATGAGATATATCTAACAGAACTTTTTCTTGTTTTCTTATTACGTACATGTATGCAAAGAATCAGTTATATGACTTTATAAGCTGGGTTTCTATAGACTGCATTATAAACTAAATTTGAAGTGAAAGGTTTAGTTTTTGTGACATTTGCTGACATGTTTGGTTCTTATTTAATTGAAAAAAGTCAAAGAATTCATTTGTATTGGAGCAGAGGGGTTAGACTCAGGTGCTGAGGGCCCGTGACAGTGAATAAGAATCCTTTCAGGGGCTGAATTTTTACAGAGTTTGAGTCTTTATCAATTCCAAATAAAACCTGTTAAAATCCATCTACAAACTGTTTTATATATAAATAAAATCTGTTCAACTCAAACTAAAACCTTTTTAAATCCAAATAAAATAAAATTCCCCAAAAATGTCCAAATAAAATTTTTGGAATTTACTTAATTTGAGCCACTTTGCCTCAGTTTAATCCTCACAGATTGGGCCTCTCTTTTATTTTCTAATAGAGGTCTAAATAAAACATTGTAAAGAGTTGCATTTGGCCTTGAGCTTGACATGTGTGTATTAGAGCAATAAGAATTACAAGCAGAGCAAAAGTTTCTGCTTTAAACAATATTAAAAGCAGAGAAAAGAATTACTTAAAATTAGAATAATTTTTTTGAATGTAGTACTTTAAATTGCAAATAAAATAGTAATAACTACTCGGAGTAACAGTTTTGGCAATTAATGTACAAAAAATACCAATATATAGACATAGAAAAATGTATGCAAATTCAACTAAGAGATGGAGAAAGACATTTCCTTAAATGTACAAAAATGTTAGAACATAGACAAATGCCATTTCTTTTTCCCCAGATTCCCATGATCGCTCTGTGAACATGCTGCTACTTTCACTAATGACTGGTAACGCAAGCAAAGCTCCCATCCACTTTCCCTTGTTGCCCAATGGACATTCTTTCACACACTCTGTCTGTTTACTGAAAGTTCATCACAAAAACTAATGGAGTCCTCAGACGATCAGTCACATTGAAAAAGATGAATCTGTGACGCGAACATGTTTAGGGCTGAGACCTCAGTCGACCAGCAGCAGCAGCAGGCAGCGCGGGGGGACAGATAAGAAAAGGGGACCAGACTAAAGAGGCAATTACAGCGCTGTCATTATGCATGTCTGCCTTCCAAAAGCCCTTATCCGCCGCCGAGGAGACAAAAACAATGCCTTCTGTTTTACTTGGCAGGCGGTGTGTAACATTTATCAGATGTCTGGGGAGTGTGTGAAGAGAGGAAGGGAGTTGAAGCGATGGGGAGGGTAGCGGCCGTGGAAAGATTGCTGAAGAGGCAGTGTAGAGCAAGTTGTACATATTTCTGAAAGGTGCGAAGCTTCCTGTGAGAGTGAAAGTTGAGTGTTGTTCTTGGGCAGTGCATTATCTGGAGTGGTGTACACGGACTAATGTCAAATACACCGTTTCACTGGTTCAGAATGAGCAAGTAAAAAATCAGAGCATTTACAAAGAAATTTCACACAAAAAATGATAAATGACTGCAAACTTAATTTTGCAACTGTGCATGAATGTATCATAAGTGATGCAGTTTATTACAGGCAAGAATATTTCTACAAACGTCAGTGTAGTTTAGCTGAGGGGAATCGTCGAGGACGTCTAACAAAAATTGCTTCAGACCTGAAAAGGTCAATGAACAGTAAAGTACAATTTTCCAACCATTTTTAGTGGTTTTGTAGGGGTAGCAGAGCTGCTCTCATTGGTTAGGCTAGCAAAGGCCAAAATGAATCTTTAGGTTATTTGCATAACCCCTGTTCTCTGAGTAGCATGAGTGCCATGTCTCACTATGGGATATGCTCCCTCAGCGTATTTACAGAAGCCCTATACCACTACGCCAGAGTGGCCGGCAGTGATTACGTCATGTCGGGATCACACAGTATAATCCACCACACCACATCACGTGTCTTTCAATAAGCACACCTCTTCTCACTTCACCCCAGAAAGCAAAAAGGGTGGTCTGGTGAGACGGCTCACTCATGCTGCTCAAAGAATCGGGGTTATGCAAATAACCCAAGGTCCTTTGAGTAGCATTCGTTTTGATGTCTCACTATGGTATATGGAGAAAAGCTAATCGCAATGACCAATAGGCAGTGCTAGATATGTCCTCAGACAAACCCGCACTGAGGATAGCACTGGACAGGCCCTGGGACATGACATCTAACTTATAGAACCTTGCAAATGTCAGGGGGGAAGACCACTAGAGGCAGCACAGATATCTTGAATGAGGAGCCTCCACCGTGACCGTTAGCCACGGTATATTCAGTCGATCTGCTGCGTGTTTACATAGGGTGTGCATGTCTGCACTAAGCAGTGGCTGTTGTAGTGGTATAGGTTCTTCTGTGAAAACGCTGAGGGGGCGAGTCCCATAGTGAGACAGCGAAACAAATGCTATGAAAGAAAACCAGCGCAACTGTGTTTCTGTTGGAACTAACGAGAATTAACCAATCAGAATTTTATTCGCAGTCAAGTGTCAGATGCTTTTCTATCTGTTTTTTTAAACCAACAAGTCTTTAGTCAACCTGGACTTTTATGCAGAAATCATTTAATTTCATTTTATGGACTGTCATCATAATCCTGCAATGTATCTACAAGCTACAGTGAGCAGTGAGTTTAAATCTGTGGAGGTAATTACAGTCATTAGCTAAATGAGCACATAAAGCTACGTACCGGACTTGAGGCACATGTGTTAAAAAGTCTGCATCACCTCTAGACAAGACTATTGTCATCTGTTTCAACTTAGTGACCCACTCATTAAGGTGGCCATTTCCATAACACCAAAAAGGAGGACACTTTGCGGCATTTAGTGAGGCAAAAATAATTGCATAGGACTCTGGTGCACTCGCAACTACAATGTACACCTAATACAATTCTGTCCATGATATTGATGGTATTATGATACAGTGATTCTGAAATAGCCTTCATTACCAGACAATCTGATGTAGACCTATGTGTAACAGAATAGGCAAAACACAGTTAGCGACAGTGTGCAAAAGACATAAAAAGCGTCTCTACTGCTTTTTGCTAAAAATACGTGGTCTTTTGTCGATTCCGGATTAAACCAGGCCTCACGTTTCGGCATGTTAACGCGATAAAATGACGTAGCCAGCACGTGGAGGCTTGTATACGTTTTTAACCAATGATCAGATATTTATATTTATTTTTCATTTGTTTGACCAGCGATCTTACGGCCTTAGATGCAATGCCGCTGCGTCCCGGTAAAGAGTCTAGAGCGGGTTTTTTTCAGGCTTATTGAGCGCAACTCCAAAAAGGAAGACAAATTTTTGTCCGGATTGAGGCTGTCCAGACTGTCCGGCCAAAATCCAGACGTATGGCCACTCTACCACTCATTCATCTGAAGAAGGCAGCTCTGGTGAGTGCTTATAACAACTGTGCTAAAGCCAGCCCTCACTCTGTTGTATTGCTCGTTTATACTGTATTAAGCTAATACGGTGTGAAAGCGTAAGTAAACTTGACCAAACAAAACCTTTTAGAATAAACTAGCCTGGAGAACAGATTACATGTTGTCTCAATAAATGATAAACTATAAATAGATTTCACAAAAAAAGTCTTATTAACTATCAAGAGAATTATAATTACCTCTAAACTCTTAAGCTGAGAACATCTCTGTAATATCTCTTATAACAGTAGTTTTGCTTTTGATTTGTGTTTGGCTAAAGTATTGTCAGGCTCCACTTGTAATAAATAATTTTGAAATGAGGTCAGTGGTGATGGTGGCTGCTGATCACAGTTTATTTTTGTGTATTAAACAGTTTTTGTCTGTGATGAGTGTGTGCGCTGTGAGTGAGTGCATTTGCGGGGGTGGCTTTCAAAACTAGTTTGACAGTCTCCCTCTGAGACCTTTGTGTGCAAGTGTCTGAAAGCCGATGTTGGATGGGCACGGTTTGCCACTGTAGTTTAGACATTGTTAGGCAATAAAACAATATTCATTATTCTAATACAGTTTTATTATGCTTTTATTATCCAGTTAAGTAAATAAATTTTAAGCACCTGCCACTAGGGGGCGCCCAGGTACTCCAGTTATTTCACTAACTTGAGACTCTACCATGTTTTTGATGGAGAAAACGAGAACCTGGAAAAAACCCACCCAAGCATGTATGCAAACTCCACTCAGAAAGGCCCCATCCAGCCCGGGAGTCGAACAGTATAACTTCTTGTTTCAGAATTCTTGTGTATACAAATCCTAACACAAAATTATTGAAAACTATTTGGACCACTATGAATGTTTAAGTTTTCTATTCTATATATACTGTATACTGGGAACAATTCCATATTGGTGTCTAGTAAAGTTCTGTTTCCCTTACTTTTCTCACACCCGGACCCTGTAAATCCAGCAGGACACCTACAGCTCCCTGTTTCATGATGACAGGACACGCTGGCCTGGCACTGACACTGCTGGCTACAGGAAGCACCGTACGACCCAGAGAGGCAGGCTGTGGGGAGACAATCACATGTGGGGTACTCAAAGATTTGCTTTTTCAGACATGTTCAAAGGATCCCCGGTTTTATTCAGCTGTGGTTTCCCCCCCGGGTTCAATACACACTTACGTTTGTCGCACCTGGCCCCCCTCCAGCCTGGCTCACAGTCACAGCGGCCCGTCACATGATGGCAACTGGCACCATGGACGCAGTCACACCGCCGCACGCAGGCCTCTCCAAAGAATCCCCTTGAACAGGCTTCAGACAGAAAACACAAGCACTTCATTAAGCACTAAATGTACAATTGGACAAGGTGTTTTCAAACGTCTACGTATGTGATTTGCAAAACCTCACCTTTTCTCTGGTGCTAAATTATGCTTAAAAATCACAAGCTAACTCCTGTACAACTTTACAGTATGGTACAATAAGTGTTATTAAGTGGTCTTTACATGGACCGACCAGCAACTTGACAAAAAGTAATTCATCCTATTGTTATAACACTGACTACATGGTTGCTACTCTTTAGTTGCCCATTTCAAACGTCGGTATAGTTAATAAATGGAGAAGTATTCAATAAAAGTATTGTAGCAGCGATGGCATTTGTATATTTTATAGGTCATAAACATTATTGACAACAAATATTGACATGGGTACTTAGTCACCTGTTTGACATAAGTCTCCGGTCCATCCTGGTGTACAAGTGCATCTTCCTGTCATTCCGCCACATCTTCCTCCATTTGCACATCTGCAGGTCTGTGCGCAATTCTGTCCAAAATTCCCCTCCCCGCACTCTACAGCCAAAAGATAACACATGGACCTTTTCAGAATCAGGTTAGGGGCAGTGAGATTAAAGGTCCTACTGAATGTAGTAATGAGTGACATACCTAACTCACAGGCACTCCCAGTCCACCCGGGCGGGCAGGAGCACTGGCCAGTCACACTGTCACAGGAGCCTCCATTCTGACACAGACACTGACCAGAGCAGTGTTCTCCATAAAGACCCGGTGGACAGGCTGAACACACACACATATATGAATGTAAGATAAGTGGCACAGATCATTATAGGCAAGAATATCCCTGTATAGAAATTTTAAAATACTAAATGAAATGTAGTTTAGTATATGGTCAGATTTATATTGACCAATACTTTTTTAATAATAATAATAATAATAATTTTTCCATTGAAATTATCAACATCTACATGGTCAGAGACTGAGCTAGAACTTGGTACAACACATATTTCCTTTGTATGAGGTTAATGTTTAATTGTGTGCTTTCCCTGTTTAAATAAAATTATTTATTTATTGAAAATAAATAATGCTTCTGTTGTATTTCAATATCGTGTGCACTCTAACAATACTAAACATTTCGGACCACATTTTAGTAAGTTGTTTGTTGTAGTATGGACAATTAACATTTGTTTGCTGCTTTGGCAAAATATCAATAATAAGTAATAAGTTTAGTAAAGCAAAGAACGTAAGTCTTACCTTAATTTAAAAAAAAAACCTCCACAAAGAGTTGGCCTCAATGGCTAAAAATCCGACCCAAAAACAGAACACTATACACTGGGCTATATTCCTGTAGCATTAAAATAGATTGATCTTTTTTATATTTTATTATCAGCAGTTTATTCTTTATTTGATAGAGACAGTGTAGATAAACAGAAAATGTGTCAAGAGGGAAAAGGAGAATCAAAAGGAGCAAACGGAGCCAATCCAGAATCAAACCTGTGTCATTTAGATTTGTATTCTTTGTGTGTCAGTGATGAGCTACTCACGCAGTTGGCAGCTGACGCCGGTCCATCCTGCTGTACAGCTGCACCGGCCGCTGACGTGGTCACACCTGGCTCCATTCTGACACTCACAGGTCTGACTGCACTCTTCCCCAAACTGACCCTCTGGGCATTCTGCCACACACATACACAGCACTTTCAGTCTTCCCCTAATGTAGCATTGCAGTTACATATGTAATAAAAGGAAAAGTCTCTATTTTGGGAAATTATGGTACACATTTGTTAACTTTTTCCGAATCATCCCTTATGACATTTGTATTCTGAGAAAGAGGAAAATACTCTAATGACAGAGATGCATCATTAAGTCATGCTGGTGGCTTTTTGCTGACTCTGGTTTTGGAAGTTAGGACCACAGAATGTCTGTGGCAAGAGTAAAGCCCTGAATAACACTGCCGAATGACAGAGTAAGAAGTTTAGTGGGCATTTCATTGGATTCATTAAAACAACGGCATGAAATCCTCAAAGTTTAGCATGGGAACGCAGATTGGTTAGTTACTAAAAGCTTCTTCCAAGTTCAGCTCTGCCTTTTCCTAATGTTGATCACTACAAACACGTGGGTGCATTTATATAGAACAGAGCTCAATTAAAGCATGTACTCTGGAGGGCAACTTCCCTCCTTTCCCCACCCTTACCCATCTCTAAAAAGTCACTGGCAGTGTCTGATTATAGAGATAATTGTTCACAAACACATCATAGGCGTGCTTGAAGAGAGGATGTCATGATGTGCTACAGTGAAGACCTCCCTCACACCCTTTTTTAATGATGTGGCTTCTATTACCCAGAATGCAGTGTGGTCCTGCCCAGCCAGCAGTGCATAGGCAGGCTCCTGTGATGTGGTGGCAGCGGGCACCGTTCCTGCACTCGCACATCTGGCCACAGTCAAGACCGTAAAAGCCGTCCGGGCACACTGTGGGCCAAAGATAAAACATCCGCATGGTTACCACTGGCAGCTACACAAATAAGGAACACAAAAATATTTAAATGCCAACTTCTTATAATCCCATGCACTTTCACTCCTCTCACATTCCCTCTCTGTCTTACCACCTACCAAAAATACCCGTATCGGATCGCACTACCACGCCGCGGCTGTTCATTTGCAGGGTGTCTGTGTTCGTTAAGTGAGCTCATGTCCCACATGTGTGGTGGAGCTGGGCCATTTCAAAGCCGACCCAAAAGCATTGGAGGCTGTTCATTTTTCAGGGTAGAGGTTGTACAAAGAACTGGTAATTAGAGCACCTGCTGAGTCCACAGGCTTCACTAGTAAATGCTAAAACAAAGCCAGGTTACTTTGCCCCTTTTAAAGATTCACACATATGCACCTACAGTATGGGAGAAGATGTCTGTTTCCCATTCCGACAGGGAGCCTGAGAATAAATGGAGACTACAGTTTGGTAAACAGTGTCTCCCATCCACATGAACCAAGCCAGAGGCCACGAGATGAATGAGCGTTTTCCACAAATGGGATGTAAATATTGTCTGTATGCATGACTTCACAATGCCAGGGAAGAATGACTGTGTTTAGTCAGTGCCTATTTTTGATGGCTCAATCTGTCACTGGACAGTTGTCTAGATCTCATATGTACTGTGTCAATAAACATAACGCCATTTCTCTGCCACATGGATTGAATGATTAGCATGTGTTCTTTTTTCAAATCCCTAAAAATGATATTTAGATATATTACTGTTGAGTGCTGTAAGGTTTGGGAGTTGTCCCACATCTGCATAATAAAACCTCTGTCCTAATTATCTCAGCATTGCATTTATTCACTACGTCTTCTTTTTATGAGCAAATCAGTGGACCATGATACCAAAGGAAGCCACAAATTGAAGCGTAAGAGCAATGTGTAACTTGGTGGTTTGATGTTTTCCAAAAAGCCGCAGCACTCTGGGTGTTTCCCTCACAGTCCATGCAAAATCTCCTCCTTCTCAAACTCCAACAGAAGATGCTGCCTACTTTCTCTGGCCCGAGGTTCAAACTGGGAATAAAGTATCCATCCTGATCAGCACTTTCTAGTCTGGTCATCGCTGTGTTCCCACGCTGACAGCAGGGTGCTTTTCATCTGCTTCTATAGTGGTTAAACAGCAATGTTATTAAAGCTGGCCGAGTCAGGATGCAGTCATTAACCCAGCTGTACATTGGGTCTGTGGTGGTGCTTGAGAAAAGAAAAACACAGCTTTATTGTCTGTTGTTCATTATCAAAGCATTTGCCATGGAAACAAGATGGTATCTGTGGTGTGTTGAAACATTTGTAAGGGTTTCTCTCCCTAGCTGTATGTTTTGTCTACATCATAAAATTAGAAATGGATTTTAAAAAAGTCATTAGTGGGGCCCCTTTCGTGACTCACCTGTTAGAGCACATAACCAGAAGGAACCAGGCTCAACTCAGGTCAGATTCCACCCTGTGTCTTTACTTTCAGTTTCTAGTTACCTGTCAAACAACAAGTCTACTCTATCAAATAGAGGCAATAAAAGCCCAGATTATATATATATATGAAAAGTTATGTGTAATCAAATAGTCATGCCAAATATTTCCTTTCAGAAATTATCATCACTTTTAAATGTCATGGAGTTTTGAGTCAGCTGCATAGTCTAGTCTGCAAGTTTAAATTAAACCTAAATAGTATAGTCCACTGTTATTTAAGTAACCATTTTAATTCTTCATTTACTTAAAAGATTAAATTGTATACTTATTACCATTAATGGGTGGGCTACCTATACAGGGGTATCACTGTGGTAGCAGTGCACTACATCATAGATGCTGTCAGAAACTGATAATAAGCTGGAACTTTAAACAATCGAATACTTTAAAATCTACTGTAAACTAAACTCTGACAATCATTTTTCTCAAACCTCGATGTCTTTTTAAGATTTCATGCTACACGCTTTTTACAAAGACTTTTCTATGCACACAAAAGGCCTATTTCTCTTAAATATTGTTCACAAATTTGTCCAAATCTTTGTTAGTGTGCACTTCTCCTTTGCCAAATGAATCCATCCACCTCACAGGTGTGACATTTCAAAATTAGAGAGCATGATTATTGCACAGGTGGGCCTTAGGCTGGCCACAATAAAAGGACACTCTAAGGCCAAGGCTACACGTACACGGGTATTTTTTAAACGCTTACTTTTTCTCTCTGTTTATAAAAAAATATCTGTCCAGATGAGAGCGTTTTGAAAAATATCTCTGTTTTGTTTTGGCAGCACTAAACTCTTTTGAAAGTATCAGCAGTACTGAGTCTGGGATTGATCGCAGAAGCTGAGCTGGAAGTGTAAAATGTGTCTTTACAGTGAAAAGAGAAGAATAGATCCATTATTGACGGATTTTCAATGTGGTGAAAATCCACATTGTCGGCGTCACTGTATTATTCACTGTAATGTGTACTACAATGATATGTTGGCTCTAATAGACCCGGTTCACAGCTGCTATGGTTGTTATAGTTGTTACACACGATCAATACACACATCACCAACCCTAACATCAGCATATTTACATTTCTGTTTTGTCTGTTTAAACGTCTCTATTGCATCTGGAGTTTTGAAAAGTCTTCACTTTGGGAGGCGTTTTAAATAATATCTGTTTTGCAGACTGAAAACTTTGTTTACATTTGGACGAAAGGCAAAAACGCATTGAAAAGTACGTGACCCTTGTGCGTAGCCAGTGCCTAAAATGTGCAGTTTTATTCACATGGCACAATGCCACAGATGTTGCAAGATTTGAGGAAGCGTGAGGTTGACATACTGTTTATTTCTCCACCATAAGCTGTCTCTAAAGACGTTTCAGATAATTTGGCAGTACATCTAACCGGCATCACAACAGCAGACATGTGTAACCACACCAGCCCAGGACCAGCATCTTCACCTCCAAGATCCTCTGAGACCAGCCACCCGGACAGCTGCTGCAACAAGCAATTTGCATAACTAAAGAATTTCTGTACAAACTGTCAGAAACCGTCTCAGGGAAGCTCATCTGCGCTCGTTGTCTTCATCAGGATCGCAACCTGACTGCAGTTTGTTGTTGTAACTGACTTGAGTGGGCTAATGCACACATTCGATGGCGTCTGTCACTTTGGAGAGGTGTTCTCTTCACAATGTGACGCAGAGTGTTGTGTGGGTGAGTAGTTTGCTAATGTCATCATTGTGGATTGAGTGGCCCATGGTGGTGGTGGGGTTATGGTATGGACAGGCGTATGTATATGGACAACAAACACAGGTGCATTTCATTGATGGCATTTTGTATGCACAGGGATGCAAAACAGAGATGACGAGATCCTGAGGCCCATTGTTGTGCCATTCATCCACGATGTTGCAGCATGAAGTGCACGGCCCCATGTTGCAAGGATCTGTTCTCAATTCCAAGAATTCTTGCATGGCCAGCATACTCACCGGACATGTCATCCATTGCGCATGTTTGGGATGCTCTGGATCGCTGTATACAACAACGTGTTCCAGTTCCTGCCAATATCCAGAAACTTTGCAAACCGAAATACAGTGAAACTGTACATTTTAGAGTGGCCTTTTATTGTGGCCAGCCTAAGCTTTGGCAAAGGAGAAGTGCTTACTAAAACAGATTTGGACAGATTTGTTTGAAATAGACCTTTTGTGTACATAGAAAAAGTTTTAGATCTTTGAGTTCAGCAACAACAAAAGTGTTACATTAACATTTTTTGTTTAGTGTACAAAAAATGGTAATATATTTGTTTTATTTCTCTTGAGTGGTGTGGATATTCCTTTATCAGTAAAAATATGCATATGTATTTCTAAATGGGTGTAGTTTCTTATTGATTCATGCCAGGACGAGTGGTACAGTATTAACCACAGAGCTGCAATCTCTCATGTAATATTAGCACTGTGTCTCCTGTGTTTATAAGTGCAGCCTCTTCTCTCTCGTCTTTGTTTATAGGTAGGCACAGAGAAATCAGGCCAGCACCACACACGCTGTGCCATTGCTAAAAGACTCCATCTTTCGACTAAATGAGCGCTTTAAGACAGGAGGATTATTTCCAGATCCTTGCTTGTGTAAAAGCCACTGCTGTCAGACAATAAAGCAGGTCCAGGACCACACAGCCTGGGAGAGCCGACCGCAGGAATAGAGCGGATAGACACGAGATCCAAAAGAACTTCCTGGTGCCATTCAGGGTCTATGAAGTGAGTGGGGTCAACAACAACAAAAACGACACAAGCTACTTTCCTATCAATAATGCGGATGTCCGGTGCCAATCAAACTGCAGAGCTTCTTTTCACTGTGAAAAAGCCAATGTTTTAATGCAACCATCAAAGCTAGAGCCACAATAGCTCACTTCCTTCGACAGTACCAATGTAACATTTGCATTGCCATAGAAACAAGCGTTTTATAGTCTTTTAGGCCACTACTTTGAATAGATAATTGCTCTGCTAGGAGAAAGGGAAGTAACAAATTGGGGGTATGTCTGGGGTTTGTACCCAGCCTCTCTCAGACCCAAAGAGAGAATGTTACACCAAGGTCAAGAGAGGCTCTACTACTAGTTTTCCAACTGTCCATATTACGGATTTTCCAGGATGCATTGGAACTGACACAATTATAAGACCAGTAAAAAATGGCATTCATTTGAATTCCCGATGATAAACTGGAGAGATCTGGTCCTTCTCACAGTCCAGCCTGCTTCCTGACTTTTCCTCAAGGAAGAGGCCCAGCAGAAGATGGAGAAACTGGACACCTCTGTTTTAGGGAAAAGGGCCTTCAGAAAACAGAACCTGGACAGAGTGATAGCCCTGTTTCCACAGTGACATTCAATCAGAGTGACGTCTGTGTCTGAGGCCATTAGACTGTTATGACTAGGGATGTGAAGCTCTCATCTAGTGTGGCATGGCTGTGATTTATAATGCCTTACTTACTTCTGCGATGGCTGTACACTAACAGTAAATCTTAAACCATGTAATAACATAGGATAACATCAAGTAAAAAATATGATCAAGAAAAAAACCATAACATTGTTAAGACCAATGGTATGTCTGAGAGTTTTGGAAAAAATATTATCTTAATGACAAGATTCCCAAACTTCAAAGTGCTTATTCTGTGCAGCTTATGAACTAATTTCTGTTTGACAGATTTCTGGGGTTTGGCATGTTAGAATTACTAAAAGGGAAAAGTGATGACTTTTAAGGTAAAGTATGATGACTTACTAAAGAAACTGAGAAAATGAACAAAACCAAAACATGTCCTGCACTGCCCTCTAGTGGTCTTGAAACAGTAGCGCTGACAATAATGAAGAAGAGCAGTGTTGTCTTTTTAGTTCATGTACTTAAATAGTACTGTACTAGTTAAGTGACATCTTAATTTAATTGACGGTATTCAGTATAGAAAAATAGAGAAATAACAATAACGCCAAATCAAAATGGTACAGCAACGCAATTTAGATAACCAGGGAGGTTGCTGTAAATTAAAAAAAAAAGAAAAAGAACCTCACAAAACATACTTTTTTCACAGAATGTTCCAGCGTAACCAGAAGAACATGTGCAGGCTCCGCTCACATGGTCACATAGGGCTTCATTCTGACACTGACACTGCTGGGCACAGTTGTGGCCATAGGTGACATTCACACATCCTGAAATATAAAAAATGTAAACACTTAAACATCACAAAATTGAATGTGTATTATTTTGTCATTTAGCAAACACAGTTAACAGTAATAGTATAACACATAGTGACCCCATGATGGCAGCAGTCACTTAACAATACTCCTAGATGTGCACTTACTGCTTTCACAGTGATCTCCGGTGAAGCCAGCCTCACACACACACCGACCTGTGGCTGGGTCACAGCCTAACGAGCCGTCTTTGCACTGACATTTGCTGAGGCAGTTTTGGCCCCAGTAACCAGATCCACATGCTATAAGGGTTAGCAAAGTAAGGTTATGTGTGATTTGAAATACACAAGTCAGTACATTCACTAAGTTCTCAAAAACGTTTTTACATGTTGCACAGTCGTGGCCTTTTTTACCAGCGGGGCACACACAGTGTCCTGTTTGTGGGTCACAGCTGGCTTCAGGGTGGCATGAACAGCGTGTGAAACAGCCTGGTCCATAGTAACCTACAGGACACTCTGTACACAACAGCAGATTTACAGACTGTTGGATTCAGGATGACATTTATATTTTTAATAAATATGCAAAACTTACTATCTTGGCAATGGTTCCCAATAAATCCTGGTCTGCAGTCACAGACACCAGTCTCTTTATTGCAGGAAGCTCCATTCTGGCAGGGAGGGCATGCTGAGTGACACTTCAGTCCCCAGAATCCATCAGGACAGTCTGTGGGGGAAATATGCTATAAACTAGAACCATTTGGGGCACAGTGGCTCAGTGGTAGAGTGGTTGTCCTTCAACCGGAAGGTAGGCAGATCGATTCTCACTCTCCTCACAGTTTATACTGCTGTTGTGTCCTTGGGCAAGACACTTAACCCACCTTGCCGCCAGTGGCTGTAACACTGGTAATTACTGTAGAACAGTAATTAACCAGCTTTGGATAAAAGCGTCAGCTAAATAAATAAATGTAAATGTATGAGGAGTATATGTAAGAGATGTGAGTGTATATTTAATTTGACAATAAAACATTGCATTGTAGTCTATATTTAAAATATATTTCAAAGATGCTGCATTATGTGTTATTTTCTAAAAAAAATTGCTATTGAAGCTGTTTTTGAAATTCTTAGTTCCAAATAAAGATTCTTTAGCTTTTCTCAGAAAGCTAAAGTCCTAACAATTAATTTGCTGTGTCAAGAGCACATGGTTGTAAGAGAATATGGGCATATTCTATAATGGTAGCTGGAGGTCTCATCTGATCTGGAGTTAATGTTAAATCAACTAGAGATTATTCATAAGTCAAAGAAATAATGAGTATTTGCTTAAATACCTTCCTGACAGGAGATGCCAGTCTTGCCAGCGGGGCAAATACACTGTCCATGTATGGGGTCACAAGGAGCTCCTCCACAGTTACAGTTCAGGTGGCAGTTCTCTCCATAGCTTCCAGCTTTACAGGCTTTTAACAACACATCAAAATATGAAAAGATATCAAACACAACTGGATAACACAAGAAAGATTTAGTAATGGTCAATCATTTTCAGTTTGCTTATTCAATGTCTACTAGTAGTCTCTATAGTAGTAACATGAGTAAATCAGCCCTGTTATGAACTGTTCTATAATCTGAGCTTTGATCAATTCACAAAATGTGGACTTCTAAATTTCAGCTTTGACCAACCCAGCAGGCCAATCCCTGGACAGGGCCTCGGTGTTGACATATCATAACTATGTTATCATAGTCCCTTACAAAGACACAGAAATGCTCTTAGGAAAAGCTGATTTCTATTTAGTATCACTTTAGGTCACAACACACAGATGAACTTTCCATCAACCAGCCAGAGTAAACACCCAAAGGACACCCTGCTGCAGGGAACAACATGCACTTTTATTGTGTGTCTATAACAGAGGGAACACCTGCACTGACCAAGTCACATGAAAAGAAAAGTGACACTTAATCCATCAAAAGTATTAAGGAGTCAATAGATTAATAGTGGATAAAGGATGAAATATATGTCAACTAAAAGGTTGGGCCTAAAATGGAGAACTTCAGAAAGTCATTTATAACAGTTTGCGTTGTCCATGGCATATCAAGAAGGGCACACATTCACGTAAGTATAGTGTATGCAAACAATAACCACTCAAGCAGATACTGGCATGTAGAAATATGCGTGTGATGTATGTCATGGGCATGGCCACATGGGTGTACTATAGAGTCAGATTGTAAGTTTTGAGATTAATTTTATAAAAAAAAAAACATTTGGCTCACTTTGCTGGCATTTATCTCCATAAAGTCCTGCAGGACATCGCTGTCTGCATTGTCCAGTCGTGGGGTCACATGATCCTCCACCTGGACAGTCACATTTCTTCTCACAGCCTGCACCATAGAAGCCCAGTTCACACTCTATATACACACAAACACAGACAAAAAATGAATCACTGTTTTATAGAGATTAAAGAAGGCATAGCATATATTTGACCTGAGAAAAGTGCATGGTCAAATCTCTCATGTGCTGCAACTGAGGAACTACATTAAATATTTTCAATGTCTTGTTTAAAAGTTATTACTTTACCTTTTTCACATTGTGCACCGTGGTTTGCAGGCTTACAAAAACAACTCCCCGTTTTGGGGTCACAGCCAGTGGAATGTTCTTGAACACAGTCACATTCCCTGGAACAGCCTGCGCCGTGTGTCCACCTGGGACACGCTGAGGACCGGATGAAAACAAGACAAAAAGCTGACATTAGGGTTGATGTTCTGTCATATGCTTTCTGCACTTTATGGCGTTTGCACTGTATCTCAAATGTAATACATAAAAGTGAACAGTGGACAACAAGACCTATTACAGTATTTGCTATCCCCATGTCAAGTAAAAGGATGTACATGCATAAGTGAACATATAACTTAATAGTTTGTTCAGTTGTTGCGAGAAACATACATCTTTATGAAAAATATTTAAATAACTTAATAGTCATATATTCTGTGTTCTTTAAAAGGCACTCAGACTAGCTCACTTTGCACATTCCTTTCTGAGCAGACATGACTCGTAGCGCATTTGAGGGTTAAGTCGGACGTTTCAACAGACTAGGCCTGTGTTTAGGCTCCCAAAAAGATCTAAAATACAATGACCAAAACGACCAGGAATTGGCCATAATTAGTTTTAGTCCTTTTAAATTTGGTTGACTTGAAAAAAGGTTTGGAAACTTTGATGTTAAATGCATTAAACACTACAGCATTAATGTTGAGGTGAAGGTGATTAGACACAATTGTATCCACATAAAGCAACAACAGGTTGTTTACATAATAATGGTAGATTCACTTCGTCGTCAATCCTTGTACATGCCCCTGACTGTCAGTACTGTCACACCATTGGTTTGAGTTTGTAAAGTCACAAATCTCTGCGAGAATGCAGCTGCTTGCTGCATTACAAATTATTACAGGTATTACAAACTATAAATGTTTCTGATTCTATGACAATTGCCTATCCCAGCTACTATGGAAGTGAGACGGGTTATGTCCAGGACAGTGCCTTTTAAAACGATGAAGTAACATTTAGAAACATTCACTCACTGGCAAATATTGACTCTCTTATTTATTAACTATGGGCAGTTTAGACCCACCAGATTAATTCTATATGCATGTCTTTGAACAACGGGAGGATAATAGAGTGCCCAGTATGTGTGAAACACAGACTCCACATGGTTGGCCACCATGCATTTCATGTTTATTATCATTTTATTACCTATATGTAATATAAAGGGCAACCTAAACTTAACTGTTATCAAGGTTAAATGTAGAATTATTGCAATAATGACTTGAAGTCCACTCTAATACTCTGTAACTGTAAAGAAATGCCTAGTGAGTGTGCTGTATGACGTACATTTACTGTCTACTGCTGCCATATTCCCAATTTAACATCAATCACTGTACAAGAATTCTGCCAAGACTGTCTCTGTTCAGCAACAAAAATGATCTCCACTACTCCACCCTGTCCCGCTTGACATTTTTGTTAGGTGCAGCTGCAGGCTCTAGTTACACCCTCTCCACCCTCCAAATATCCCGCTGCAGGATGAAGCAGACAGCTGTGAGAAACTGATAATACTCTTTGTGCACATTCTTCCATTATTTAGTAGGAGTCCGAGCAGCACAAGTCCACACAACCTTTATCGCCATGTCAATCCGAAGGCTTATGAGCAACCCCAAAACAATCGGGGATGCCAACCTTGTGACAGAGGCACTGAAGAATCTTTACTACAAGAGGCTGCTGCCAATTGAGAAGCATTATTCCTTCCATCATTTTCACTCTCCCAGTTACGAAGATGCAGACTTTGACAACAAACCCATGATCCTGGTCATGGGGCAGTATTCGACAGGAAAGACAACATTTATCAGGTAGGAATCTTTGTTTGATGTAACTACACTTTGATGTACTATGTTAAAGATGGAGGTTGGTCTGGCTCCAGGTATCTCATTGAGCAAGACTTTCCTGGTGGCAGAGTTGGTCCAGAGCCAACAACAGATTGCTTCAGTGCACTTATGTATGGAGACGTCGAAGGAATCATTCCCGGAAATGCATTAACAATGGATCCTAAAAAGCCCTTTCGTAACCTGGACCCTTTTGGGAATACTTTTTTGAACAGGTACTTGCAAACAAAGAAGCATAACTACAACCTTCTCTGCAAAAGTCACCTATGCTTTTGTTTCTTCACTATCATGTGCCATAGCATATTCCGCTAACATTGAAATGGTTGTTTAAATTATTGAATACAGTAATGCTTTTGATGCACTGATGTTTTTCCTTTATAGGTTTCAGTGTGTTCAAATGCCAAATCAGGTCCTTGAGAATATAAGCATTATAGACACACCAGGCATATTAACTTCTGCTAGGAGAAAACTGAGTCGAGGTAAGTGGTGCTGCAGGTTATTTATTTTACTACTGCTAGAAATTCAATCTTGACATCCAATGGTTGTCAGTGACTACAGATAGAATGTTACTCGCCATTATTACAATATTAAAATGCAGAAGCACAGTAAAGTTGGGAGGAGAACAGTAAGTCACATCGCTGACTCTGTTGTCTTTAATAGCCCCATTAATCCATGGGTGTAACTGAAGTGGCTCAACGTCAACAAGGGCCGCTAGGATAACTTACACATTCCTTCAGGCCTTGAGACAGTGGAGCCTGCCATAATACACACAGACTGCTAATGAAAACCCTGTGTTATGGTTCCTATCCCCCTAGGCTATGACTTCCCAGCAGTGCTGCGCTGGTTTGTGGAGCGAGTGGACCGGATCATCCTGCTGTTTGACGCACACAAACTGGAGTTCTCTGATGAGCTCACGAGGGCCTTTGGGGCTCTGTGCGGTCACGAGGACAAGCTGCGTGTGGTTCTCAACAAAGCCGACAGAGTGGATTCGCAGCAACTTATGAGGGTGTACGGCTCCCTCATGTGGTCACTGGGGAAAGTGTTCAAAACACCAGAGATTCTCAGGGTTTACATTGGGTCTTTCTGGTCAGAGCCAAGGCAGAAGTGCGACCACTATGACCTAATCGAAATGGAGGAAGAAGATCTGTTGGCCGACATCAGGAACCTGCCACGCAATGCCGCCATTCGGAAACTGAATGACCTTGTTAAAAGGGCACGATTAGTCAGGGTAAACGTGTATCTAGTGTAGAGCTGCATGATATTGGAAAAACATGCAATATTTATTAGTATACTTTACGGTATACTTTTTATTGAAAAATATGGCAAAATATAAGACTCTGGGGTAACTTCTACTGAGTAAAACTAGGGCAAAATAAAATAAAAAAAAAACAGCTCAATTGGGATTGGAGTACTCGCATGTCAATCTAGTGTCAACTATCAATAAAAGACAAAAAGGCAGAAAAGAAAACATGGCTAAATAGAGACCTTACCTGGGCCAAAACCTAAACCAAGACGACATAAACCAAGAACTAAACCACAAATTAACTGGGATTAAATTTAAGATTGAACCAGGCCTTAACCAGGACCAAAAATCACAATATTGCTATGCAATTCTACAGACATTACCTTTACAATGAATCATGAAATCTGTGCAAAAGTGGATAGAAAGCCATAAATTGACAAAAAAAAGAGTGTTTGTCATTCTTTTTCTACCACTTAGCCCCATTAGGGGTCACAGGTTACGGTACACCCTGACCAATAGGCAGTTAGTCACAGGGCTGACATTTAGACGTAGACAGTGACAGAGAACCATTCACCCACTAGGTACACTTTAAATTTACCAATTGACCTATACATTTGTTTGAATGGGGTGGGAGGATGCTGAAGCATCTAGAGAGAACCCACAGTAACACAGGGAGGACATGGAGACTGCTCCCAGAAAGAGCAAAGTTGGCCGAGGATGAATAAGTCGGCCGGGGTTTGAATTCCCAGCCTTCTTGCTGAGAGGCAGGAGTGCTAACCACTCTGCCACCATGTTTGTTGCGTTTAGTTTTTGCTTGTCCCTTTTCTGTGCACTCTCTGTGCGCACTCCCACATATCCACAATAGCCCTTTTCAAAAATACATTTTTTTGGGGTATTTTTATTTGAACAAATACATTTATCTGAATCTCAATAATGTATCATGTATATTGGAAAATAATCCAATAACAATACATGCAATATATTGAATTGCAATACGATTTGTGAGTGCAATAATGATGAATTTTACAATAAACTGTGCAGCTCTAATCTACTAATTTATATTCACTTTAAAACCTACACCTAAGGAATGTTTGATGTTTGCTTGTTCATAGGCTCATGCACACATCATTGGCTATATAAAGAAGGAGATGCCTACCATTTTTTGCAAAGAAAGCAAAAAGCACAACCTCATCTATGATCTTCCTGTTATTTTCAAAAAGATCCAGCAACAACAACATGTTCCAGCTGGAGACTTCCCAGACTGCTCCAAAATGCAGGTAAAAACCTTTATTTAAATTTAACCATTCTCTAAAAAGAGTTCATTGCCTAATCTGCCTGTATAATTCTTTATATTTAATCTTCAACTTTAGGAGAAACTACTGGGTCAAGATTTTTCAAAGTTTAAGACACTGAAACCAAGTCTGATGGCATCCCTGGACAAACTTCTAACCACTGACATCACAAACCTGGTTCCTCTACTGAAGCTACAAGAACTGACAAAAAGATCACTCCCGGGCGTGTTAGATGGTAAATTTTTGGGAACCTTTAAGTCAGAGCATTATAAAAGAGATCCCTTTGAGGAATTTAAAGACGAAGAATGCAGCGAGCAAGACTTTGATGAATGGGCGGTGGAGAAGTACAAGCCAAAGTATGACGAGATCTTCTACAATCTCAATCCTAATGAAGGCAAACTGACTGGCACCAAAGTCAGAGAGTGGATGACCGGCACGTTGCTGCCCAATTCGGTGCTGGCTCACATTTGGAGGCTGTCTGACGTTGATGGGGACGGCATGCTGGACGATGAGGAGTTTGCTTTAGCTGTTCACCTTATAGAGGGCAAATTGGAGGGCTACTTCTTGCCCCGAGAGCTCCCATCACACCTTGTTCCGCCTTCAAAACGGATTAGTGCGGCCAGCCAAGAGGAGTCGCAATAATGGTATTTGTGAAAATGTACATAGTTATTGTATATAACATAAACAAAATGAAAATAATTGGCTATCGGGGGAGGGGCAGTAATAAACCTAAAGTGTATTTACCTTATTCATCTGCAGTAGCCATTGGACACCAATACAGGATGGATTAGGAATAACTTTGAATAACCTTCCTGCATAGCTGATTGTAATGTGGCTTAAATAGCCCACTCTGTTCTAGTGTTGTAAACCATTAGCGAATGTATTCAAACTCCTATCATTTATTATTACTTATACTATTTTTATTGTAACGAGAATTTTATTCAGCCTTGAAACCGGGAGGGACTATTGTTTTTGCTTGAGTTATTTTTTATTTTTTTATTTTTTTCTGCAAAATGATCTTTAATTTGACCCAGTGAACATGCGCAAAAACTCATTTTTATTGGGCCCAAAGTTCAAGGTCGACAAAAAATTTATGTATTTGAAGTCCCCGTAATAAAAATACAAAAAAATTACTCAGTGGCGAAAGTCAAAATACATCGGGCCTATGGAAAGTGAAAGTTAATTTTTTCCAATTTAATTTTTTCGCACCCCTTACGCCAAAAGATTCAACTCATTGTGTTTTCATCTAAGTATCATCTAGTGAGTATCATCTAGACACTAGGGCCAACCAAAGTTGTCAGTTTGTTTTTGATATCTTATCAGGTGTGGGTGTGGCAAGCCTGTAACGAGGCGGCCATTTTTGTGGTAATAAATTATCCCTTAACTCTCAAACGCCTTCTCGGATCAAGTTGGACCCAAAAAGGCGTTTGTGCACATTCATGACCTGAACACAAAGATATGTAAATAAAAGGGTTTGCTTTAAAAATGGCCCTCTAGCGCCCCCTACAAACTTATAATGGGGCCCAAGATTTTAGTTTGTCATAAAGACATGAAATTTGGTACACACATCACTTATGTCATGACGAACATAAAAGCCAATGACAACCACCCCCTATTTATAAATGTGTTGCCATAGGAACGGAGCAAATATGTGGAAAAAGTCAATGGAAGGGAAAATCTTAGTTTGTTGTAGGCAAATGAAACTTGGTACACACATCCAGCATGGGCTTATGAACATAAAAGCCAATAGGGACCACACCCTATCACACACGAGAAGGCGCCCATTTTGAATTAAAAATGTGAACCGCCTTAGAATACACCTCACTTTTAAAAATTGACAGAAAATAGCTGCTTTATTCCACAAACACCAAACTTAGGCAAAATGAGCTAAACACGCGTGTGGTAAATAGACAATGCCTTTTCTTGTTGTTTTTGCTCAATTTATATTTTTATTTTATTTTAATTTTTCTGCAAAATGATCCTTAATTTTGTCCCAGTAAAAATGAGCAAAAAGTACATTTTATTGGCCACTAAACTCAAGCCTGGCGAAAAAATTATGTATTTTAAGTATTTGAAAAAATTATTAAAAGAAATGACTCATGACCCCTGAAAAATGAAAATACATTCGGCCTATTGAAAGTGAAAGTATTTTTTTCCAACGTAAAAAAATGAAACTTGGTACATCCATAGGACACCTCAGGGCAAACAGAAAAGTCTATGACAGCCACAGCCTAAACTCAACAGGAAGTCCGCCATGTGGGGTGGAATGCGCAACCACCTAAATCGCACCCCTCACGTCAAAAGATTAAACCCAATGTGTTTTATTCTAAAAGGCCCCAAATTTGTTGAGTATTATCTAGACACGAGTGCCAACAAAGTTATCAGTTTGTTTTTTGATACATTTGTGGCTGTGGTCGTAATGAGCATGTGAAGAGCCAGCTGTTTCTTTGGGAAATAAATGCTATTTCCCAACTGCCAGGATGCTTCCTTTGGAGGACGCTCCTCCAGAGCCAAGACTAGAGTTTTGGAAAGCTCCTCAGAATCTTTTGGAACCGGTAAACTTGTTATTTTAGACAAGTAATATTTACATTTTTACTTTTTAACAGGAGGGTGCAGCGCTTTCTGAGTCATTGCAAATCTCCAGCCAGTACTTTGTTTTTCTCGCATTAGCCCAAGCATAATCTATTATTTTCAAACGTTCAGACAGATCCCAGGAAAAATCAGGGAATGTGAAGACCTTTAACTCTAAATACAAGGTGGTGTAGCAGGCCCCAGCAGTAGCACAGGCCCGAGGTGAGCAGGCTCCAGTCAGAAGAAGATTGAAGCAGAGGCACAGGCCCGGTTATTTTACATTCCCGTGAAGTTTACGCTTTAAAGCACAAAATGCAGTCGCAAGGGAGGCGAGGGCCTTTATAGCCGCTTGCGGCTTTAATTATTATTATTATTATTATGACCTTCAAAGAAGGCTTGTAAGTCAATAAATTAAATTTCCCAGTGAAAATACAGTGTTTTGTTCCTAAATCATTGTACTCACATAGATGGCAGAAGCGACCATATAACCCTGGAGAACAAAGACATGACCCAAACAGCCGATGGCAATGTCCATTGTTGGGGCAGTTACACTTTCTTTTGCAGTGTCTTCCAAAGTAACCTCTCGGGCAACCTGGCAACAACATAACAAATCAAATTGGAATAGAACCGCGTAAGGCTTTTCTCTTTGCCTTCAGTTTTCTGCAGTAATTAGCTAATTCCACTAAAACATGCTCCAAACAGAAACAAAAAAAAGCTAGCATCTCCACTTTAAGCAAGCGATAGTTTTCACTGGTTTTAGAACAAACTGTAAAGAGTAGATCTAAAACTAAGGACTGATTGTGGTGTTTAATATACAGTGTTTTATTGCACATATTGTTTAGCTATATTTCAAACTTTAAACTACGTGTTCTTATTGAGCATAAGTGAGTTCACAGTGTTGGCCCAGCCCTTCATGAGGAGTCCTAAGTTCTAATTGGCTCTTGGGAAAAAATAATTGCTCAGTCCTGCTCTAGTCACTCTAGTGTCTTTTTTATGAGATTGCTTGTTACAACCACTGTAATGCACACAAACCATCCTCGCAGAATGAGCCCTGAACTCCAGGAGGGCAGACACACTTCCCGGTCACAGGGTCACACGAGCCTCCATTCTGACAACGGCACAAACTGTTACAGGCTTTCCCATAAGTACCCTGTGGGCAAGCTGGAATGACAGAGGATTGTATTAAAACAAACTACTTACAAATTAACAAATGCAGTGTTACATGATATGGTAGATAACAACATAAGACATAACATCAGTTAACATTCACTCAAATTTAAAATGACAAATTAAATGTTAAAGACGGTGGTTATTCACTGGAAGTAAGAAATCAGTCATCACTTCCAGCTTCCATCCAGCTTTTCCCCAATGGCATGTGCCCTGCTGACTTTCTTAATCTCCCTGGCCTTGTTAGCAGGTACGACAGAAACCAGCCGGCTGATTAAGATCTGTTAAAGTGTCACAAAGCCTCATGTGGACATCTGCTCAAATTCTGCATCACATTTCGTACATGACGTTTTTATGTTACTCATTGGAACAATAACCGGTGGAAAACTATGAATTACTTACTTAGTATTGATATATTTACAAACTATAAAGTAAATACATTGCAAATTACACAATAATACATACACAATGAGATGTTCTTATTGGAAAAATGAATTTATATTGAGCAATGCATTTTTATTTCTGTAAAAGTAAAACTGAGTTGGTGTTTGAAAGAACTTTAGCCACGTCACGGTCATTTACAGTCTTCCGTGACCGGTTGGGAGCCACAGTGCTTCCCATGTAAACCATCAGCACATGGGTTTAAAGATGCATTCACTTCCACATTGTGCTAGAGATTACAAATCATGCATATTATTATTTTTTTTAAGTAATATACTTTTTTACTCAAGTAGAACCTACCCTAACATACATAACACTTAATGGATCATTTTGTATTTTGCTGTCAAAGCTTTTGTTTTATTGTTCCTATGGCAACTATAGCTTTGAAAATATTTACTGTGACATTTTGTGTGAAGTGCTCGCTTCCTTAAAAACTAATGTCTTGGTTTCTGTGCTGTGAAAGCCAGTACACGTGTCAAGCAGATTATGCTTCACACCTCTGTCCTTCCATATGTGTCCTCCATGTTTGTGTCATACAGATTATAAATTAACATGATTCACTTTCTTGGGTTTTTCTTTTTTAATGACCAACCAAAATCAAGACAACTGTAAATAAGTGACGTCAAAGTTACATATAACTTGTTAGGTCTCTTTAGATTCAGGTCAAACAGGTCAAGACCACGTATTATATATAAGTGACCTCTATCGCGCAAAACACTGCGTGGCTTAAGATTTAATATTTCTGAGCTGCAGTTTGAATAAGTTGGCCTATTTATTATATTAAATATGACAAGCTATGAGATGAGGAAACAAGAGGAATGCGAGGCACCAAGTATTGAGTTGCTTATACAGTTTGTACTATAAACTTTGTATCTATGGTGAAACTCAATGTGTGTTTCAGGCAATAAAAGTTCTCATCTAGCACTAAAAATGCTCCCTGTGTCCAGTTCCTTCACATTTAGGCCATGCATCTGAATAGTGCAACCTTACTAATGCATTTCTATGACATACTGCTTCTAAAAGACTCATCCCACGTGGCTCTCCTTTCATGATTACCAGCCTGACTCGAGTTCAGACCAGAGACAGCCATTTATCAAAGAGCTGGATGTGAACAATGGAGGCTGGCTTTCTAACCCAGCAGTGGACATCCTTGGCCTGGGGCTTCACTCTTGCTGTGGGCCCTGGCCTCGCTCCAGCAGTAGACAGATTGATTCCCCTGATGCTCTTGTGTTCTGAAGGCCATAAACAAGCCAGCCGTCCACACAGGGGAGCTGACAAGGTTTGATACATGGTCCTGGATCGATGCATGTGGGGAGCTATCTCATCACACTCTTGAGTTTGGACTACATTGCTATGGCTATCACAGAGAATATGTGCCCTGTGGGAAAAACATTACTACCTAGCTGTATGCATGACTGTGCTGTAAAAACATTAAAAGCTTTCAGGAATGGGCTTAAACCATATTCATTGTGATTTTTCATATACGCACATGTCCAGAGTTTTTCTTATTTTTAGATATCTTTGTATAATTTCTGCCTTCATTAAATAGAAATAGAGCTAGACGTTTAGGGTAATCTCTAAACTTGATCTAATGTATTAGCAAAGAAAAGCAGGAGAGTTGGCCACACTGTTGTTGGGGGTTGAGGAATGTGGCTGGCACTGTAAAGGGAGAAAATTTTAGGTAATGCATCTATGCCAGCATGGCCAGACTATGGATGTCAATACTATTGCATTTTTACATTATGTGACTCTCTCTGAGTGTCATATTGACAATAAATAAACTTATTTTGCCTAAGAAATCCAGAAAGTCTTGAATGTGACCCCTCTCAGCTTTAAGAACAGCACAAAGGTCTCCAACAAACTGCATGGTTAAATAAGTTATGGCAGTGATGGAACCATTCCACTTGTGTTTTGTGGATCTGGAGAAGGCATTCAACTGTGTCCCTCGTGGCGCCCCGTGTGGGGAGATCTGGAAGTATAGGTTCCAGGAGACTTCTTCTAAGAGCTGTCTGGTCCTTGTATGACCGGAGCTGGAGCTTGGTTCACTTTGCTTCTTGCAGATGATGTTGTCCTGTTGGGTCCATCAAGCCAGGGTCCCTGACAGTGCACTGGGACGATTTGAAGCTGAGTGTTAAGGGGCTGGGATGAGAATCAGCAACTGCAAGTCCGAGGCCTGGCCTGTTCCAGACGCCTCCTGGACAACTCCTATTCCAGGCATGTTCCACCAGGAGGAAGCCCCGGGGTAGACCTAGGGCACGCTGGAGGGACTATGTCTCTCGGTTGGCTTGGGAACGCCTGGGTTCCACTGGAAGAGCTGGTGGAAGCGTCTAGGGAGTGGGAAGTCTGGGTGTCTCTGATTAGACTGCAACCCCCTGCGACCCGGCCCCGGATAAGAGGAAGAAGATTGATGAATGAACCAGTATAATAGTTAACTGCTAAACTGATCCAATCTTCTGCAGTGTCTGTTTAGGCTGCACAACCCAAGAACCCCCAACCTACCTTCATCACAACTTTTCACTTTTGGTGTATAATAATAATAAGTCATTATATTTGTTATAGATTTTTGCTCTGTGATGTTTCCTATGAAGTGGTCTTAATATTGCTATTCCTCTGAGGGGCATGTTATGACTTACTCTTATTGCAGATAGTCCCAGTCCATCCAGGTAAACAGTCACAATGGTCTTTATTTTCACTACACTCTCCGTTCACACAGTCTTCACAGCTCACGCTGCAGTCGTTCCCAAATGACCCTTCTAAACACACTATGAAGACAAGAACACACACGTGTATCTACTCCAATGTGATTTAACACGTCGGACAATGGTAAATTTACTATACCTATTTGACTGTTGAGTCTAAGCTCTCCTCGACGCTCTCTTTGGGATTCTTTTTCATCATCACCGTCATCACTATCATCACTCTCGTCATTGCTGTATCGAGTATGTAACGCTGCGGTGTAATGCAGGAGCTGGGGAGTATTGCGAAACAGCAGGTCTGGTAGTCCTGGCACCTGCCCCTCATCTTCTTCGTCATCCTCTTCATCTTCATCTAGTTCTCCATAGAGTGCTGGAACCACAAATGATAATTTTGGATTATTTGACTGCCTTTTTTTTCGCGAGACATTACTAAAGTAGACAAATACTTACAGATGCAGGAGTGCTGGTCATGATCCAAGCGGAAGCCTTGTTGACAGAAGCACTCGTATGTTCCCAGAGTGTTGACACAGTAGTGTTCACAGCCTGAGGTCTCTGCCAGACACTCATCAACATCTACCAAGAACATCCACAAAATATGGGCTTAGCGTGCATGTGTTAAACCAGGGGCCAAATTCATTCTGTTGTAGCTGGTCTGCATTAACCTGTTAGTCTCTAATAGGGCTGCACAGTATATTGAATATTTTGTTGTTGTAAAATCACCAAATGCCATATCCAACACATATCACTGTAGACTGTATCTCAAGACTTTAGCATCCCATACTATGCCAATGAGGGATATTCTAATATAACAAGTCATATAGTTAATGTAATATTCAACATAAACATTGAATGTTTTAATAACAATGTGATACTTCATGTAAAAGAAATTGTAAACTGGAAGTATGTTAATTCTTAATGTGTCCTGCCCTGGCTCCCTTGTAAATTATACTATAAAATATTTACTTTTTCTTAGATGAATTCGACCACAACTCTTCCCTCGAACATAATAAAGATTGTTGTGGATTTTGTCTGATTTTAGCATGCTCTGTTTTTTGTTGTGCTTTAAATGGCCTTGAAAAGCTTAACTCCAGAGCAATCACTGCTTTGGGAATTTGTTTCACCACCAACTGCACCACAACACGGTATATGCTAAAAACCCAGTTAATCTGGTAACAGTCCCAAACTCTTACCATCACAGCCGCAGCCATCTGGGTTTAGTCTGTGGCCCGCTCTGCAGCTGCACTCGTAACCGCCTGGGTAGTTTCTACAGAAGTGACTACAGCAGGACTGCCCACCGGCACACTCATCACTATCTGAAGAACGTACACAATGGACAGCAGGTTTCAAGAAAGAGGGAAAGAGGTAATTAACTTGCTACCTTTAATGGCAAAGCTTTTACCAATGCAGGTCTTCCTGTCCTTTGCGAGCTGGAAGCCTTGGTTGCAGGAGCAGAGGGGCCCATTGGTGGTGTGCTTGCAGTGATGAGAGCAACCTCCATTGTTCTTCTCACAGCTGTTTACAATCTCCATCTCAATGCCTAACGGAAAAAATGGAAAAATGCATTCATTCAGAATAAATAAGGAAACTGAAGTTATTACCCTTTTTTTCCCCATTTTTAGATAGGAACCATTTTCTGCAGTGTGTCTTTATTTTACTGTGCAGTCAAGAAAGTATCATTAATCAAAAGGAAGTCTGAAGATAGAGATTTAAGGCACACTCTGGTGCTGTATTTTATTGCAAAGTATTTTCACTTACTGCAGTCAATCTTTATTTCCAGTTTAATGATAGGATTATCTCAATTCTGTCCCATTTATCTGCCAATTACATCTTATATTGAAAATGTATTAAGTCTTTCTGCCATATGTTTTAGCAGGAATTCGTAATGTGACATTGCTCTTTGTTATTCAGTTGATTTTTTTAAGCCTGTAACCTGTAGATGCAGTAGCTCATAATCACTTTCAGTTTAAAAAATAGTTTAGCATAATCCTTTCCATATCCCCTGTCGAACATCTCTTGTTTTTACTCACGATAACACTGTTTCCCATCAGCACCGAGTTCAAATCCTGGATTGCACATGCAGCTGAAGGATCCCAGCATGTTCACACAACCATGGGAGCACTTAGCCACACCTGAAGTACACTCGTCCACATCTGCAGGACAACAGCAAACGCACATGTTGAATTAGAATGAGTTAGATCTTGAGAAAATGCTCATAACACAACACTATTTAAGTTATATTACAAGAAATATATGGCACAAGAATATTTGTGTTGTTCAGTTCTGTTCAGAGCATGTGTTTTTGTCACTGAAGACTAAACTTAATAAAGTAAAGTCATTTTCTCAAGTATGCAATAACAAAGTGGTTTCTAATAAAGGTTCAACACAAAGCAACATCCTTTAGTTAAGAACTCTTATTTTTCTGAAATAATTTGATGGCAATGCAGTCAAAAACTTTCCAGAAAGGAAGGCTTTGTCAGGGATCACATTTCTCTGAGTTGAAGCACAAAAAGTGTTGGTAAGATGAATTCTAAGAACGGCTTCCAAAAACAACCACTGAAATGAATAAAGTTATTTTGAAGCTTGGCTCTCGTTTTAAAGGAGGTAAATGGAGAACACAGCAAACATCTGTGAAAGAAACATTTGTATCCACTGTATAAAGCACTGTCCAGATAAATGATATTCTTTTATACAGAGTTCTCACCGTCACACTTCCTGTGGTCCGCAGCCAGGGTAAAACCAGGTTTGCAGCTGCATTGAACTTGACCTTCGTCTGAATGACACAGCTGGGCACAACCTCCATTCCTCTCTGTGCATTGGTTCCTCACTGATACACACACACACACACACACACACACACACACACACACAAAGAAGCCACGGTTAGCTCAGTAGGTAATTGTTTGACCTTTGTGCTAAGTTCACAATGGTCGTTTGTGGCACACAAATGTTATTTTTTTACTTAACCTGCATTTTTCTGTTGCCACTCTCACATAATCCTTTTATGTAACATACAGTACATCTTAAAACTTGACAGATGACCGCTCTCTAGATGTCAAAAACATCTGTCGGCAAAGAGACTTACATTCACAGTGGCGTCCATCTCTTTTCAGCTGGTAGTTTTTCCGGCACTCACATTTGTACTGATTGTTTCCCAAGTCCATGCACTTGTGTTCACAGCCGCCATTCAACACCGAACAGGAATTTAGCGCTGTGGCAAAAACAGCACACAAAACACACATGGAATGACACCAGAATTAGCCCATAAGCTATGGTAATAATAAGCTAAGGTATTCAATTACATGATTAATAGCTACCAATACAGTTTGATATGCTGGCAATATTAAATAGTTTTCACACCTCAAAGCTATGAGGCAGCTCTATAATTATGGAAACATTTGGGAATAAGCTGGAAAGTGGACAGTGATATTACAGCCGGGCCCAGTAGTACGCCTGGTAACTTTGTAATGAGCTTTCCATCCCATTACTCTTCTGATTTAATGATTTGCCAAATAGGAATATCAGCAGTGTGCCTTGTGGGTGCTCTAAATGCAGACATGAGGACACAGCCGAGCCGTAAAACTGGGAGGCCGGCAGCTTTTAACGCTGATGACTTTCACAGACACAATTAGCTGCCGCTCTGCCGCTACCTTATCCTATACTGACAAGAGAAATGTGTCCAAAAAAAACAGAAGCACAAAACATTTCATAGTTATATATCTGTACATTGAATAAGGCTAGAAGGAGAAAAAAAAAACATGTGGATTCAAATGTTAAATGTTAAAAATTCAAAATTTTCTTGTATTTTATTCCAAAGCATTTTCTACAGTTCCATCCACTCTAAAGAAAAATAGAGTCACAAAAAAACATAATAGTCGAAATAGGGGAGCGCATACAAAATACATGGGCGACCCGGGTCAATGTCACTGCTCTCACTCTCATCCTGTTTCCTGTCTAGTATCAAATAAAGGCAAAAAGCACCAAAAAATTACTTTAAAAAAAAGAAAAAACATAAGAAGAATAGCAGAAATGGAACCAATTGTAACACCTATTGTCTGTTGCCTTAGGGTTCATTGGCATGCACAGCAGCTGGGCATTATGGCGCTGACTGCCAATTGTCGAATGATGGTTGCAATAGTGGATTATGATTTTGCGTTGCTGACCCCGGATGAGACTGATACCAGTTTATCCAATATTTTTCTACTTGCTACCATTTCTCTTACCTCTACTTACTTACATAAAACATTAAAATAATAGGTACCAAAAGTGTCATAAAAGCTTCCTCTAAATGCAGTTCTTACCAATGCAGGTCCGAGCGTCAGCGTGCATACGAAAGCCCTCGCTGCACTCACAATGGTAAGAGCCTGGAGTGTTGACACATGTTTGCTGGCATCCTCCATTGAGCTCCTCACATTCATTTACATCTAAAAGCAAAAACACACAACACGTATATAACACCAAAGAATTCCTTTAAAAATCCACAAGAATCATGAGCAGCAAACAAACATCAAAGTGACAGTCAGGAATGTCAGCTAGCTCGTGAGTGCACAGAGCGAGCTGCTGTCAACAAAGAGTACAATAAACGTCGTTCTGCTTTAGAGGCATTGTCTCGGCAATTGCACATTATTTTAGTGAGTGTGGGAATTTAATACACTATTTCTGTCTTCTTTTATAGCTACATTTACAAACATGGCACTATGACATACTGTTTTGATTTACATTGAATCAGTCTAAAATAGAAACACATTTACCATATTCAATGTAATTAGAAGTAAAAATGCAACAATTTAACCAACACCACTTCCTCAGGTCCTCAAGTGAGCTTTAAAACAAGCTCACCACAAATCTAAACTAATATTAGTCTGCAGTACTAGGCGCTCTTTAATCTAATGCAAAATATTTAACATCATGGAACTGCATACTACATATGAAAACCCTAAACTTTAACTTCAGATGAAATCTCACACTGCACTTTATCAGTCAGCATGGCTTTTTTGCTCCAACAACACTTTTTCGGGAACTGTGGGATCTGAAGGCCACAACGGGCAATGTTGCAAAGCGCACATGGCATGTGCAGTATATTCAATTAATAGGTTACATTTTTCAAAATACTATGGGCCATATCTTTCTGATCCAAACGCAGGTAACTGGAATAGATGAAAGCTATATAATGAGTGTGTCTAAATCTCCTTTTTCCATTTTTCAGAGCAAAGACGATGGTACAAAATGGCAGTACTTGGCTCATGTATCTAGAGGTTGTCTGTGAAGATTCTCAGTCATCCAGGACATCTTGAAAAAAGGTTTAAGTAAAAGCATCTGGACTCAGTTTTCAAAGTGAAGACGTTTTGTCTCTAATCCAAACAGACTTTATCAATTCTGAGTTCAACTGGTCAGAGAGCTGAGCTTATATCTCTAGAGGGAGGAGTTTCCCCTAAAACCAAACCTGATGGACCAGGTTGTTCTGTTCTCACAGACATTGACCATAAAAGGACAGTGTGACTCCTGATGTGGGAGTCATATCTAGAGGTTGGAATTATTTTGTGAGTTTTGTGTTTAACCAATCACAGAGCTTTCCTACGGTACAGTGTCAATTATTATTATTATCATTAAATTATATTTCTTTTATTTCTTTTAGTCATTGGACTGTGTTATAATGCATAAGTAATCTCTTTTATTGTGTAATCTATTGTTAGCACTTCTTCTTTTTAATATGGGATGAGCAGACTGTTAGAAGAATACTAATCATTCAGACAAGCCTATACTTAATCACTAATCTTACTATAAACATATTATAAAAGTCTCTTACATCCAAATATAAAAAAAAATAATAATAATATAAAAAAGCAGACAGCAGACTGGTGTCACACCTGTTCGGACTTGGTCCAGGCCCAGGCAGAGATGAGGAATGTGGATGATATCAGCACCAATTTGGGACTGTATTTTCTCGATGCTCCAAACCCCAGATCCAAGCTCCTGATCAGCTGCGTCCAGTGAGTTTCCTTTGTTCTGCTTTTAAAGCCCCGCTTTATTTATTTAGCCATGCGCTGTCCTGACTGTAGCATAATTATATATTTTTTAAAGCTTGGGTTGTAAAAAACAAATAAAAAAATGTCAGTAGATTATTCATTTGTTAGTAGTGTTTCAGGATACATGCCCAAATAATTTAGAGATTATTTATAATTATTTATTTACATTTTTTAAAAAGCTATTTAATACATTTGATTTGTTTTCTATTTTCATTACCAGAGCATGTGCACAATAATAAAAATAATTATTATTACCACCGTCTTGAGTACCACCACCGCAAGATACAGCCCACTGTCTGAACAATATCCTTTCTAAATTATTCATTTCCATTCCTTAAGAAAACCACTCCTTATGAGTTTGGCTGTTTGTATGTAAATGTTTTTAAGGATTATTTTGATGCATAATATTGCATATTTTTATTTTTTGGTGCAACACTCCAAAGCAAATCTTACTGCATTTACATGTGTGGAATACTATACAACAAGCAACACTGTCAGAAAGACAGGCAGGTAACTGAAAGTTACATCCCATCAATTTCTATTTAAGGTAACATTTTAGTGTGGCCAGGGTATAAATTCAAATCCATGTTTTTTCCAGTTTTTCTTTCCATTTCAAATACCAGAACAGCTCTGTAATGACCTTGGACACCTCTGGGGAAACAAATCTACATGTATAATGTATTTGAAATGAATGATGAATGGCTTATCGTGCTGTCTGTGCGGTAGTATGCATGCAATCAATTTGTTTCCTGAGCAGCGGTGAATTCCTGAGCAGAGGGTCCGTCCCGCTCACGCTCGTGTTCCGCAGACAGGAGCCCCGCACATACCGGAACATGCTCAGCTCACGGACAATCAGGCTTTACTACACATCTGGACAACGCATCACAAGCTGCTGGCCTCGTCTCTCTTGTCATCTCTGACATTGCACAAGCTTTTTCACTGTGCACTGGTGCACTGGTGATGACTGAGAGGATGTGTGCAGCAGTGGGAGAACAAAATCACTTAACATTAGGAACATGTGGTTTAGTTTACAACAGTATATCCACAACCTGCTCTTAGGATCTTTGAAGGTCAGAACGCTTACACTGCCAGATAATTATTAAAAATAATTCACAAATATCTGTGTGTGGCCTAACAGCGAATTCCTAGGTTTTGCTTGAACAAGTGACAAAGACATACAGTATTTACCATCAGGTAAAAACATGACTTCAGCAGCTAGACCTAAATTCTCTGGATTATTTTGTTGTTGTTGACATGCACATTCTGTTAAGCCTCGATGTTGTGGAGATGATTATTTTGATTGACTTCCTGCCTACAATATTGTATCTGTAATGCTACTGTGATGGAAACAAAGTGAGTGTCCTTCCTTTGCTGTTTTGGAAACCATACATTCACTGGGCCTGTCTGTCAGCTAAATTTGCCCATTTTTTTACATTCTCAATAAAGGTAACAAGCATCCACAGCAATTTAACAGGTCACATCCACAAGGAGGGAGAATTCTATTAATAATAGTAAAAACCTAAACTGTCAGTACTGTCAGTACAGACAGAACCGCAGTTCATAAGCAAAAAGAAAAATGTCTGGAACATGTCTATAACATGGACTTCACTGAGTTTGTGAACTCAAAATACTTAATCAAGCTGCTGTGCAAGGTAAGGCTTTTGTGTGTAAGCAAAAAACATACCTGAACTAAATATCTACTGACAATTAATATTAAGAAATATCTTAAAGGATTTGAGTGATGAATGATCATTGTATACCATGATAAGAAAACTAATGGTTATTTTGCAATGACTGCACATTTACTTATAATCTATACAAACAATCTAATATCAAACATTTGTTTTTGTGCTTGACTAAGTTGAGTATTAGCAACTTAGTGGGTCTGTAATTGAATACTAGTTGTGAAATATAAGCAAAACAAATGCATTATTTGTGGCATTACATGATATATTATCTTTTCTTTGGGTATTTGTGGGTAAACCTTGGCACCCAGCAGCCAGTATATTCCATAAGATTGCAGAGGAATACATCTCATTGTAAAAAAAATGTAAAAGAAAGAGGTGCTTTTTTGGGATTTGTGTTGCTTTTTATTTAAAACTTGCATTTTTGCTGGTACTGACAATAAATATCAAATTATTAATGTAACTAAAGTTTTCTTATAATGAAAGAAAAGTTATTGCAATTTTCAAAAACATAACATGCATGCACCATATTATTTGGCATTTAATGGTGAGAAAATTTTCAAAGAATAAATGTAATACCTCTATTGTCTACACTGTGACCTTGTTGTGTAATATTTTGGATATTATGTGTTTTATTTTTGTATACTTATTTAGGGTTTCATTTATGCATGATGAGTTTATGTTATGTGTGTTATGGTTTAGACTTATGCATGGTTTATATTCAAGTAGGATGTTATATGTAAAACATCTAGAAACATTAATAGGAAAAAAAGGAAAACATAATGTCAGAGTGTATAGTTTTTACATGATAAGTTTAATGAACACACACACACACACAGGGAAGATCTAAGTTACAGATAAGAGACCCTCTGGAGCCTGGCACCAGAGGAGGTCAGAAAGTAACTGGGACATAGGTTACAACAGAAAGGTGGGGGCCATTAGAAAGGAGGGGTCCTTGGCCCAGTGGAAAGGTTGTAAATTCTTAAAACTGTCATGTTAAAAAATGTATAAAAGGCTAGTCTGAAGAGACGATCTTTGGTAGAGCTTGGGATATTCTACTCGGGTTGATGTTGTTCTGTTGTGATCTACGAACAATAAAGACTCTAAGGCATTGGAATACTTGTGTGCTCGTGATTACTTCCATGGAATTAGGTGTATGAAGACTGAGGGGTCAGTTTGGATTATTTTGCCACGACACATTTGGCGGAGCCTAGCCAGGAGAGGATTTGAGAAAGAGTGGTTCTTTTTCTGCTTGACTGCTCAAAAGCACCCCAGACGGAGACCAGAGGCTTCGAGGGTAAGTAGACCTTTTATTGCTTTCTGGATTAGGATAGGTTTCTGTGAGTGTAGATTTGAGAAGAAACTAGTAGTAAAAGACCACTTGAAAAACTCGCCTCTAAAGATCCTAGATTAGTGGGTGTAAAGACTTAGAGAGTCATAAAAGTGTTAGAGTTAAGAAGACGTTATTAAGGCTAATAAAGCAGGCACGCGTGGTGCAGTTAAAAGAAAGGGTTAGAATTAGTTTCTATCTACTGGATATAGTCTAAATAGGACGTGAATACAAACGTCGCTTATAGTCCACGGAAGAAACTAAAAAAGCTTATTTCTATCTACTAGGTATAATCTAAAAAAGGTGCAGACTGTATTTGAGGAAAGAAATTAGCGCGCGGAGGAAAACGCGAGGAATTAAAGGCTGATTCTAGCCAGAGATTACAGTCAAAAAAGCGCCGTTTATATCCTACGGAAGAAATAATAGTCAAAAGTAGGAAACGGTCTAATTCTTCTAGCGGAAGAATACAGAGACGTTTTACAGAACCTGGCAAAGTGCGCAGGTGTCTGAACGGGAACGAGGCCTGGAAGACAGGGATCTTCAGAAGAAAGAGCCTAAATTCATGCCAATTTTCCAGCTGAGTTTAAGTATAGTGACGAAAATAAAATAAAAAGGAGTAATAAATGAAAACCAATAATATAAAAAGGAGAAAAATTTAGATAAAGGCCTGTTATAAGGAGCAACACGTTGTCCCAAGTCGACAGGGATTCATACAGCGGGGTTGGCTGCCAGTAACAAGATTTAAAGTACCTTAGCGGGAAGGCAAATAGTTAGACGTTCCTTTTCTAACTTAAAAATTCAGCTGGGTGCTGAAATAAGTTATTAGATGATCGTTTAAGCGACACAAGGACCGCTAAAGTGTTCAGTAATTTCTGGAAAGGAAAGCTGGACGAGTTGCCTGAGAGCAACTGGGTGCCGCGGCGTGTGGACTAGTCAAGTGTGTGTTTGAGTGTGTGTACGGAACTCAGGGGAGAAGTAAAAGTGTATGTTAACAAGATTTAAAGTTAAGAGGGAAGAAAATTGATAATAACAAATAAAACAAAAGTATTATAGTAAGAATAAACAGGTCAAAGTAAATTTAAAATACAGGAGAAAGTTAACAAAAGCGCTGGAAGCTTGACGTTAATAAAGGTAAATTGAGCTAAGAAGATGAAAAAGACTATTAAGAAAGTAATAGAATAAGTAAAAGAAGTATAGAGCGTAACGATAAAATAAAAGTGAAAAGAGGAAAACCGACGGCATAATTAGAATAATAATTAAGAAACTCTTGTGCTGCAACCAACAATAAAGAAAAACTAAAGTAAGCCTAAAACGAATTTATTTTGACTAAGAAATAGTTGAAGAAATATAAAAGAACAAACAGTAAAAAGTATTTAGAGGTTTGCACTACTAGTTAAACACACGAGTTAAAATTAGCCGTTAACTCAAACTAAAAACGCCGTACGGAGAATTATTAAAAGGAAATTGTGGTCCAAAGAAAGTTTGAATTTATCTCAAAGTAGTTTTAGTTATGGTGCAAACCGGTAGCGCTTCAATTATTCTCTTTGAGAGACATTTAGAGTTTCTAGCGACGTTACAAATCCACGGCTTGATATCTCCGCTGTTTGAAAATTACTGTGGGAAGACTTGTGAGCAGTTAAATGCCGAGAAAAAGTAGGAAAAAGTAGTATTGAATCCACAAGTTGGGAATAATTGTTAAAGAAAAAAGAATCTTAATATAAATTATTAAAAGAAGTTAAAAGGAATTCTTATTCACAATGGGAGGAAAAAATACAAAATTATTAAATCTGGAGATGTTTTGACTCCAGTAGAGGTGATTATTAGACAGAAAACCGATCAAAAGAAACGGATCAGAAATTATATGCAAAAATGGCATAAAATAACGTATGGGGCTTTACAATGGCCTATTACGGGCAGCTTTGACCCAATGTGCTGCTGTGAAGTAGAGAATAATATAAAACTTTACAAGGCTAAGGATCTGAGTTTTAAACGGGAGAAAAAACGTCGAAAGAACGTGAAATATTGGGATGGTTTAGAGAGGAGTCAAAACGGAGACAAATTGAATTAAATGAAACAAAACCAGTGCAGTCAGCTGTTGTGGGTCCAGAAAAATTGTTAAGACTTGTACAGAACCTTCAGCACTATTGTCTTTTCAATATAAAGAAAATCCTGGACAATTTCCAATAAAGGTGCTGTCTGAAGAAACCAAGCAGGTTTTGGCTGAACCATTGGTTGGAGAAGATGAGAGTGGCTGCAGCAGCGTCTCTGCCTCTGGGAATAGCACCCGGATCATGAGAGAGATAAGGACTTTGAGATACGTGAAGAGACCCGCTCCCGTCCAAATGAGTTAAATGACTCTGACTTAAGAAACAATTCAATAAAAGAATTCAAAGAACTGGATAAAACAATTAGAAGTCGCTCTCTTCAAGACGGAGAAGATATAACAACAAAAATGCCAACGAAACTGTTAAAACACGGACAGAAGAGGAAGAGTTCTTCTGGAGCTGACGCACAATTAAAGCGTATTATCACCATTCGGCTTTCTGATCCCAAACAGACCTCATACAGCCCAAGTCTAAAGGCTTATGAAAAACATTTGAGGATGCAAGAGAAAATGGTTAAAGAAGAGGCGACCTCCTAAATTACATTAAAGAAATCTCAGTTGAAAAAAATCAAAGAAGATCAACTGTGCATTACTATTGGATTATGGGAAAGCTTACTGAAAGCTAAAGAAAGAAGAGGAAGAAGCAAATATAAGTTGAAGAAAAGATTAATACTATTGCAAATGATCAAACTGAAGAATAAAGGAGAAGAATGATAAACAGGAGTTTGTTACTGAACAACAGCGAACTCCGCAGAGACGAGCAGAGTTAAACGGCAGAACCCCGGAATATGAATAACCTATGTTTATGTTCCAGTCTCCTTCATCAGAGCTGATGTCACCGTAACAGGATTATTCTAACAGATCACAGTGGATCCCGTACAGAAGATTGTCTGCCGTACAGAGAAATGTCCGAGGCAGTTTTTGGAGTGTGATACAGGCTAAACGCAGCGTCTGGTGAGTCTGCATCAGATACCAGAGGTGCTGGATGTGTGAGCAGGGAGATGCATCCAGAGAGACTGCCTTAACATAACAGCAGGACAGAGGGAAGTGACTATTCAATCTGTAATGTACTGGCTGAGAAGAAAACAGGATTCAGAACTAATACAGAAACGGACTAAACTGGAAAGAATACAAAGACTATTTAAAACTTCAGAAGTGCCGAAGACACAGTTACACTGTTCAACAAACAAGACAATATGGACTATGAGAAGTAGAAAAGAAGCAAGTGAATGAGAAAAGAAAAAAAAAAAAAATTCAATTACAAGACAAAATATATATATATTGGAAAGACAAGAAGCTATGGTGTACCTCTTATTCCCAGTTTGAGACTTGGTTTCTGAACAAGAACTCAACTCCTAATGTTGCATTAAGGGACAGAAGGACTGGAGTTTTGTGCACTTAAACCAAAGTTAACAGCTGCACTGTGCATAAAGTAAAATATATATATATATATAAATTAAATAGCTTTGTCTTAGAAGATCAATCAATATTTTAAAATATCTCTAAGAGCATGTGATATAGTCCAGGCTGAAAGAGTAACTGAAGATATAAAATGTCCTAAAAACAATGAAATGTCTATGGTTTCTGATCTGGTTTTGATGCTGTCTAATATTCTCCTGAATTGAAATTGGCAACAGTAATAGATTTGTTCTGTATTTTTTCTGACTCATGATACCTTTTCTGTTTTACATATAATGACAAGAGTCTGTCTTACAGTCGACTCCTGAAAGACCTAAAAGTAATCTTCATCTAAAGTAAACCTGAACATAGTGAGAATAAGGATCTAGTGAGTATATGATCTGTGTCTGATCAAGCAGTGATGATGTGAGTTAGACTCCATCACAGGGTTACAAATTTAGTATTTGTGAAACAAAGTTAGTAAAGAAAATTATAATTTGTCAATCTGAGAATATTTAGTCTAAATATTAAGTGAAAAATGTAGGAAATTTGCTCCGTCTCACTTTGAAGCAGAAAAACTGTAAACAAATGTTGAAATTATTAGGAATAATGGCAGGTTATAGCAGGTTGTGGATTGTAACTTTGCTGTATTAATAGCTTCTTTAAGAAATCTGAAAAGACTAAAGACCAAATTGATAAAAGGTTTAATTCAAATGAATAAAGAGTAAAATAAAGTATTTTCTGTGTTAAAAGAAAACATGCAAACAATCTAGTTTATGAAATCCTGATTAAAATAAATGTTTCATCTAAACGTAACAGAGAGAGATGGTCATTCATCAGCAGTGATGATGCAGATACTGCAGTAGAATAAAAAAAACAATAGTTTAATGCAGCTCAAAATTAGACAATATTGAAAAAGGTTTAGCTCTGTGTTACAGATAATTAGCTTCAGCTGTGACTGAGTTTAAAAAAGGTTTAACACACATCAGGTACGCACGGCTTATAAGGCCTAAATTTGTCTAAACAAAAACTGGGAAAATGTATGAAGTAATACTTTCAGTTCTGAATTTAATAAAACAAAAGATGTAAACAGTTAAACCAGCAGGAAAAATATAAAAGAAAAGTCATGTGTCTGATTAAAACCAACAGATAATGTCTAAAACGGTGAGAACAGATGTACCATTTGAACAGATGTACCATTTGTAGATGTATTCTGCTTTTGAGAGACAATGTAAAACTGAAAACAGATAACACATTTACAGCACAGGTTTAGAAACCTATCACAGCAGTGTTTGAAGTAAGTGACTAAGATTAAAGCATTGACTGAGGTGAGAAATGTTAAAAGGTTTAAGAGTTAACATCATACAGTATGGTCTGGAATGTGTTAGGCATCAATACTAATGGCAGAGAAAGACAAGGCATAAAACAATGTTGACAAGTTAATCCTTGTCCAGAGAAAAGAAGGTCTGTGTGAAATTAGAGTAAACACACAGAGGTCATAAAAGTCACTTAGTAAGAGGTCACACTAAGAGTTGTGAAGAAGACACAGGTTCATATGGAGTTGAAGACTCTGTTGAGTGGCCATAAAACAAATTTATGGATCAGAGAATGCTTTAGACAACATCTAATAGAAATGCAAAGTTAAATTCCAACAGATTAAAGGCGCTGAGGAGAACTCTACAAAACAACACCTTCCCGGCTGCAGATCAAGTCTGGGAATGGAGTCTTCATCAAGAAATGTTCAAACTTCAGGTTTGATGGGAGAACAGTGAAGGTCTCATGAGAAAGTCTGGTGTTATCTTTCACACTGACCTGTACACATCAAATCAGGTAAAAATAATCTATTAAAGTTTTAAAGGATGCAAATATGATTTTAAGTTAATTCAAGGATGATACAAACAAGGAGATGATCTTAGAGAAATGAGGAAGAACTGTGAGTGGAACAGAGATCCAGTTGGGACAGGAGAATTGAACAGATTAATAATATTGCTGATTTGTCTATGATTCTTTTAAATAGAATCAAAGAGGGGATAGTAATAGTTGGCAATATAACGGTATTTGGATTTGAAGTTAGATTAGTTTATGCATAATTTGTTTTGTGGACTTTAAAATATCAACAGAAGGAATTTTTTGAGATGATATTTTTATAGATCTACATTCATTTTTGGGATAAGCTTCTATATAGGTTTATTTTACTGAATACAACTCTACAGTAGTAAAACAACAGCAGATTAAAAGCTCATATAATATAGATCATAGTGGTTGAGTAAAGACTTTTCTGGATCTTTATGGTAACGCTCAGAGAGAGGAGTTTGTGAAACCCTAGTAAACTGAATGAATTAGTTTGTATCACTGTTAACAACAGAAGGCTTATTGAACAAATTTAAACAGGTAAAGGTGTTTTTTATAAAGGTTTTATTGGGCTAAGATTCGTGACAGTCAGAGTCTGAGAGCAGCTACTTGGAATGTTTCTGTGAGAAAACAGTTCAGAGACACTGATGTGGTCTTGTTAAAACTCTGGTTAGTTTATTTTGGTTATTTGAGGACTGGATGCAAGTATTGTTTAAATGTATTGGTTAAATGTATTGTTTAATGGATAAAAAGGGTTTTGACTTTAGTAATAATTTTGAGGATAATTGGACTGATTTAATTAATGTAGGACATAAGGAAGAGTTTACTGGTTTTGAACAAAGTAGATGTTTGTTAAGGTTTAAGCATACATACAACTGGAGCAGAGGATTTACCATTAGAAAACAAGTTAAAAGTAACTTTAAAGATTAAATAGTTTAAATTGAAGTTGAAAATGGGAGCAAATGAGATAATAATGCATGAACTAAGAGGTTATTTACTTAGAAAAATTTGACACAGAAAGAAGTATTGATGGAAATAACAATTGCATGTGAAGTAGTAATAAAATTAGTTAAGATTAAATTTGAAAATAGAGAGAAAAGAGAAGTTAATTTAATACTTTAGAGAACTGAAAAGAAGTGGTCCATAGGATAATTTATTTTATGAGTGGAGTAAAATTAAGCTAGATGAGTCACACGTAAGGACTTTGTTAAGGATTAAAAATTTTGTGATAAGGTTAAATCTGTTGATAAGACCAAAAAGGTATTTTGGCAATGGCAGGGTTTATTGGTATAAAATGGAAAATGGTTGTTTTGTTGTGTGCTGATGATTATTTAAAGCATAGTAAGTGGAGTGACATATTGTTAGACAGTTTAATGAGAAACAGTTAAAGTTTTTGGAATAAATTACTTTATGGATCTATCTTAAATCAGTCAGGCGAAAATTAAATTAGTCAATTAAAAGCATAGGTAAGAGATTATGTAGTTTCAGGGCAAATTTGAGGTTATTCTTTGTCTGCATTTAGTAGAATTATGTATACAGTATTAAAGGAGTTAGCTATTGAATGAGATAAATTTTCTTAAAGTACAGATGATAGGGTTAACTATGCTGCAGAGGTATGTATTCTTGTTCACCAAAAACGAAAAAGGAAATAGTGACAGTGACTAGGACCTGACATGTTATTAAAAGTATAACACTGAGTAGAAAATATGGTAAACTTCAAATTAAAAAGGACTACAGAAGAATAAGAGACATTTTACGGACTAACTTAAGAGTATTAATAGGAGGACAATTAGGAAAATAAATAAGGGTTTAGGCCGCATTTAAACTGTTTTGATATGATCTGTGGTAATCTTTGTGGTTTCTTCTCAGTTAACGTGAATAACGAATTAAAACTGATCAGAGAGGGGAGAAGCGGACACTGGAATCCTTCCATGGGACATGGGGTCGCGACCTACGTCATCATGAGGGTGTTCAGTGAAGCTTTGTGAAATCAAAGGCTTACCTTGTGTTTTGGAGTTTGAAGTGTTCTGGAGAGGTTTGGAGGAAGCAGAGGAGATGCATTGCTACCGACATGGAGTTGTTGGAGAGGCCGACAGGACACGCGGAGTCGGTAGTTCAGGAATTTCTGAGCATAATGGAGAAAACGGTGGAAATTTTGACCAGCCATGGGGCTGGGACGAGGATACGGCATGGGAGGAAATACAAAGCGGTTGATGGTCAGGACGACCAATCGCTGTAGTACACCGGAGCGGAGACAGGATAACGTTGAGGATAACGCTGAGGATAACGCTGAGGATAACATTGAGGATAACGCTGAGGATAACGCTGAGGACGCGCTTTTAAATGAGGATTTATACGTTGGAATATTGGAACCAGTGTCACCCGAAGTGATCGACATTTCGGATGAGGAAACTACTTTAACAACGAATGGATCAGTACCCGCAGTAGAACGAGGACTAACGGATACGCAACTTCTTGAGCGGATTGAACAAAAGTTGGTTGCTTATAGAGATATAATGCTATCACGGGCTAGCTCTGGAACAGACAATAATGAGGAGGAAGTAACGCGAGCACCTCGGACCTTGTGACGGTGAGAAGGCCAGGGGATTATGGAGACGCCACTAGTGTCTCGACCCGGAGGAGAGACGCCGCTCACGCATGGAGCGCCGTGAGCGGAGAGAAATGAGAAGACGGGACGAAATTCATAGGGTTGAACGAAACCTTGGACAATTACATCGAGAGGTGGCTAACATTCAACGTGAGATATCAGGTAGAATGAATGCTGTACAAATAGGAATGTGGCAAAGTCGAATAAGTCTTTTAGATTTGATCATAACTGAAGATACAGGTGAAGAAGAAGAGTAATTATCAGTTCTAAGTTAGGAGAACTGAAAACCTGTATTTTATTTTATTTTTAGAAGGAAAAAAAAAAATAAAAAATTTTTGTGCTCATATAGGTATTATATTTTAATATGAGTAATTATATTCTTGTATAGCATGCTGTAACTTTTAAGTGATAAGTTAACCATAGGTTGTGGTGGTAAAGATGAAGGATGATCTGATGGGAAATGTCTAAGCTAAATAAGTATAAGTTGGATTGTGTGATAATTAATACACATGTGATATGGAGTTGTAATATTTAGCAAAGACGAGACCTTAGAGGGTCTCGAAGAGGGGAATGTTGTGTAATATTTTGGATATTATGTGTTTTATTTTTGTATACTTATTTAGGGTTTCATTTATGCATGATGAGTTTATGTTATGTGTGTTATGGTTTAGACTTATGCATGGTTTATATTCAAGTAGGATGTTATATGTAAAACATCTAGAAACATTAATAGGAAAAAAAGGAAAACATAATGTCAGAGTGTATAGTTTTTACATGATAAGTTTAATGAACACACACACACACACAGGGAAGATCTAAGTTACAGATAAGAGACCCTCTGGAGCCTGGCACCAGAGGAGGTCAGAAAGTAACTGGGACATAGGTTACAACAGAAAGGTGGGGGCCATTAGAAAGGAGGGGTCCTTGGCCCAGTGGAAAGGTTGTAAATTCTTAAAACTGTCATGTTAAAAAATGTATAAAAGGCTAGTCTGAAGAGACGATCTTTGGTAGAATTTGGGATGGTCTATCCGGGTCGTTTTGTTGTTGGGATTATGAACAATAAAGGACTCTATGGCATGGAGATGGTTGTGCATTTGTGAATTATTCCATACGATGGTGCATCTGAAGACTGAGGGGTCAGTTTTGGATAATTTTTACCACGACAACCTCTGAAAAGGGCTCTTTTGCAAATCCATAGGAAATACTTCTTTGACCTTATAACTACTTGAATTGGCATGTTTCCACAAATCTTCTTAGTAACGTGGTGAACACTTTGTGTAGACATTTCAATATTAGCTTTCAATATCATGCTATTTTATATCTGCCCCATCAGCAAATAAAGGAATTACACATGCATGGACCAGTCTTTTCTTTTCTTCAGCACTTTTGTCAAGGATTTGTCAGGCTTGATATACTCATTGGTCGAGTTGCGTGAAAGGATTTGAGTGAAGCACACAAAGGTCAGAGTGTTGCCTTTATGGCACTGAGGGCAGAGGTGGCGGCGGTGGTCGTGTCAGAGGTCAGGGGAGTCAGAGGACATGAGGTCTGACTTGTTTTCAGTGCAACACTGCAGGGCAATAAACCAAGCTAAACCAAGCATCTGCCTGTGTGGACAAAGTAGCAAGCTAAATATGGCGAAAGTACAGAAAAGCAACAAGTGGTCTTTTCGAAGTGCAAGATCAGGATACAAACTGAAATAGAAAAATTTGAATGTCAATGTGAAAAATGGCAACTGGTAAATAAGAATTATATTAAGGATCACAAATACTGGTAATCAGCCTTTATTAAAACAAATCCACTCTCCCATAAATCTGGGCACACAATAAGAAGACCCTCACAGCTACTCTCTAAATTATTACCCAGTAACAATTTCCTGTCTTAAAGGTTGATAGCAGCTTTTTGACAGCTGTAGCTCTGAACAACAAAAGAACCTCTGAGTTTAGCTCCTGACCTGACTGCTTTTGGCAGTATCCTTTTTACAGCCCAGATTCTAGACAGAGAAGCTTTAGTCGGTTAGACTGGTATTTCTAATCACCCAGACTGTTTAAAGCAAATGCTTAAACATTCTTTCACGTATAATCCATGTTAATGGAAATAGAAATGTGGAAATGCAAGCATGTAGCCATTAAACATCTTCATATGGCGAGCATGTATAAACTTGAATAAAATTATTGAGAACATGAGTGCAAAACAGCAAAGATATCATAACTAGACCATAACAAAAAACTTTATGATGTTCAACATACATTAAACATGTTTGCTAGGAACCAAAGTACATTAAATCTAATGTTATCCAGTCTCTTTATACTGAATTCTCCACAGTATATCTATTAGCTAGTAATTTAGACCCATTATGGTGTGTTTTGAGTCAGAGCAGCCTGTAACAATTGCACTAAACAGAGCTGTGATTTAATAATATGCAAGAATGAGAACACAAAAGACAAGAAAGACTGCTTATAATAAAGCTATTTTTTTAAGTAGGGGTTACAAATAGTTAATGTGGATACTTAGGAAGACGTCATCAGTAAATTGACAGGTTCAAGGCAATATTTTTATAGCATTCATTCTATGGTGTGCTGTGTGCTAGGAAGTTACACATTGCGTATCAAAATGATTGGCCAATCAGAGCTACATGTCTGTGAAGGTTCTCAGTCATCCAGGTCATCTTTAAGAAAAGGTTAAAGCAAAAGCATCTGAACAAAGTTTTCAACGTGAAGACATTTGTCTCTGGTTTCAAGAGACTTTATCAATTGTGATGTGAGAGTCTTTAAAGGCTCAGGTGAGTTGTTAGTGACACTGTTCCTTTCAGGTGTTGTTGTTGTTCTGGAGTAAAACGGTTTTGATTTAGGTTTCAGAACACTGTTGTAAATACTAGGAAACATGAATATTAGGCCACCTCCTCTGTTCAGAGAGGGCTTTTGTATTTTTACAAAAATGGCTTCCTTCAGCCCTCTCTCAAACCATCTGGCCTCTCTGGACAAAATCCGAACATTACTGTCCTCAAAGGAATGTCCTTTGTCTTTGAGGTGGAGGTGGACTGCAGACTCGGGTCCTCCAGGATTGGCTCTTCTGTGCTGATACATCCTCTTGTGACGTTGTTGTTTAGTTTCTTCAACATAACTGTCACTGCACTCGTCACTGAACTGCTTAAACGACATTACCCTATTTGTGAGAGGGTATATTGTCTTGATGGACCAGCTTTTGAAGCAGCGTGTTCCCAGGTTTAAAGTGAACTGGAATGTTGTGTTTGTAGAAAATCCTTTAAATCCTTTTTTTTTTTCATTTTTTCATTCATTCATTCATTCATTCATTTTTTTAGGGCTTTACAGATGTGTTGTTCTTCTTTCTATGCAGTTCAGTGAAGAGTGCAGTGAAAGTTATGTTGGAGAAACAAAACAAACGCTTCACAAGAGGATGTATCAACACAGAAGAGCCAATCCAGAAGCAGCTCCACCTCAAAGAGAAAGGGAATTTGAGGACAGCAATGGCTGAATTTTGTCCAGAGAGGTCAGATGGTTTGAGAGAGGGGTGAAGGAAGCCATTTTTGTGAAAATGTAAAAGCCCTCATCAGTCTTCTCTGCACTTAAGAAGCCGGCTCACTACCCGTCTCTGCCAGATTGTTCTACTAACTCCATGAGTGAATATCCAGCACTGCTTGTTTCTGCTAACCTGTTCCTGCTACCAGTTTCTGCTACCGATCCAGCAGAGTTCTGCCTGTTCTTCGGGTCCAGCTCCAGCCAGCTCCGTTCCAACGCTCCAGCTCCAATCCAATGCTTCAGCTCCAATCTGGATTCCGTGCTGTCTGCTATCCAATACTATTCAATAATTTTTTGTTCTGAACTCTCTCTGTGTTGAGTAAGTAACAGATAAGCTCAGCTCTCTTACCAGTTGATCTCAAAATTGATAAGGTTTCTTGGAATTAGAGATAAAACGTCTTCACCTTGAAAACTGAGTCCAGATGCTATATACTGTAGGTCTTACTCCCTGTGTCTTAACAAGCTTTTATTTTGAAAAGACACTCAGTTGTTCTGCTGCCGTATCACCTTAACAGCAAGTATTACTGTCATTGCAATAGTTAAAGGAAAACCACGTCGTTTGCCGGCTTTGATTTTCTCCACTTGTAAGCAAATGATGACCATAAATATTGACAGAAAGTCTGTAGTCTCTACCTAAAAGTTAGACTGTGGCACTTTAACAACTTTAATAGTTAGGTCTAGATGAGAATTCTCAAAGTATAAGTCCTGGCCAACAGCAGAGATAGTGAACAAGATAACTTGACAAAAAATGTCACAGACACCAACTAAAAAACGGCTTTCAAACAGGATATTATTATAATACATCAAGTACAGTAATAAGATCATAAAGATGCCAAGGTGACCGTTGCCATGGAAATATGTGTACAACAAACCTGTGCACCAAGACCCCTCAAGAGGTTTCAGGTTGTTTTCAACCAAATGGAAATGTGAACAGTACTTTTGGTCTGACCTAATAGAAGCAGACTACAAGATACTCCGTCCCTGTGGCTGGCCAGTGCTCTCATCTATCACAAAATGCACCAACTTTCCCCAACGGTACTACACCAAAAGTCCTAACACACACTCATGTCTTGACTTGAAAATCGAGTGACATTTTAATACCATGTCCTTCTTACCCTGACATGACTTGCCATCCGGCCCCAGTCTACTGCCTTCGGGACACTTGCAGTAGTAGCTGCCAATGACATTACAGCAGTAGCCCTCGCAGCCGCCTTGGTCAACTTCACATTCATTAACATCTGAAAAGAAACGAATCAAGAGGTCAATTTAGGAACATAATGCACAGCGCACAAAACAACAGCTCCATCATTTGGGGACAAGACAGGGGACTTTTTACTTCCCTTTTCACCTACACATTCAAAGTCACTGCAGGGTTCGGTCCTGTGTCCATTAGATTATTTATTTACATCCCTAAAGAAATAATTAATTGCTTCGCAGATCCCAGGTTGTTTTTCCCTGAGCATCCATTACAACAAACAAACTTTGAACTCCTTACAAGTGACCAATCTTTAATCTGAGGCAATGTAAAAGAAAGTGATCTAAACTGGAATATACTTACAGTACTTACAAACTATGCAAAGTTTTGCAAACCTTGAAAACTATGCCTTTGAACATCATTATCTCAATCCGATAAAGAGTCTAAAAGGCCGATATAGCCACTACAGACCACAAAGCGGCGACAAACAGATTATGACAGAAAATGAATCACTTATGTTGGCACTTCCTGTCCATTAGGGACCGAACAGAGGAAATGGAAATGGAGTTTAGTGCTCTGTCCCCCATCTGTAAAAGGATTTAATGAGACCTTCCAGCTTGGCAGGAGTAACAAAGTCATTACCTGGAGATTTCAGATGGATAACTTGCAGAATGATGGAAAAAGGAGCGATAGGAGCGGAATTTGTTGCATGTTGAACAGGACAGGATGGAGTTAAGTCCTTTAGTCTGTGATAGTGTGAAATGTTGTTAAACTGAAGTAAGTCTATAAATAAGTGCATCTGCTCATTACTAAGCTCCTACATTAGTCTAAGCTTAGTATTCACAGTAGTATATCATTTTAATACCCTGTCCCCTTGAATCCCCTGGTGTTCAGGTATTTATACAAAGGTTAATGCAGAACATGTTAAATGCAAAACAAGGCCAAAAAAAAAGACCCCTCAGGAATAAACTGTGTTGTCTGCCAACGCTATTCTGTTGTACACAATATTTTATCTCTTTTCCAGCCAAATATTCATGGCACATCTGAGGAGCTAGTCTGTTACTTCGATAAGAGCAGCATAAGTAAACTGGAATGGAATTACTTGGAATAATGAATGGATTTCCCTTCTGCATCCCTCACAGTTGTCAAATGGGGAGATAAACATTTGCTTTAGTGGGAGTTATGAATGAAACTGAAAGGTGCATGGTGTAAAGTTTTGTAGTATAGGCCTATAAGCTGAACCAAGTAAAATATAACAGCAGGGTTTCCCATACATTAAAGAGACACCATAATCTAATTAGACCCTCAGTGGTCTCAAAATGAACCAAAAAATAGATTATATTTTTGGAACATGTTGCAGTTGGTGTCTGTTGTTTTTAATTGTTCTGTGAATAGCTCAGTGTGCAGACTCTGAAGGAGCTGATGCAAAGAACAAATACAGGAAAAATGTATTCTCTTTTCTTATTTGAACACATAATCTTGCATTAAGTATTAGAACATTTATGACCTAAATGAACATCATCTGATCCATTATTATGAGATTACTTCATACACAACAGAGTACCTCCTGGGTTACTGTATGCTGTAGAAAAACAGGGGGTGGAGGGTGGGGATTACTATTGCAATATCAGTAATAAATACTAATAAAAGTGCACATGATGAAGAATCTACATAACCTCAGAAACTAAGGATGGGTCGCCATATTCATGTTTCAGGCCACACCCACACTTGGTTTCTAAGGGCATGCAGGTAATAGTTGGGTCAGGTGACTGCACCACACTGTACTGCTTGACTTTTAATTCCCTTTCCACATACAATTCTAACACTGGCATTTAAGGACAGTGTACACTGAGACCTTAGTCCACAGGACCCTGCCCCCTGCATTTAGCCACTTTGATCCCACAGCTTCTCACAGCCCTAATGAGCTCTCCATTTCTGCTTAGGGTCATTTTCCATCAGCATCAGGACGCCAAGAAGAGAAGCAGAGGCAGAGTTTGGATGCTTTAAAAATCCACTGTTTAGCAAGTCTCCAAGACACTTGAAGTTGAGACGTGTCTGTGATGTCTTAGCTTTAATGTGCAGCGGCTGTGAGTGTAAAGGAGACAAAAAAACACAGGCTTAAACAACAAGCTCAACGTTACAGTATTTATTACATGACGCTATTCAGTGTTTCTCAAGAGTGTCTACACTACATTATAAAATAAGCATAAAAATGATTTATACTGAGAAGTAGAAAAGCTGAATGGAAAGCCTGATGTCTCACAGAAATATAGTGGATTATAAACCAATAACACTCCAGTGGTTTGTACAGCATTAAGTGTGAACAGAGAATGTGTACAAGAGATTTATTGCAAAACAATTATTACACTTTTGGGGTGAATAAATTGCCACAGAATGCATCTTAGAAGAAAAGAAGACTAGAACCAAACATAAATTACACATTTGACATTTAAAGGGACTATATGAATAGAAAAGTTTTTTTTTTGTTTGTGTGTTTGTTTGAATCCAGACAAATGCTTTTCCTAAATAATGTTGTAGAACAAAAGTGATATGATAATGTTTTTTTTTTTTTAAATCCATTTTAGAGTTTTACAAATGGTCTACTTTATGTGTAATAAAAGGTAAGGTGACCAAACAGGGACACTAGTATCTGTGGCACAGTTTTTAAAATAGGAATAAAACAGGCTCCATAAGCTTTTTTGCTGCATAAGCTCAAGTTTAACTTTGTTTGTCTGGGTGCCCGTAATATACATCATTAAACATAAAAGAAGTTGTTATATTAATTTGCATTTTGCAAATGAACCCATGACTATATATAGTTTTAAAATTGGATTACCAGCCCTATTTGCCAACATAAGTTAAACTCATTAGTAAACAAGTCTATACAAGTATTGCAATTGCTGACAATAAAATTATGGTATGTAATACCCTAACAGTAACTTTAGAGTCTGATATTCCGAGTTAAGAGCACTATAAAGGCGGAAAAACTTCCATCTGGGTAAAAAGTCCATTCAAGGGGCACACAAATGCAGCTTATGTCAAATTGCAGCAAAAACAATGTATTTTAAAAGGCCACATTAAGCTTTCACTATGCTGTGCAAACTCCAACCTGCTTAGAAGTGCACATTTCACCTGTTGACACTCCCACTGAACTGCTATATACAGTATGCATTGTGTGAGAAGCACTGTAATCTCTAGTCATAAATATTTCCAGATGGAACCCTGTGCTAAAGTTTTACCTCATGCACTACTTTTCTCACATATTAAACTGTACAGCCTTGAATGTTTCTTTGCTTTATTAACTGACCATGTCTCATTACATCCATCAGCTCCCATGAGTCCACTCTCTGGGACATCCACATGCTGCCTTGACCCACACAAACCTAAAGGACTATAACCATATGCATTATTGCTTCTAACCGTGAATCTGTACAGTATCACTGCGGCATCTATCTTCTCTTTAACATACCAAACAATTTATCATGAAATAAACACTTGCTTTGTAGTGTTCTTGTTTCTGCCCTTTATCACTAAAATAATCCAGACTCAGTGTTTCTGTCAAAGAAATGTGTTCCAGGCACTAGATTTGTCACAGGTTATTGTTCTGACGAAGAGGTAACACAAAGTTGAATGAAAACAATAAAGCTCCCTCTGACTTCTGCACAATCGATCATTTTCTCTCTCGTGGCCCGACAGGACACATACCTCGATGAACTTTCCACATCTATCAGATCACACCAATATAAAAAGGTCAATTCAGATGGAAAACGTTTGTTCCTCAAGGTTTATAAACATGGAGATTATCAATTCTCTTCAAACACATGCAGCTGCCTGATCACTCTTGAGTTTTCCTCAGGCAAAAGCCCAGTTCCTGCACATCTCATTTCGTGTTATAGCGTGTTCACTTTCCAATATCTCCGAGGGACAATACATTATTTCGCTGTCCCTAAAAGACTATTAGATAAACACAGCCAGAGAATCAATAAAAAAAACCTTAATCAACCTCTAAATGTAAGAAATATTGAAAAATGTTACAATAAGTTAAAGTGTAGTTTTTTAGCAGCATGTGCCCTGCCGCCCCAAACATGCTGTAGTCTATAAGCAAACCCAATGCAAAAAGACCTGATAATGAACAGTTAATTTAATTTAATTAATTGATTGCCAAAATAATAATGATTTTGATTTGATTTAAATTGCACTTTTTTCTTTCCCAAGAGATTCAAAGCGCTCACATTACTAAGTCATTCCACAGTCACACACTGGTGGTGGTAAGCTACATCTATAACCAAAGCTGCTCCATGGTGACTGACAGAACCATGGCAGACCTCTCCAACCACCACCAAACATACATCAGTGCATTAGACACTGGAGGCAAGGAGGGTTCAATGTCTTTTCCAAAGACACAACAATAGTATGAACCAGGGAGAGTGGGAACTGAACCGACAACTTTCCGGTAATAGAATGACCCCCCTGCGCCCTACAGCCACTGTGCTTTATGTCCAGCACTGCTCAGTTTGTTTGCTCTGGGCAGATGTGAGAATAGGAGCAGGAAGTCATGGCCCTATTTAAATCCTCACAATTGCGTGCCTCAAGTGCACATTCACTCTGAGAGCCGCAAGGTTGTAGTGTGTCCCAATTGTCCAGTAATGCTTTCAGTGTGCATCAGACCATTGCACACAACATAGCTTAAATAAATTTACAAATTATCATTTCATTTTCTCACCAATCCGACAGCAATTTAGTAAACAGCTCTACGAAATAAGATGCCTTTTGCCTTTTTCTGTTTCTTGTCTGTTTCTTTTCTTGTTTTTATAACAAAAGTTACGCAGACAAGTGACATGAATGGGACTGTCCTTCTGATGCAAAAAAATGTGAACTTCGAGGAGGATTTAAGGGCATGGTGTAAGAAATAGGACAGGGGCAATGGTTCTAAAATGGCTCCTTTAACTGGTTTCTATAAAGGATTGACTGTCAAATGCTTATTTGATGTGATTATACACTATTGAAAACACTAAAACCCTTTATGACCACTACATTCCGTTTTCTTCAATTGTACTACAACATTTTACACAGTCCATTGGAAGAATGAAGGCCATTGAACGGAGAGATGACAAAAACATTACTGGACAAAAAGTGTACGTTCATTTGTGGAGAGTTGTATGGAAGCTGTCACACAAAGGAAGCGGACCATCAACTACCAGCTCAGCAGCAACGGATCTAAAAACAAAAGTCCAATTGTTTCCAGGATTCAGGGCTAAATCAAATGAACATACTTTGATAAAGCCATACAATAAATCAAGACTTTCAACTGCACAAACAATAACAGAGTTCTCAGTAAAGCATACAATTACAAACAGCACACTTCAGCATGTTTAACATTTACTAGAATCACTGGTGTGCACAGCATTGAGTGATATGTGGTCTGTTGAATTGCCCCACTGCAAAAGCAACATCTGTTCTTTTTCCCAACAGATAGGAGAAAATGTCTTCCACAGACAGACAAAGATGTCAGAGTGGAGTTAATGCCTTGTGTTGTGCAGGTATGCAAATACTTGGCATCACTGTGCAAAGACTTCATGTGATTTATACTTTGAATGACTGATCAATAAAATTTAAGCATGAAATATTTTTGGGGAGACTTTAATTTATGTCTTTAAATGTAGACATAAATCAAAAATATAGGAAGCATCTTGATATAAGAGAGATGGTTATATTCCAAAAGGAACAAGGCATTTTCAATTTGCTACTGTAAAGTCTGAGTCTTGGGAGCACATGGCCCATCACACAGACCATTAGCTCTATCACACTTAACATTAACCTGGTAAACAATGAGGCCTTCATGCGTTTAGAAAGATGAAGGTGTGCTTAGTTTTTGAGTGTCCAAACCATATGGCAGCTATTAGGGCCCTAATGAGCTTCTTCCTCAATAGTGATGTTAAGCATGCACTTCTTGCATGTTAGCCCATCAGGACTTCCAGCCTCGGGTCTTAGAATTATGAGGCCCTCTTTCACACACTTCAGGGTAGACTTGAAGAATGAAAACAGGAAGGGGTGGTACCCACAACTAAAGCAATGCAGGAGAAGTCAATGACAAGAATATAATGTATGTTAGTGTTTCTGAGCCAGACCTATAAGGTTCTACATGACCATTCAACAAAACCTGGAAATCCTGTAAAATTCATTATGGAAGTTAAGCATAATGGTTAGTGTCTCGCATCATCAAACCGACTATGGCTTTGCATTAAATGTAAGAAACAGAACTGGGTTTGCACAGTAACAGACTGGTTAGCACTCCAGCCTCACTGCAAGAAAATTGTAGGTTTGATCCTTGGGACAGTGATAACTCTTTTTGGATGTGGATGCTCTGGATTTACAGTTCAATTAGAAAATCAAATGTCACATTTAACTCACACTGTATGTTTCTAATTGTTAAATCCAAAGCAACTGAGAGGGTCCAGTCCCCTGCATTCCTAAAAGAAAAATTTATAAATATTGATGAATAGTTGATTAGGTAGTTAGCACTTGTTCCTCACAGCAAGAAGGTCATGGGTGAAAGTGAACTGTCTTTATGTGTGGAGTCTTCATGTCCTCCTTGTGCTACTGAGGGTCCACTCTGCAGTACTCTGCTTCCTACCAACAGCTATGCGGCGACTTGTTGACACTAAATTGCCCGTAGAGAATGTATGCGAGAGTGAATAGTCAGTGGATGTTAGCTTAACCCGTTATCTGCTTTTAAGAATTTAGGGCAGAGTTGTCCAACCTATTTGCAAAACGGGCCACATTTGATGAGAGGAAAATTTGGATTTGAGTAAGTTTAAGTTGGATTTGATCAGAAATTGTATTTTTATCACAGAAGCTGAGGGACGCATAAAATTTTAATTTCTGTTTATGTCTGTTTTGCAGTGTACCCCGTCTCACGCCCAAAGCAGCTGTCATCTCCAGCCCCCGATAACCCTTGACAGAATATGCATTAGAGAATGAATGAATGTTTGCATGTGCTTTTTGTGAAAAGTGAATGGCGACTGAGCATATCAACAATATCAGCACTATTTTAAGTGTCAACAAAATGATGAATGGCTTTAGGTGTGATGGGAGTGTGACTAGGGATAGTCTACAGTCAGAATAAGAGCAGGTCAAAAGGTAACCTGACTCCGCCAAGTAGAACTGCTCACAAAACAGTTTTGTTTCACAAAACCATCTGGAAAAGCTCCTGTTAAAAGCGTTTGCAAAAGGGAGGTGCCTTCTGTCGGAAACTTGTTAAGTGATTGGATGAAGCACCAAATAGTATCCGCCTACCATGTGATTTATTTTAGCCAATCATAACAAGGATTATTTTGGCATAACCAGAGAGCGGCTTATATTAAAAAACAGCAACAGTAACAGTTTTTGCAAAGTGAATCTGCAAATAAAAGTTAACTAACATTAAATTGGTAAATGAAACAAGGACATTGGCCAATGAAAAGAGCGTCTATGCATTTGGGATATACCAAAGCCAGTAGGAATAGAGCACAAACATCTTTTCCTTCCAGAAAATCCTTTAGTGTCACATTTTGTAGCCTAGCCATGTTGATAACAAAGTGTAGAAAAGGTCGCTTGTTGAATCAAATCAAAAACCCGCCTCTTCCTGTTCGTGCTGCCACATCCTTGGTCTCAAGAGGCCGGTGAGCCCATGGTTCGACTCAACCGGTTGGCTTGGTGTGATATAAGATGGATTTACCCGAGTTTGGAAACTCACAAATCTTGAGAGAATCCAGCTGCTGCGCTAGGTTAGTCGAAAGGGAGATTCAAAGCCAATTCGCTATTTTTTTGCAAATGTGTGTCAACAGTAATACTGTGCAAAATCTAATGTTTGACACACTGTACAGTTTTATAACAGGTTAGAAACAGAGGAAAATAGGTGCTTACAGAGAAGAACATGTAATAAGCTAAATAAGCTAGACTTATATTTTGTGCTTATAATACTCAAAATGTAACAGCTGGAACTAACATTGCATGAGGGAATGGCAAATGTATTATCCTTTTATTAAAACAGCCGGTGTTATAGAAATGAGCCACCTGGTCTAATTAAAAGGACAAATATAAATCTCCCTAATGTATCTGTTTGGCACTTATTGATCAACAAAATTTAGCAAAAGTGAAAGAATAACTCTTTAAACTCTTTAAAAGGCAGCGTGTCATGAAAATATGTCCGCGAAACTAAATGCTATTTGCAAAGAAATGAAGTTTATTTCAGTGCAGACTGTACTGAACTGTTCATTTCCGTCTGTTTTCATAAACTTATCAAAAGCCAGAACTAAGAGCCATCTGTCGGATACATCTAATCAAAAAGACCGCATTGTGAAAACACGGAATATGATGCCACTCACTCCTCAAAACCTCACCATCAAGACCAACATACTATGTTTTGGTAAAGTAATTGTTTAAATTAGACCAAAATAAACATGAAAATCTACTGCTATTACCTCCACATGGTTTCGTTTATATGGCATATATCAGGTGTAATCTAAACTCTTTAATCTGTGTCAGCTAAAGCTGTGGATTGAGTTCTGTAATAGTCATTTTAATGGGCAGTGTCACTCAAAAGTAAGAAACTCAGCTTTGGGGTGTGTTTCTTTTAGCAGCAACTTTTGACTTGGTTTCATCAATGAAATCCTGGAAAAAATCTTAAAGATTATTTCTTTTACTGGCCTCTTAACAAAGGGTCATTGCAAACTCGCTCCCCTGCCTAATATAAAGTCACACAGTGCTGTGGGATAATTCTGCTGGAACAAACATTTGTCAAGCATTCAAGAGGGACTTCAGTTTTCCAAAATACAAACAGATTTAAAAAGACTTAAAAAATAGTGGTCAATAGATAGACCCTTATGTTTGACACTTGTTCTGACTGCGTAAAGGGCCATATGCAAAGTGTTGTTTTTTTTAACCAACAAACAAAAGCAGACCTAAACAATAGTATAAGTTTGGCTATTAATAAAATATACTGTCTATAGGATTTTTGTGCTGTTTTGCAAAGTGAACATATTGTAAAACTCGATAATAGCAGCTGTAATACTTCCGTTATAGTTATAAATTGTTACTTTATATTTGTGACTGCCTGCAACAACTTATTAAAAAAGTCATCTGTTTTAGCGGTGGGACGATGTGACGTAAAACTGTGAGGCATAAAAGGTGGTGCACATTCATTTTCTATACAGTAAATCCACCTAAGTTCAGTGCTTAAAGGTGTAAAATAAAAGAATGTAATATCAAATAAATGTAAAAAATACACAATGGAGCATTGTGACCACAAGTCCTGCTGTCTAAGGTGTCCCGCATTGCCTCTCTTTTTCCCGAATCTTTGTTTTGAGGTCCATGCTGGGCCACCATAGCTGTTCACATTCAATGAAAGAGTATAAGGTGTGGCAATAGAACAAGCCACCTTCCTGTTCTCCAGACTGTAGCTGCACTAATCTATATAAAAAAGCTATAAATGTTGTGGAAGAGTAAGTACAGCCTAGAAAAACAGTCACAAAGACTGCCAAAGGTGACCCAAACCCAACACCTGCCTTGTGCATATTTTGAAAAGGCACATGCCCAATATGATGCCAAAGCGTCTACCAAACAGGCACTGCAGACAAAATGCCCTGAGGTTTTCAAATGATGGCTACTGACTCAGCATCTTTTAACAGTTGGGTTCTAGTTACCTCCTCCCTCTCAAATCCTACAACCACTAACAAGGCTCACTTTCTCTGTGCTTTAAAATTCTTCACTCTAAGCATGTTAGGCTGCAGCTGTTAACAAGGTTAACTTTTAATCCAACCAAAATACTTTAAGTCACTGTTATGGCTGCTAAGATTCCTTGTAAGCTACAATTGAACCAAAGTGTACATATGTGACTCAGGACAGGTGTGTTTTATTTAGAAGGGAAGTGGAGTGACCCTGTCCAGACATGAGCTCACTGATGTGAGAAGAAAGCTTGTGGGAGGCAGCTCAAGGTCCTGTGAATGAACCCATAAAGGCATATGTAGAGAGAGGATTTGCACGTGATAATCTGAGATCTACACCCAGACGACTGGAAAATACTGTAAGAGCTTTGAAGACTTTTGAGTCAACACAAAAACAAATATAATACATGTATAATGGTATTAAAGCAGCATTACTAAAAATAGCTTAATATGAAGTAAAGATTTACAGCCAGTGTCCCTGATTATAAAGCGTGTGTTACGTCTCATGATCATGTTTTTTTTTTTTTACATATGATTTCTATGCAATTAAGTTAAACCGTTTTCTTTAATTAAAAGAAAAATAAATAATATAAGTAAACAGAAGGTCAATTAAATGTGCAGTGGGAAGATCTTAAAAATGGAGCCAAACATAAAAACAACACAAAAGACCTATGGTAAAAACCCACTGAAAGGGTTACAGCAATGTTTATTCAAGGAAACAACTGCACAGGTTTGGCCAGAAATCTAAAATCCCAAACAATCTGAGGAGGGCGAGAATGTTCCTTTAATGTGTGCTACTGAAGATGTTCTTTGCAGTTGTGTGCTGGGGATGAAGTGTCAGTGCTATTAGCTACTGAACAGGCTGGTCTGGAAGGCAAAGTGTGGGTTGTTTTTGGATTGAAACTGGACAGTGAAGTAGCAAGTAAAGAGGATGGTGGACAAAATCAGTTTTTGAAAAGAACTGTGGCAAATAGGAATATGTTTATTGGTTAATTTAGCTGAACATTTAAAAAGAATGCTTCAGGAAGTCTTTTGTGCCAAGCTTCGGCAGTAAAGGCCCGTACACACCGGGACGAATATTCGCCAGCGTTTATCAACGCGTTTTTTGTGTTCACACCCAAGCGATTTTCGCTGACGATGAGCCGAGTGATCATGCAAATTCATTCCCTGACATTAGAGGGCGCCTAATGTAAAGCAGAAATATGCCGGTACACAAGGTGGCGCTGCGCAACTTTACACTTCTGACACTCGCTTTTCACTCAGAAGAAGAGAGAAAGTATTTGCTTGTCTAAAAATCAAAGAAAACATGAATATTTCAAGCACCAGTAGCTCCAGCTCCAGTTCCAGCGATGAAGAATTTATTGTTCTGTTGAATGAGGAAAGACGCCGTAAAAGACGCCGATATTGGATACATCCCATAGTTACGAGAAGAGAAGAACATGGGGAGTTTTATCGACTGGTGCAAGAGCTGAAAATGTATCACGAGCGTTTTCGGGGGTATTTTAGAATGTCCGTTAGTGAGTTCGAAAATTTACTTCAACAACTGGCTCCCTCGCTGACGAAAGAACATACACACTACCGTAAACCAATCGACCCAGAACAGCGTTTGGCCGTGTGTTTACGGTGAGTTCGTTTACATAGTCATTCACTTCAATGAATGTTGTACAAACATAAGTGAAGCATTGTTTAAAAAATAAAATTTGTCTATTTCTATTTCAGCTTTCTAAGCACTGGGGACTCGTACCGAACTATTGCGCACAGCTTTCGACTTGGTGTATCAACTGTGTCTTCAATAGTGAGTGAAACCTGTGATGCATTGTGGCACTGCCTCAGAGATGAACATTTGCCAGTGCCTACTGAAGACATGTGGAGGAGTACAGCCAGGAGGTTCCATGAAAGATGGAATTTCCCTAACTGCTTGGGAGCCATGGATGGGAAACACATATTAACCCAGGCCCCTGCAAACTCTGGTTCTCTCTACTTTAATTATAAAGGTACGTTCTCTGTTGTATTGCTGGCCTTGGTTGACGCAGATTACCGCTTCCTGGTGGTTGATGTGGGGAGCTATGGCAGCAACAGTGATGGAGGCATTTTTGCCAATTCTGTGCTGGGAAAGGCACTCAGAGATGGAACTCTGAATGTTCCCACACCAAGTGAATTTCCCGGTGCTCCTGACCTGGGAAAGGTTAACCATGTCATTGTGGCAGATGAAGCTTTCCCGCTGAAACCATTTCTCCTACGGCCATACCCTGGACGCCGCCTTCCCACAGACAAGAGAATTTTCAATTATCGTTTGTCTCGGGCACGCCGCATCTCTGAAAATGTATTTGGCATCCTCAGTCAACGCTTCCGGGTTTTCCAAAGACCTTTACAGGTTCAACCAAGTGTTGTTGTCAAAGTTGTCAAAGCTGCTTGTGCATTGTGCAATTATTTGCGCCCCAACGGAAATGACCAGAATTGTGCCACAGAGGATTACAAGGATAGTGAGCAACCACTACAAGGGTTTGAACATTGTAGGGGGCAGCGGGCATCTGTGGAGGCACAAAGTGTCCGAGAACTGTACAAAGAGTACTTCAACTCACCAGCAGGAGAAGTTGCTTGGCAGTATGAGCATGTGAACCATTTACTGGAGAACAGATAAAAATCAACCTGTAAATCTGAGCCATGTTCATTACAATTTCGTGTGTGTGTGTGTGTGTGTGTGTGTGTGTGTGTGTGTGTGTGTGTGTGTGTGTGTGTGTGTGTGTGTGTGTGTGTGTGTAAAATAGGGCAAACCATGTGTTACTCTGTACACATCCCTTCTATCTATAAATATATATTTCCTAAAAACGATGTGAAATATGTGTTCTCCTGTCGTCCATCGTTCATAATCACTACAATCTACAAAGTGCTTAAAAAACAGCCACGGCTTTTTTAGTGAGAACCAGATGCTTTCTGTCCTCACTCTCTTCTGTGCCTGCTCTCTGCTAATTTCATGCAGACCCATGCACCAGATTGCCCAAAGCCAAGCCTAATCCGCGGTCTAATGGAGTAGCCTTCACAAACAGCGCTAAATCCAGCAGTTACGGAGCAGACCTGTGTGTCACAGCACATGCTTGGGCTTTGTCCAGGCTGTTTATGACCTCTCAGTGTCAACACCACTGCCTCCGTGTCAATAGCTGACATGCACTTTCACAGACGCTGCCTTCTGTCTCATATGGGAGATTGGAAGCAGGTGGTGGTTCTCAGCTCCCACATCACACCACCAACTTGGCAAGAATACCAAAGAGAGAAATGTTCAAGAGGACAATCAATGACGGGTGCTGAAAAGAAAAAGAGAGGCAAGGGAGCAGTGTTTCAGGTTTGAGCTAATACCACAGTTTCACTATTATTCAACACGGCTTTCAACGTAAATACCGCCTCTTTTTGCATCTATCTGAGCTGAACTGTGGTAAAAAAGTAGGCTTATATACTATAATTATGTAGCTTTTTTTTTTTAGCATCTATGATTTTTTTACTGTCAAGATTAAAAAATATCCAATACAGTATGCAGCTCATTCATGGTGGATAAATTGAGGGAGTTACTTGATCTGACACGCATTGGGCATTGGGCACAGCAGTCATCACGCCTAGGCATTAAAATTTTCAGCAGCAACAAAAAAGAAAATAATACCTATGTAATACATTGTGAACAACCAGCAAACTGAACAGTATATGAATAAAGTGAGGTCAAAAAGCAACAAAAGGATATGGTAAATCCAAACCCATAAACCAAAAACATTTAACCTCAGAAAGCAATAAAAAAACTAACCCTAAGTATAGGACACACAATTCGTGAAGTTTTATGGAGACCATCTTTAAGCTTAAAAACTATATTTAGACACAAAACTACAGACTTAGAACAACTTTGACTAATAACTTAGTCAAACCTGTTGGAAACAGCGTCATAAATCAGAAGAAGCCTTGTGAAATATTGTCATGACCAAACTACATGTGCAGCTATTTTTTTCTCCTCCTAAGTCTAGTGACATTAGCATCATTATGAAACACTCACAAAACCTGTAAATAAAAGGGCTATTCCGAAGGGACAGAAGTGGATCTAAGTGCATCTACCTGGAGAATGCCATAAAATTGGCTTTCATACATGCATTTGCTGAGTCACAATGTTTAACAGCCAAACTATCTCAAATATCAACTAAACAGGGCTTGTACTGTTTAGTCAGGACCTGAATACTGGAGCTGAAGAAGTGATGTTTTTCCCATCTACTGAAAGTATGTTCTCACTGCTGTAATATGAATTTCACTTTTTATTTTTTCAAATGTCTTCCTGTAAATTGATTTAACAGTTAGGAGGGAAGGACTTAACAGGAATACTGACTGTAGATTTAGAGAAAACTTCCAAAAGCTATGCCACTAAACACTAGATGCACCATAAGCAAACAATACAGTGAACATTTAGGGAGTAGAGAGAGATCTGAGAAACTCAAGTCTGACTAACCGATCAAACATAAGGATGCAAACTTTGCACATCTGTTTCTTAAGACAGGTGGTGTACAAGAGCAATTCCTACACTGTCCAACTTTCAAAAGCGAAATTTTAATCATAAGTAACATACAATATTCTCGATGAATAACTTCACATGGCTGGATTTTATCCGCTCACTATTTACTTGATGAGGGCCTAGCCATAATGATACAGAATATTAGCTGCCACTAAATGCTAACCCAAAAACATGTTGCCATTATGTTCCTTACGACATAAGGGGATCATACTGTATATTCTATGCTAAAGATAAAAATAATTATTCAAGGGTTTATTCAAAAAGATCAGAGCATGTGTTATTCCCTGCAGTAAGATGAGTTAAAGTTAGAGAAGCTGGCTGAACACGGAAGCTTTGGCGCTTTGTATAATGACTCTGGCAGAAGAGACAGGATAAAGTTGTCTCCAGAGATAAGAAAAGGGAAAAACATTTCACAGAGCTCTCACTGAGAACAGTTGAAGTCCGCAAAACAAAGTGTTTGAACTGAATCATGTACAATGCCTTCTATTTCCCACTCCGCCACCTTGATGTGTGAAAACCAAACAGGCCATGTCAAAACAAACCCATGGAGGGCTACCAGTTGCAAACAATGACATGTCCCTGTGAAATATCTTGTTTAGAAAGCTTGACTGGTGAGCTCTTCCTCCCGGAGAAGTTAAGACATCACATGGGAAAGCCTATGTGCCAGTGAGTATTTTCAAGCGTGTGGGGGTACAGGAAATATCCTTTCTTTACAAACTGTCCAGGTCTCTTCCAAATTACTCACAAGTCTCCTGCTTGCATGTTGACATAGACCAAAAGCAGAAAGTTGAAACAAGACAAAGTGCGAAGAGTTGTGAGTTTGTAAGTTTAAAATTTAGAAAACAAGGTATTTATGAAGCGAGAGTTTACCGAGACTTTAACTTAACGGAGATGTAATTAAAGGAATTATTAGGTTGCATAATTTAAGTTAAAGGAATTGGAGGAAGCAAACATTAGTGCAATAGTTTTTTCCGAGAACATACTGGGATCATAGTTTCACCGAATTCTTATGTTCTTACTAAGAACTCAACACTGCAGATACCCCTAATTACTGTATAGTTTTTACAGAGTGGATACTTAGCCACAACACTCGAGGCTCTACTCTTCAAAGGGAACTATTCCCCAGAGAGAGCTCTTAACTACTAAAGGACCCCCACAGGGAAGCTTTGTCAAACCAAAACTACACACCAAGCCCTCTCTGCTCTTACACAGTTATAGCATAATTTCTAGACCCAGCCTAGATTTTTTTTTTTTTAAGCCATCTGTTGCGTAAATGAATACACTCAAGACGATCATGCATAATGCAATTCATGTTGATATAATTACTCGTCATGAACTTGAAAAAGAAACTCACCATACTGGCATTGTGTTCCCTTAAAGCCCTGTGGACATTGACAGATCTGGTCCCCTCTCTTAGCACAGAGTCCTCCATTAAAACATGTGTTGGCGTCACACACTCCTGCAAACACAACAGAAAATCAATGGCAGTACTTGTTTAGAAAATTTCATAGAATAAATAATATTTTTTTTCAGCTATGTGTATGCTCTTTGTATAAGGCATCAATGTTATCTGTTGATGTTATTAAAATCCAATTGATGTGAAAGTGCATATGGCACATTCGATGAATAGATACCTACTTAATAATACAGAGTGCATGTTGACTTACTCTGCAGGCATCCTGCTTCATCACCCCTTTGAGTCCAGCCTGGGCAACACCTATAGACTGTGTGGACATCCATGTTATACACCTGTCTGTAAGCTGTGTAGTACGCTGTCCTGAAAACGTAAAAACACTTTTTTAGTCACAATTTGGAAGTGGACCCTTATATGTTTTAGTATTACAATGTGGTTTCATGACAGGAAGTATATATTGCTAGTTATTAATTATCAAAAAATCCAACCTACCTCCTCTCATAACCAACACACCATCGATGGCCGGTGCAACCCTGCTTCCACACTTTGACCATACGAGTAAAAGCCTGGACACAGGGCTGCCGGGTTCCTGCCATAGACATCTCCTGGTCAGCACAAACATTTGGCCTGCACAAAGACAAAGCATGACAAAAAAGAAAGTGGCCATATACTTTATAGTCTTTTATAGAATGTTAAAACTCCATACAAGAAAATAAAAAAGACTTGTCTCATTATGTGGAATCCTTTGTCAAGGATTCCACATAATTATCAAGCCATTGGAAGGAAATGCTGCTAAACATAAATGCTCTAAACATGTAACTGAAAATGTTTTACCCTGCTAAATAGATTCCATGTTTCTGTAGGCATGCATGGGTCTGATTTTCATTAGAGCTACAACATAGCTTTTTTTTTTTTTTTTTTTGATTATACAGCATTTTGACAGTGGACTGCATCTTGTTTATTGTCAGCTTAGGTATCCGCCTTTACAACCATCTGGATTTAATACAGAGACATCTGAAGTTAATTTATCTGTGGTAATGAGCATAGTTAATTTGATCACAGTGGAAATATACTGAAAATATAAAACCTCTGTGTAAATATGTTTCAAAGTCTATATCATTTCTGCAAAGTAGGCATCACTCAAGGCTATTGAGACTCAAAAGAGCGACTCCTAGTGGAAGTAAAAAAAAGTGCACTACATAAGAACTGAAACAAAAACTGTCCTTGATAAAATGCTTAAACTGAATGAAAAGAACACAGTATTTTTACTTCTTTAACTATCCGCATTAATTAGGCCTACTATGTAATCAAGAAAAAATACAATTGCAAAAGAATGCAGTAAAAATGATATTATCCACTTTACTTACATGTCAGGTTGCAGCTCAAGAGATGAACCAACGTCCATAGTGCTAATTGTCATCACGCACAAAATGAAAAAATTACGTATCATATTTGACCAGGTAAGGATACAGGTAAGTGCAGTCAATCAGTGTCCGTCAAAAGACAAACATCATGTTAATAAAATCCTCATTCCCTATTCAAAGTGTCACGCATATCCTATGCTGCTGCAGACGTGGTGAGCAAGGGCTCTGGCTGCTAACTTCATGTCACTCTCAGCTTTTGCGTGGCTCTGAGAGTTTGAACGCACCACCCACAGTCACCGAGGGGCCAGCTCCAAACCCCCCGTGACACGGATTTACTCCTGGAAAGCTTTCATTTCATATATTGATACTGAATAAATAATAGCCCATATAATTTAATTAAATCATTTTAAATTCCATGAAAGACACACTTATTAGTGTTAATATTAAAGTATACTCTGTAAAGAATTACTTGTTGCATTGACCATTTACGACACGAAAAACAGTTTATTGAGAGGTGGACGGCGGGTAAATTAAATAAAAGAATGAAAAATGGCCCTTCTGAAAATAATTGTTGACGCTTTTATTTAGCTAGTCTGGCAAATCGATAAAATGTGTAAATGTATTAATGTATATATTATATTCAAGTCAGTTAAAGGAAATTTTTGTATCGTTCAGTCGAAATGTTATTATTAGAATATAAAGAAAAATACTAATAAAAATGCCCATAATCGGTCATTGACGTCACTTCCTCTGGGGCTTCCATCTTCCTGTTTAGATTGAAGGAGGAAAAAGAAGAGAGGAGAGGTCCCTCTCTCACATCAGCATTACGGTACGTTTGACAGCTCAGTCGGCTCTAATACCTACATCCCAATAACTTTCATATTAAGTGTTGCTTGAGCAGACTTCTTACTCTTAAAACAAAAAAGGATCTCCCTGTAAAAAGAAGCGACATCGAAAAACGGTGAGACTAGCTGGCTAGCCTGAATGGCGCTAATGTGATTTAACTGTTCTTTAAAAGGTTATACGAGGAAGTTTGCTCTAAGGATTAATAGATTTAAAATGGAAAACCATACACGGAGGTCGTTCGTTTTAAATGTATTATATAAATGGTTATGTACCACTTTCATTTATGTTAGCAGTAGGAAGTAACAGATACTTCCAAAATGTTGACATTAACATTTATTTATATATATAATATATTTTTTAATGTTTTTATTTCTTGACGTTGGTGGCGTATACCTGGTTGCGTAGTTTTAGCGTGTGCCTCTTAGAAAAGTCACAAGTAACTTCAGATTGTACAAGCTTTTTCCATTCATAGCCATACAGCCCGCAGAGGCATCATGTGTGTATGAGCGCCAGGAAGTCTGTTAGAAGTCCTATACCCAACCTAATTATATTATTTTTGCTGTCAGAAACGCTCAGTTACTAGAGTAAACTACTACCACAATATGCATGTTTAATTGTATCTTTTTATTTACGTTTTCTGTTTCTAAAGAGGTTTATTCTCCTCAGCCAAATGAACGGAGCTACATTCCCCTCCCCTGCCGCAGAGATGGCCGAAATAAATCGTATCCAGTATGAGTTGGACTACACTGAAGGAATCAGCCAGAGGATGCGTGTCCCAGAGATGCTCAAAGTGGCCCCTCATGCCCATGATGACCCTATCTTAGGATCACAGGGTGCCTACCAGAGTGCAATGATGGAGGTTCCAGATAGGATTGTGGTTACTGGTAGGCATTCAGTCAATGGTTATGGTTAACATTAATCCTTGCATCCTAATTGATCCAGTGTTGTAATGTTGATTTACTCATCCATATAAATATATATGTTTATATGACTTTGTTCATTTACTCTAATAGGTAATTGGTTATAATGTTATAATGTCCTAAAGGTTATTATTGTGATGTATGTGTTATGAAAATAACTGTTCAAAATAAAAATGTAGGTGTTTTGATTTCAAATGTTTTCAATAATACTTTTTGTTTTTCTCAGGAGACAACAGTAAGCCACAGTTCCAAGGGCCCAGAGACCTGGATCTTATCCAGTCTACACCACTTGAAACTCTCTCACTGAAGACTCCACCAAGAGTGCTTACTCTTAATGAGCAACCACTGGACTTCCTGGAGGATGAACAGCAGGCAGCACCAGAGGCTGAGGAGATAGTAAGTAAAACAAAAAAATTAAGTCAGTTGAATTTAAATTGACTTGTGTTCTTGGAAAAAGACTAAAGACTGTCAACTGCATTCTTTCTCTAGCTGCGGCCCCAAGGAAGATTGAGACGGGAACGCTCTGCAAGTGAAAACATAGCTATGCGTCACAATAGTCTAACACGAAATGATTCTGCGTAAGTACTGGCTTTCATAAGTCGTGCATCAGTTTTGTCTCTCCTTCACACACAGTATTTTGTATTCCTTGTTGCGTGTCTCATCTTTTCTGGATCACTGTAGAGGAATTAATAGTCAGTTAGTAGTAAACATTCAATAAATAATAAACAATCACAAAGATTCAGTCAAATGACATGCTTGCCTGTGCTTTTGATTCATTTCATTTTTAAAAAAATCATTGTAGAGAGGCGTTTTGGTTGTGGCTTTAAATGGGCACAAAGCAGAGGACAATTCCTTTTTCCTTATTTCTCTCCCTCTCTTTTCCTCTTTTTTTTCCTCTTGTCTGGTTTTGGGTTGCTCTGGCTGCTCTTAACTGTGGTCACTAAGCAGTGCCGCCTCAAAACCCTCAGCTACTGCTGAACCTTGCCCCCCTCTCACTGTGGCTGAAGACGAGCACAACCTCTCCAGCGCTAGTGGGGTTCTGTCTTTCCTCCAGTCCACTACACGTCGGGCCTACCAGCAGGTCCTGGAGGTCCTGGATGAGAACCCGCCCAGGTGACCTCCTAATATCCAGTTTGCTGAGGGCTCTAGTATTGGTTGTCTGTGTAACTTAGAACAATTGGGCTAGTAGCATGTTTTTGGTTCTTGTTAATTGTTCTTTACACTTTTTACGGGCACTACATATTAAAAGTAGCTGATGTGTTACTGCAGCTTGCAGTTTGATGTACTTTACTAGATCACAACCATTGTTAAAATTCAAGTTCTCACGAGTGAGAAAAGTATTGGAATGGAACTGTTTGACATATTCTGGTATGTACAGTATGTGCATCAGGAATTGGATTTGCATAACCTTCTCATAGTATGCTCTCATCATTAATATTGGACATAGTTGTTACAAGCCAGTTATACATTATCCATTCTGTTGATTGGTATAGACTCAGCGTAAAGGGCCAAGATGTTAGGTGTATTCTTTTTTCTTCTCTTCACTTATCTTTCCTTTGTATTTCCCTTCCCTTCCTCTCACCTCTGTAGCAAACAAACTCTGCGAGGGGGTTCAGCTTCAAGCTCCCACCCCTTGCATGAAACCAGGTAACTCCACCTGGCAAATTACTGGCAAACTGACTTTATATTGTATATCTCTATTCTTTATATCCTATTCTAATTTCATTCTCATTTTAGTCCAAATAACAATCATATGACAAAATTAACAATTTATACTACTGGTGTTTGTGGAGATTATATATTCTCTTGATCTAAACTGTTATTTTTCTTTTAAAAGGTTTGCATTATCTACATATGAAACTTCTTTTGACAGCGGCGCTGATGACATGACTATGGTTGATGCAGCCACTCTGCGGCGTCAGGTTTGTTGTCTCATTCTCTGACATGTGGGCTAATCTACTACAACTCCCGGAGACTGAGAAAACACTTTGCATTATTTATTTATAGCTCATCAAGTTGAACCGGAGACTGCAGCTGTTGGAAGAGGAGAACAAGGAGCGGGCAAAGCGAGAGATGATCCTGTACTCGGTCACTGTGGCTTTCTGGCTCGTCAATACCTGGGTGTGGATGCGACGTTAACGCCTGCTGTGGCACAAAAATCATACCACTTTTTATTTTGTGCGTCAGATATTAGCTTCTCACATGGGTGGATGGCAGCGGCACACGAACAGAGCATGGTGCACACGGGACATATGACTTTGTTTATTTAAAACATGTACAGTTTTATTTTTTTACTCTCTTGTTCATGTTCTTTAAGTCATGTTTAATTTTGTTTTTGTTTTTTTTATGTATGTTTTTTTTGATCCATACTAGGCATGATCTGTAAATATCTGTTAACGTCACTGCGCTTTAGGGAGGTATTCAGCTAAAGCTATCATTGACCCAGTTTGAAAAATAGAGCTACAATGTGATAGTGTACAAATGTATTTATTGCAGAGCTATGTAACTTGAATAGGGATGTATACAATTTAGTAAACTTGCCAAATCATGTTTGTCTCATGCTGTTATATTTTTCTTGATCTTATTATTCTCACTTAGTACTTGCTCTTCAGACCATCTGGAATCTCTTGATGTATCTCAATATTTGGAATTACCACATAAATTCCAATGAACAAAACAGATTAGTGCAATTTTGCTTTTATTTTTATTTCCAAAAATGGGCACAATCAAGAACTTTATACAGAAATATATTTTTCCAACATATAACTATAACCTAGTGTAAAAGCCAAATATCGTCTCCATTTGTTAAAAATGGCCTGTATTCATTTTAAATGTGTATCAGTGTAAATTAATTTTTAAAGGTTCAGTCTAGCTCTTCGATCAGACAACGTGGTGCAGCCACTTGCTTTGTTTCTACCACCTTTTGCTGGAACATTAATGTTTCAGCGACATCCCCACCGTCCATATCCAGTAGTGGGAAAGCCTTTGTTGCGGCTTTGCTTAAGAACAATTCATTTTTTCTTGAATCAAAACCTGGGGTAGACTCAATCTGTTCTTGACTTGATTCATCCTCGTCAGATAAAAACACTATTGCTGGTTTGGACACTTGCTGTGTGGAGACCACTGTCATAAAGTCATGGTCGTCTGGGTCTGCATCTTCCAAATCCGGCAGATCATCTATGCACAACTGGCGGTCTGGTGGAAGGTGGATAGTTTCCAGCTTGTCTACGTCATTGAATGCTGTCACCAGAGGCCCTGGACCATTTATTGTTAGAACTTCCTCTGATTTGGGTTGAGCTTCCTCGGCCCTCAAAGGCTGCCTTTTCACATGGTCATCAGTTTTTTCTATGCTTTGACTTTCTATGTTCACGTTGCCAGACTCATGTTTTTCTTCTTTTTGTGCCAGCTTTTCTGGATTCACTTCCTCGTTTTCTGTTTCAGGATTATTTATCATGTCATCATTCTCTAACTGATCTCCTTTTAACTCCACACTTGCCTGGCCTTTATCTAACTCTTCTCCATCAAATTGTTTATTGTCTAGCTGGTTTACTTCTTCATTCTGTAAAAACTCCTCATGAGCATCCAGGCTGTCTTGCACAAACACTTCAATCTTCTCAATCTGTTCTAAATTCAAACTAGTAGTGTCCTGGCAAGAATTCTCGGCAGTTGTCAAATCTTCGGTCTCACCTTAAAAAAAAAGAAACAGTATGTTGTTATAAAACTGAATATTATTTTAAAATAACAATGGGTAAAGTTAAGAGAACATACCTTTGTCTTGTTGCTCACGCAGACGCTTTCTCTCCAGGGCTTTCTGCCGAATCAGTGCCATCCCATCCAAGCTTTCCTGGATTTTTCTCCTTTCCCGTGATTCCCACTGCTCCCTCTCATTACGCTCTGCTTCCAGTCCTCCAGAAGCCCAAGCTTCAGCACAGGCCCTGTCTTTAGGAAAAATGGGGCGATCATCCAGGAAGGTGAGCTGCTTGAGATGCACAATTATTGTCTTCCTATAGTTTGGGATTTTCTTCACCACTTCATTGCCCATCATGTTTAGAACTCGCAGGTCTGGCATAGTTTCCAGCACCGTGAGGATCTCAGGGTCGTTTAACAAGTTGTGGGATATGTCCAACACACTGATGGACATACACCGACTCAGGTGGTCTATGTCCGACACAGACTCCAACTTGTTATGAGCGATCTGAAGCGTGCTGAGGTCAGGGAGACAAGAGATGTTTTCTATGGTTTGTATAAAGTTGTTGGAGACATTCAGAGTGCAGAGTTTTTGCAGGTGTCCGAGGTTTTCCAGCTTGTGAATGAGATTCTGCTGGAGAAACAAACTGCGCAGATCAGTCTGGGCATCTAGGTTCTCGATGCGTTGCAGGCCATTGCTTTCCAACCAAAGGCACTTAAGTCCTGTGTATTCCTCTAAATTCTCTATGGTCGAAAAGCCTTTGAAATGCAGGTATAATGTGTCATTCAGGTAGGGTGTTGAGTAAAGTTTATTCTGCTTACAGTGATCTTTCAGAAACTTCTTAGTGATTCGTGGTCCGGATTGTTTTTCCTTCTTTTCTTGCTCCAGGCGTTGCTGTAGTAGCGTTACCTTTTCCTGCTCTTTGTCTTCGTCTTGAACTTTAAACTTTGTCGTTCTGTTTACTTTGTTTTGACTAGAAAAATATGTCGATTTCAAGTCGTCACCTTCCATTTGGGATTTTGGTATAATATAATCTCCCATCTTACCAAAACTTCAAATCTACAGTAATTGATATTTCTCCCTGTTGCTACACACCACAGTCGACCCAGTAAGCTACAGTTGATGTGTGTTGCTATGGTTACGCCAAACGGCCACAAAGCGAGGTCAGTTTCCTGTTCCGCGTCGGACATGTTTAAGCGTTACTCTTGGCTGTCAGTGGAGTGGACGGACGTCATGGCCGCAGGTTTTTTATTGAGTCGTGGTGCTCTAACTGTAGGAATTCACTGCCAGAATGTCTGCAGAAATGTGTCTTTAATGCAAGTAAGAGAGAAGAAGAGATGGATGAAAGCTTACACGTATCTGATGGCAAAGAAACTGAAGCTTGAAGGACCGCCACCGCCAACTCCACGGTGAGCTAGGTTAGCTAGCTAATTAGCACACTTGCGTTGTAGGGAGCATCTCAAGGCCACTGGTGTAGGTTGAGTGTCTAAAGTTTTTTTGTTTTAGTAAGCTTGCGTTTTGGGAATACCTGTTTTTTTAGAAATAAAAATACGTGTAATTATAATTCAGGTTAGTTTCTATACTTATAAATTTGGTTGGCACAAGCACCGAAGCAGCATCATTAACACAGAGCGTTCTTCCATATTTTACTGACAAAAAGAGTTGTGTCAGATACAATGTAAATTTTGCGTAATGCAAAATTGTGAACCGTCGTTTAGATTTACATTGTGTTAGAAGTGATTACATATCATTAATTAGTCATATTATACTTTTATTAACTCATTATTTATTAACTCTTGTTGGCCATTATCATTATAAGAAACTTTTTTATATTTGTCATTGATATCAAGAAAATTTCATAAACTAAAGAAAATGTCTTTGCTGTTTTGTAGCTCACAGAAGCCTAATTGGGATTATCACGCAGAGGTCCAAGCTTTCAGCAACCGCCTTCACGAGAACTTCTCCTTGGAGCTTCTGAAAAGGGCTTTTGTCAATCCGTGTTACCTTAAAGCAGAGACGGAAAGGAGACAAGGGCTGGGAATGGACTCGGAAATCACCGCTCTTGTTCTGAAAGATAATGTTCCGCTTAGTGCCAAGGGGGAAGCTTTCACCAAAGCATTCCTCACTGACTGGTGCAGGGCCAGCTTCCCAAGCCTGCCCAGTGAAGGGATGCAGAGTGTTATAGGTCATCTTTCAAGTTTAGCTACTGTGGCCTATGTAGCAAGAAATCTAGGCATTGAAGATCTCACCATGAGTGCTGAATTCCCAGTGCCTGATGAGGTTCTCTATTCTACATTTATGGCAGTGATAGGAGCACTTCAGGAGAGCAGTGGAGCAGAACGGGCAGGCTATTTTCTCAGGGTAAGCACAATATGGTTGTCATTATGTAAACTATACAATTACTTGGTGACAGTAGTTTGTTAAGTTTCACCTTTCTCTTTAATTCTAGGATTTTCTAGTGACTGAAATGATTGGAAAGGACCTGTTTGATTTATGGACAGTGGTTAATCCAATGGGCCTACTAATAGAAGAGCTGATGGAGAGAAATATTCCTCTACCAGAGCCTCGCCTCATAAGGTCTGCAGGAGCCAGCACCGTCCTCCCTCTTTACTTTGTTGGCTTATACAGGTGTGTTTGAATTTTTATGTAATGTCTTGTTAAAATCTATTTAAGATTACCAAATTAAAATGTTAATATAATTTATACAATGGTCATGTTATTGTCCTGTTTTGTCCACTTTACTGATTCAGTGACAAGAAGCTTTTGGCCCAGGGTCCAGGAGAGACAGTTGCTGATGCAGAAGAAGAAGCCGCCCGAGTGGCACTGCGGAACCTCTATGGCTTTGCTGGAAACCGAAAACCTATTAACTTTTCTCCTCAACAAGAGCAGCAGCAGCCATCAATTCAGGCAGTCAGTAGCAATTAACACCTCCATTTAAAAATAAAAAAAATGTTTGAATTACAATCTCTAGATGAGTAAAAATGGAAAGAGAACCTGACTGATCTGTCCAGTTATCTTTACATTTTTAATCCAAATGAATATCCTTGGTCCTCTCCTTTAACCTCATTGGATCGTTCTGATGTAGTCCGCTGTAAATGACAGCACTGGAGATTCATCTTTCTGTAAATAATGACCTTTTTGTTATGTAAAAATATAAAATAAAATTGTTATTTTCCATTTTTCAGAGGTGGTTTAATTGACTCTACATTCCGTAAAATATTGCAATAGCACGGCTGTTCCAGACGGTGGCAGTGGTTTGCTAGAATCGTGTAGTGGCCCAAAAGCCGTTTTTTTTTTTTCCTAGTAAGAGTCAAGATAGTTCCTACAATATGATCTGAATATTGTGGCGCTTAATCTAAGCGCAGCATTAGTACATTTTTTGCGTTTTATAATTTGGTAATTCTTCAATTCCGAAAGGATTACTTTAAAATTACACTTTGATACTACTTATTAGGATAAATGTTTTTAACGCTCAGTTGCTTGTTGTACACGTTGGCACAAATGAACATTACACATTATTACATTTAACAATAGCAGTATGCAATTTATAGTTTATGCAAGTTTTAACTATGTGCAAAGCTGTGTTCGTGCAGTAAATGGTAATACAGTGGTGTCGTAGTATTTACATAGAATATATTTTACACACGTATAACGGAATTTAAGCGAAAGCGGAAGTGTGGGGCTGACAACATCTTGTTACTCTAACCCAGTTCAACGCCTCACGCTCCTTGTTGGAGGAGAAGCGAGGCCGCCCTGACTACGGTGCCAGTTTCCCAGTCCCTCCCCGTCTTCATTGCTGGTCGGCTGTCTAAAAGCACAGCTCTCTTTTTCTCTCATAGCTGGCCCGCCAATCTCCCCGTTAATTTGTCCTAGACAGCCCTTACCATGGCGGCGAGTGCGAAACGAAAACAGGAGGAGAAACACCTGAAGATGCTTAGAGAAATGACGAGTTTGCCTCCCAATAGAAAGTGCTTTGACTGCGACCAGCGGGGCCCAACCTATGCCAACATGACTGTCGGCTCTTTCGTGTGCACCTCCTGCTCTGGCATCTTGTAAGTATTAACTTGTCCAGTGACCTTAATTTAGACATGGCGTACACTGTATACCATTTTGATACCCTTCAACTGCTAGTAACATGCATGGACCGTAGCTATTTAGCACAACGCTAGCTAACGTTTGAGACTCAACAATCTGTGTCAATGTGGTTTTCAGATGGTTTGCTGTTAGTTGTTGCATTGTATTGGGCGGGGTAGATAGAGTATTGGTGCTTAACACGGTGGGTTAGCAATCCTTGGAGATAGCAGCTAACTTTAGCTACCAGAGCTAAACAGTAAACTTATCTTACACTTGCCAGCTAGGTTTCAGATAAGCCAGTTGCCTGCTACTACAAGTTGCTGTTAACACTATTAACCAAGCTCTAGGTTTTATGCATTTGTATTACAATGTGTAGTGTTCTAATAAGGAATTGAATACTGTGAAAAGATAAATAATTAAATATGGACTGGTAACGCTACACATTCATAAACATACAGTGGCCAATAGAGAGTTACTAGTCTTCTAGTGGCTGAATATTATTAGTTAGAAGTACAGCTTTGACTGGCAACCCGCAAAACTCCACATTATATGCTGTATGGCCTGCATAATGTAGCATTGACTGACTTAAAGCCTTGTAGTTGTGTAACCAAGCATCTGTAGCCCAGGATTTAGGATTAGTGAAGCATTCCATTTCTTCTGATTCAGCTAAAGATAACCCACCTCAATTCAGAGGTGAGTACATCACATATAGTAACGGTATCATATTAAGAGGTTACGAGTTTGTCAAGGTAAAAATGTAGCATAGGCCAATAAAATCCAATGTTCTGCCTCTGGGACAAAATGCACCCACCCTCTTCTTCTAAACCACGTGGACAGTATCTGCAGTCAAGTCATTTGTGTGCATGTGTGCTTCTGAAGGGTACTGGAAAATAATTATTTTACTGTAACTGTCCTGTTATCTCCATATTGTGTAAGTCAAGCCACAGGTCGCTGGACAAAAGTTATCAAAGCAAAAGTGTGGTTAATCTAATTGAACTTTTTAGATTGTTTGAGAATATAAAAAAAAGTCTTCTTGAATAAAGCTTCATGAAATTTAAACCGGCAAGAGCAAAAGCTAAGAGATGCTTTTGAGTTAAGACTGACGTGAATATAAACATGCATGTAAATAATTGACTTCCTTTTAGGCTTGCTAGGTTGCTTTACAAAGAGCATTTAAATGAAAGACACTTGGCAATGACATCACTATCACGTTTTTGTTTTGGTGCGGTCAACACAACGCAATTCTTGTAGCGTAAGAAATTAAGCATTAGTTAAAATAGCTTTATTATTTGAATGACAGTGATGTACCGTACTTAGAAGTGAGGATTTGAGAGACCGGTGCTTGGCTTATCCGAGCTGGAGAGCTGTTGTGATTGTAAGTGCAGGAAGTGGTATGGACTCACTGTGCAGCTACATCAGCAGAATGTGATTTTTACATGTGCCAAAAGGAAGTGATGGAAAGGTCACTGTCTTCTTTTCTTTTTTGAGTTCACTTTTCAACAATCCACTGCTTTATTCCAAGTTTTTGCAATTTGTTTTGAATTTACTCCTTTAAGTCTTTAATATTTACATAAGTCTTTTATGTGCACTGTCTTTTGCACCTATGTGTGAAATATCCTCTTGCAAAATTCAAGTAGGAAAAAAAAAAAACAGTGAAGCTGGCTTTTCATTTTGAAACGGCCTCTTCTTCCAACTGGACAGTAATGTTGTTTACATATTTTTTGGGGTGATAAGATGCCCACAATTACCTAGTTTGTTACAAAAATCTCTACTTATAGTTGTGGTGGTTTCATGAAACTGGAATCTGCTGTGTAAACACATTCCTCATTAAGGTGGAGGCTTTCCCAGGAGGAACACGGCTCACAATGTGTCTTTATAGAGAACGGTCTCCTGTCAGGAAGTTACCCCACTCGGCTTCCAACATGTGGCCAAAATGGGATACGTCACTGTGGCCACTTTAAGAGGCGACAGCCATTATGGTCTTGTTGCTGTTTTGCAAAGAAAGCAGGTATGGAAGGATTGAAACTGTGGTACATGTTCTCACTTTATTGTGGTTAATGGTGCAACATTATATGTTGCCAGTTTCTCTCGCCCTTAAGCTGTTACAGTATGCAAATTAACACTTTTCCCTTCAGTGCCTTAGAGTTCATGATTATTTTATTGCACAATATGTGACAGGGTTTGCAAAACTGTAATGTATTGGGAAGTAGCACGTTACTGATTTTGACGTCACTACTTATTAGTATTAGTGAGGTAAAATTTTCTTAGCTTTTTGCAGAAAAAGAGAAAGCAGTCTAAGAGAATTCGGCATCAGACTAAAATCCAGAATGTAGTCTTCCCAGAGGCTATTAAGTAATTTCTAATAAATTTATTTTTCAATTTGATAACAGAAGTACAAAAAATATAGTAACAGCCTTTTCTCTATTGCTTGACACGTTTGGGAGTGCTGCATTCAAAGACCTTTAGGGCTGCTGAACTTCTAGTATCTAACCCAGTTTCATTTTGTGAGGCGGGGATCTGATCACTCACTAGCCTTAGGGCAATAAAGACACACAAATGGATAAATTCACTCGCACTGAAATGGTTTGAGCATGAAATTGAAAACCCTTAGCTATAATACCTTAAAATATATTACTTTGTGAAATCCATTTATCACATACAACTTTAAAATGTGTGACAGTGATACAAACAAATAATAATTGGTAAGATAGCACTTTTTTGCGAAAACTATATGTAAAACTTTGTGATCTGTGGTTGCCTGTGCTGCCGTATTTATAGCTTCTTTATTCTTCATCTGGGCTAGCTTATATAATATACCCCGTTGTTTGTGTCACTTTGCCAAACAGTCAGCTGAATGACGGATGTGTTGACATGAGAACAAGTTTTGTACAGGGAAATGGCAGTGAATAATTTAGCAGTTGAGTCTAGTGTTACACTGTCTTTAGACCATGACTCCTATGTACAACATGCTACAAGTCCTACTCAGTTCCTAGACAGTTCCCAGAACAACATTTTTGGGAGGTAACCTTTTTAACACTGGCATTAATTTTGTAATGATTTTAACAAAAAGCAGATCTTTATATGCCTTTCACTGACAAATCATGCATTCCTGGGATAGTTTAGACTGATTCAAATAAGACTGCATTACCCTTATTCAAATGTACAAGGTCTTCTTTATATTGTTGCACAGACAAATTATTACTAACACAAGAGATATTATGTTATGAATGACTTTTATGATCTGGTGTGTAAACCGTTTTGTTTAATTAGAGCTGTCTTGTGCATTGTTATTTTACATGCTCAAATATTTGCTCAAGGTTGCTTTAAACTTTAAAAGCGCTGTAACAAATGAGGCAAAATTTTTGTTTAATTTCAACTCCTGGCTTTTTTTATTTGGGGAAAACCCCAGCTATGTATGTCTTTTGTGCCACACTGACATCAGCAGGCTATATGCTGATTGTTTATCTTGAGTGGGAGAACAAGACTGTGACCTTGCAACCAGTGCCGCATTAGTTCTTGCTTACTCATGGATCTAGAATAAACAGTCTGACATGCAGGCTTGGAGCTTAATATACAAGCCACCGAAGGCTGTTTTTGACTGTTGGAACATTTTTAACTGGGCCTGGTGTGGCATGAGCAGTGACCTCCAAAAAAAAAAAAAAAGAATAAAGCTTGTGTGGGCAAGTTGGTGATATGAAGACGGATTGCTTGTTCTTTTTAAAAGCACTGACGGCTTCAGTTTAGTTTGGCACCCATGTGGTTTGTAACTTTTTACACCCTTTCTTTTTACCCGTCTCTGTCATTAGGTATTTGTAGTTTCTTTCAGCTTTTGAAAAGCAGACCCTCAGCATGGTGCTAATTAAATGTCCCTGACTTGAGAAACAGAACCTAGACACAATGTGAAAGTATTTCACATGTAATATATTCAACTAACTCCCGTCTCCATTTCTTTACCCGCAGGCGAGGACTCAATCCACCCCACAGAGTCAAGTCCATCTCTATGACAACCTTCACACAATCAGAAATTGAGTTCCTACAGAAACATGGCAATGAGGTGGGCATTAACAATGTGTGAGCATGCTTTATGTAAGTTTTCTACACCACCTTACTGCATTTATTTTTTATATTTTTGTTGTGGTATAATGACTGGAGCATATTTAGTCAAATTGACTGATTGAGTTAGACTGATTGATTGTACAGTCGGGAAGATGGAGGCGTTCTGTCCTGTAGCTCACTGATTTTAGATGTCCACAGGCTGCTCTTTTGTTCAAAAGCCCAATGCAGGGAATGGTCTAAGTTGTTCAGTATAGCATCTATCCTGGTGTAGTCTCCAAACTGATACTATAGTTGAACCTTTTATTTTTTGCAATGCACCTGCCCCCTCTTCCCCCAACAGACTGTGTTGGCCATTACTGTGATAAAACATCTGCAACAGCTTATTGTTAACATTACAAGACATTAGCTTTCTTAGAAAATATATAGATGGTCTTCGTTAGCCTTTCCAATAAAGTCCATCTGAATTTATGGACCAGCCCAGTGTTGTCCAGATGCACTCCCAGGTAGTTTTAGGTGGACACTAGATCAGTATCTGCTCCACTGCAAATTGATAGCATGGAATATAGCTCTAATTTATTTGATTTAATTTGCACTTGCTTATATCTAAAAGTTATTTAAATTAAATCTAAATAAATACAAGGCTTTTTAACCAGATGAAATTATTTGTTTGCATCTCTTTTCAATGTAAGGCTCTATTTGACTAATTATTTTGACATTAAAGCTTGTATGTTTTATCACATAATTGATAACATTACAGCAGTTCCCCAGTCTTTGTGATACACATATTCTGATGACAATAGATGTGCAATGTGTTCTTTCCTGTTTATTCCTAGTAAGTTCCTGTTCACCATCTTACAGAGTGCATCATTCTAAAACAGTTTCTGGTAAATGGAGTGCAAAATAGAGCAACGCCACCGGGAAAGAAGCCTATTAAAAGCTGTGGCAAAGTCGCCTGACACTGAGGAGACTCAAGGTTGAAACTAAAAATATACTTCAGGGCTACTTTATCAATTTTGTTGCTTTCAGGTTCCAACACACCTGAAACAGATGCATGGCAGTCTACACCGTGCAATAAAATGTATGCAGTTAGGTTTCGGTTCAGCCACAAAAGCCACATTAGCTTAAATTTATAAGTGCGCAACAGTGAAGCACCATTTTGAGTTTGCACACAAATCTTCCTACTTTTTTTTTTTTTTTTTTTTTTTTTTTTTTAGGTTCAACTCCAAGAACATTGCATATTTGCATCATTTCTGTACACAGTATCAGAATCACCAAATGCTTAGGTGGCTATTGTGCTTCCTATGATCTAACGAATTGTACTTGATATTTTTCCAGGTCTGTAAACAGATTTGGCTTGGCCTTCACGATGATCGAACCTTATCAATACCCGACTTCAGAGAGCCACAGAAGGTGAAAGAGTTCCTTCAAGAAAAATATGAAAAGAAGAGATGGTAAGCCTGTTGGAGAGAGAGAGCGACCTGTGCTTTGGCAGGGTGCATGTTACTTTGTCTTTGTTTATCTCTCTGGTTTGGAATGTCTCACAGGCAGCTCATAGAAGTTAGCCTCAAGCAGCTCACCAGATACCCTTCTATAAATTGGCCAAAATGTAGGCCATCATAGAAACAGCCTACAATTTAAATGGTCTGTTTTTTATGTAGTGTGAATTTTTTTGTTTTGTTTTGTTTTTAAACAAACCTAATTTACTAAAAAGAGATTCGCAATGGTGATGTGTCTCTGTCTCAACATGTTAGGACTTGCAGCAATAATTCATAGTTACCTGGGGATTTTGCCAGTAACTAAATACTAACTCTGGCAATGGCTCATTTAAGTAATTGTCACTTTCAAATCATTATATCTTCAACCAATTCTAAACTAATTTTCTTATAGTAGCAATGGAATGCTATTTATTGCTTATTATTTATTAATCATTGTGTTGGGTTGCTAGGTACGTACCTCCAGAGCAGGCCAAAGTTGTGGCTTCGGTCCATGCATCCATCTCAGGCTCCTCAAACAGCAGCACAAGCAGCACCCCAGAGGTTCGACCCCTCAAGTCCCTGCTGGGAGACTCGGCCCCCACACTACACCTCAACAAGAACACGCCACCCAACCAGGTAAGAGAATATTATCTTATATCTCCATTTGACTTTTGAAGAATCTGTTTTTTGTTATTAGGTAGACTGAAGTCACAAATTGACTTGTGGGGTTTTCTCACCTAAAAATGTTTAAATTTAATATTTTATTTTTTTTTACACTTTTTTTTGGTACAGTCTCCAGTAGTGAGCCGTGGACAATCGCATCAGCAGCCGTTCCATGACAAGAAGTTTGACCTCCTCAGTGACTTGGGTGGCGACATCTTTGCTGCCCCGCCAAACATTAATGCTGGCACCAATTCCAGTTTTGCAAACTTTGCACATTTCAACAGCCACACGTCAAGTAAGAAACAGACCCTGTTTGTGTGGTGTTTTTTTATTTTTTTTATATATTACAGAGAGGTGTGTGTGTGTGTGTGTGTGTGTGTGTGTGTGTGTGTGTGTGTGTGTGTGTGTGTGTGTGTGTGTGTGTGTGTGTGTGTGTGTGTGTGAGAGTGTGTGATTAGTTGATCTTGGACCATTTGTTGATCATTTCATCAAAAATGCAAAGCTTGACTGTATTATCAGAGGAGCAAATGCCAGACCCTCATCTCCATGGTTACTAATGTAGCATAAAGCTATTAGTGTTTCCTTTCCCCGTGCAGGGTCATGTCATTTCCCCCTTAAAGAGCCATCAACACATACCCTTGTGTCATATTAACAGCACTATGAGCATAAATGTGCAGCTCATAGCAGTGTTTGTATAACTTGGCATTCACATGATTTTTAAAAGCAATTTTTTTAAGCATTTGTTGTCATTCATAGTTTTGTTTGCCATGTAATGTGTCAACCACCACCTGACATCTTTCCCATTGTTTTCCTTGTTGTTGTCCTTGTTTTCTGTTTTGTCACTCGACCCTCCGCCAGTGCCTCAGAATACCAGTGCAAATGCAGACTTTGCTAACTTTGATACATTTGGGACCACTGCTGGCTCTACAAGTGGTTTTCCCTCTGCACCATTTCCAGCTTCAAACACAGGTAGAGTCTAAACCGGAAACAAATTGTCCAACATTCACATACATATTAGTAACATAATCTCTTTTTTTTCTGTGTGCTTTGACTGTTATAAGATATTTTCCATGTGTAACAGCTTCTTCATGCTCCATAGATCAGTGCACTCTGAAATGAAAGCTTGGCACCCAAATTTAAATTGCCTCAAACTGCAGTTGCCTTCTTTTACTGTTAAAAAAAATAGACAATTTGGCACATACATAAAGCAACTCAAAATGTCATAGTACATACTTAAACAAAAAAAATATTCTTACTACATATAGCATATAATTAGTAAATGGTTTATGGTAATATATTGGGAAAATAATTAATGTAATATTTGGGCTTTTACAGATATTTACTATTGCTATTTGATAGTTTTTAATTTTTTGTACAATTACAGATTTTTTTTACCAGTGTATACTTCAGCCATGGAAAGAAACTATTATCCTTATCTCAGCTTTCCCTCAAAGCCTTTCCTATAGCTGGACAGCTCCATATAGTACTTTGCACTGCAGTAACAGGCCGTTTCGGTTCTAACCCTAGCTCTTAACTTCTGTCTGGTGCACTCAAGCTAGCAGTGACACATACATTAATGTGGTGGCCTTTCTTTTCCCTCTTTATTGAACATGATGTGTGCAACACTTCCCTCCTGTGGAATCTCAGAACACAGCTTGTTGAATAGCACGGGGCTGAAGCTGAAATCTCATCTTTTGTAGCTTTAGAAGATAATCGCGCTACTCTGTCCTTTTGCCTCAGCTGCTTTTGCTCTGCCATTATTTACATTGATTTTATATTTTAAGTTAGATCACTGTTTGAGTTATTGTTAATTATTGTCTGTTTGTCAACTTAATCCTACATGGCTCATTGCTTTGTTTCTATCCTTTTTTGCTTTGGTTTTTGACTGCCAGCATTCACTGTGCTCTCATCCAGCCGCAGTATGGGTGAGTTTGCCCCTGCACTGCCTCTTCAGGCTGCACACAGTAAGTCTCTGAGCTTGTCCCTTGCTTTTGCCACCAGTGTGTAGTGATCCTCTCCTCACTAGTTGTGTGTATCTAACTAAGCATATGGTGGCATCTGTGCATCTGAAACCTACTGCAACTACTTACAATAAAAAACAACTGGGCAAAAGATAGCAGGGTTCTACTCTTTAAACACTGACCTGGAGATTGTAATGCGTAGGTTTATGAGACCTAATGGGTCCAAGGTTTCAACAGGTCTGTGAAAATCCATTTTGGGGGCAGATATTCATGTTCTTCCTGTGACAAAGTGGTATATACAAGGCAAAAGAAAACGACCTAAGATTTTCTTAACTCAGTCAGTAGTCTCTTAGAGTAGCGTAAATTAAGCCGACCTTCCCTGACAGTTCTAGTTTCAGGTCATATTTATATTACAAAACCATAATGTTTTGCCTTCCATCGTTGCCTAGTCTGACTAAACACTTTGATGCAGCTTCTTCTCTCCTTGTGAAACCTGTTTATGACTTTCTTTAGCACTGCAAACAAGGTTCCCCATATGACTCTCGATCTCTTTCTTCTATGCAGGTAGCACCTCAGGGGGACTATCAAATACCAATTTTGCAAATTTTGACAACTTCCCCAAATCCTGTAGTGCTGACTTTGGATCCTTCAGTTCCTCCTCCCAGAGTAACTCCACAGGAGCTGGCAGAGAAGCTGCACAGAGTACTAGTACCCCTGCTGATAAATACGCAGCCCTGGCTGACCTGGATAATGTGTTTAGCTCTGCCAAAACAGAGCAAGGTAAACTACTCCTGCCTAGGCAGTTTTAGAGACAACAACTAACTAATGGACTACGTCAAACTATTTCGGACTATAATTCTGAAATTATATCTCCCTGACATTTAAAGTCCAGTTTTTGCTTAACCTAAGCCATGTACGGATAAGCCTGTAAAGGAGTCTGCTGTCAGTGCCAGTGAGGATCAGTCTTTAGGTGACATGCCACTCACAAAGGACAAGTTACCTTTTTGTACAATAGATTACAAAAGCATAAAAGTCCCCCAATGGTTATAATTTGTCACAATTTTATGTGAAATTGCTGTTTGGCTGTTATTGTCCTTTTTTTTTTTTTTTTTTTAAACTAATTATTTCTAAAATATCCACATTTTTCTAACTATTGATCCTTGTGATTTTTACTAGGTTGAATATGGCAGCTACCATGGGATCTTACTGTAATTCGCCTCATTAGTGATTGATTGAACTTCCTTTTGGTTTGTGTGCTTCTCTTTCAGGAGGTGGTATTGCTGGTGGCACAAGTACAGCTGCTGCAGCAGGAGTGCCTGGCTTGCCACAGAGCCAACTGGCCGGAGGGGACCGCTATGCTGCTTTAGCTGAGCTTGATACTGTGTTTGGCCCCTCAGCTCCTGCTGCTCCTGTTTACAACACCACCAGCACATCACATGGGTGAGGCAGAACTCTTAACTGTGATTTTGGCAATAGATGTACGATGCTGAGCTAAACCCATGCCATGTGCATGTTATTTTGTCTCTTCCGCTCATGATGACCTTTTGATGTTGGATTTGTTTTTCTTCAGAAATGTATTTGCTCAAGATACTGGAGCCACAACAGCACAAGCACAACAATCTCTGCCTGCAATGGCTCAAGGTTTTGGAGGTGAGCTGAAAAGCTTTGTTCTGAAATGTATGTTTACTACCAATCAGCAATTGGGGATAATATAAAAACTAATATCCAGCTTCCTCCCACCGTCCAATGACATGCATGTATAGGTTAATTGGCAACTTTAAAAAGTCCCTAGTGAACGATAAGAGGACCCCCCCCTTGAAAACGAGATGATTCATCTCAAGGGATTATTTCTCACAAAAAAATGTAAATAAATAAATATCTACTCTTGGTGCACACTTTACAGGCAACATTTTATGTTCTTCCTTTGTACCCATTTCTCCCATAGCTCAGTCAACTAATCCTTTTGTAGCTGCTGGCATTGGCCCTGCTGCTGCTCCTCCTACCAACCCATTCCAGAGCAATGGCAGAGTAGCTAATGTGGCTGCAGCAGGTATGTTCATGTATATGTGGATATGGCAATAACAAATGCATAAAAAAGCTAACTAATGAAAATAATAGGGTTGAATACAGTGAGAGATTTAGATGTCTTTTTGTTGTTGGCTTACTGGACAGGCTTGATGAGGGTACTTCAGGGGCAGGCTATTCCTCCCCATTTTGGTAGGTCTATGGTGTGCTCAGCTTCTTCTGCTGTGCCTACATTTGCTATGCAAGCTTCAGTTTTGGGTTTTGCGTGTGCATTAATGGGCAACCATATAAAATGTACCTGCATGTTGTAGTAGGTACAGTGTTAACTATTTCATGGTCTTATACAGCTACATTTGGCACAGCTTCCATGAGTATGCCGTCTGGATTTGGAAACGCAGCAGGCTTCAACCTCCCCACCAGTTTTAGTGGAACATTTCAACAACAGTTTCCTGGCCAGGCTCCTTTTCCTCCAGCTCCAGCTTATCCACAACAACCCAACGGTATGTTTCCGCTGCTGTATAACTTTTAAAGCACATAGATATACATGTTCTAAAGTCTGAATTTGATCTTTTAGGAGGAGGATATGCAGGCTTTGGTCAAGCAAAACCTGTTGTCACTCCCTTTGGGCAGACAATGGCTGGACCTATGGTTTCTAGTAACCCATTCCTTGTAAGTAGTGCTCACTTGACGAGTAGAGTGCAAATGTACTGTTGAATAGTTTCAATATTCCATTCCTTCTTTTTTTTTTTTTTTTTGGTAATAAGCTATCAAGATGTGATCTATGGGATATTTATTTAGTATTCTCGTGTTTCTTCTCTTAGGGCACCGGGCCGTCAGTGCAGTATCCGGCTGGAGGCTCCTCAACAAACCCCTTCTTATAGCGAACAACACATAGCTCCACAACAGGGTCAACAATGGCGCACTTGCACCTATTGCACTGTTTTGTTTCACAAGTAGCTTTAAAAAAAAAAAAGTAAAAAAAAAAAAAAACTTTTTGTAAGGATTTGTATTTTGTATGGCAGTTTGTCACAGATGAGAGGTGTGAGGGACAGTCACAGGGTCTGTGGCTACAAAACAAAGCGCTGGCCTGTGCAGAGGGAGAGGTTGATCCCCTCCTCTCGATTTAACCTGTGAATTTGGCTTCAACTGAGCCACAATGTATAATCAAAATGGCTGAAATTTAAGTTGTATGCATACAGTACATCCCATTCATTATGCTGCATTTCTGTACATATTTTTCTTCAAGGAAATAATCTCTTTTGTGCATATCAGTATTTGTATCTGAAATACCACATTGTTAGGACAGAACTATGCTTGGAAGTGCTACAGGGAACTGCCTTTTAATTGTATTTGTAAACAACCAAACAAACTTTCTTTCTGCAGGAACCTTTTAAGCTGTGCTCAGTAAAGATAAGGATGTATATTGTGATAGTAGCAGGTGAAAGCTGTGAGTGCTGCTTTAGGAAGGGGCAGGTGACTCCCTTCTCTGCGTGAATACAATGCTTCTTAACACACTAGGGTGGGAAACAAAAATGGCTGATAAAACTGAAAACCACTTACATTAAATGAGTATTAGAACATTTTAAGTTAATGTGTAAATATATACAGTGTATATATATATATTAAAATAAATTTTAAGTAAGAAGAAAAGACCAAACTGTCCATTTATATGGTTGTTTGACATCTTGTGATTTTGTTTTGTATAAAAACAGAAAAAGTTAAATTCACTGTTGCCATCAGTAATTTCAATCTTTTATTTGTACTTCACAACAAAGAATGCAATTGTGATAAACTAGAATCTGTATTCTTCAAAGGTTGGTGGTGCTTTTCCTTTTTCTCTTCTAAATTTCCAAATGGAAAAAAGTCCTCTCACAGTAAAAACAATAGCAATGACCGAGAAATAGCTTGAATATACTGTAAACTGCAAACAAAAATGATTACAGTTACATCACTTATAAAAAAATTAACAACATTCATTATCTTGTATATTATACATAAGTCTTACCTGAGGAATAATGGCTAGACCCAGCCCCCCACTGTCAACAACCACAGATGTAATGATTGTCTGCAGAGCTAGTGCCCCAAAGGTATTTGCTCCAAACACTAGTGCATATCTTTCCATTGTCAGATCAGCTGCAATTTGATACCTAAGAAAAGCAATGTGCACTGTTTACAAAAGGGAAATCCATTAATTCATAATCATATAACTCAACACTTACATGGCTATTGTTATTAACAGCATGTACAGACACTTGAAAACGATGTATCCCACGTAGCACACCCAGATGTTGCCTATAAATGTCATCATAAAGAGCGCTGCTGCGCCAAGTCCAGAGAATCCACCCAGTGCCAGCTCTCCCCACTGCTCCCATCTGACATCAGTGAAGCCTATGCCATATGCTGTTGCTGCACCTTGAAAAGAGAGTTGTTCAGATTAATATATTTTTCTTTGTGCTTACTGCATACTCACTCAAAAGGTTGGAAACAGCCTCCACTCCTCCATTGTAGATGGTGAAATTCTGAGAGGGCTGCACATGCTCCCACAGCACCTGGAATATTGCATAAATATCACAGACAGTCTGGAGGTTATACATACAGGCTCAGCAAACAATGTTTATTCTTGTTACATCCTCTGAATTCCAGTTATACTGTATAACTGGAATTCAGTTATGCCATTTATTGAAAACAGTGGCATAACAATATAACGCATGTCAATTTGTTGTGTCATAATGTAATATATTCAGCTAACCTGGACATAGTTGACTGTCTGGTTATAGCCACAAGTTGCCATTGCCCACCAAATGGACCAATAAAGCAGGTATCTGGAGGAATAGCACTGGACAAAGTCTTCCCACAACTGACGAAGAACTTTGCTGCAACGGTTTTCTTCAACAGATTCAATTCCTTTCAAACTGTTAGTAGTTTCCTCTTTGTTATCACTTTCTATTTGTTCATTAGACATCTTCTTTGTGTCCACAGTTCTATCTGCTTGTACATCAGTTCGCTCAGTGTCATGTTTTATGTGCTTTCGGTGAAAGAACATGCTCTTCTGTGGCATTGGCAGAAGGCAGGATGTGATGAGAGCTATGGCTGTAAGAACCAGTGTAAAGACAAGGATGTTGTTGTAGGACATGAGGTCAAAGCTGACTAGAAGCTGCCCCAGGACAGAACCCACTGTCTGCCCCAAGAGTTGCACACTACGGCAGTAAGACGTAGCCTTCTTGTACCTCTTCAAATCTATAACACTGAAGAAAACACACACATTAAAATTGAAGAAGGACACAAGCCCAGAAGGATGCTGCTACATATTTTGTTCATCCAGACCTGTAGATGTAGGAAAAATAAGCCACATCAGTGGCTGTCACCACCGCGTAGAAGAACTGCATGGTCTGCATGGCAGGTACACTTTTAATCCAGAGCAGTAATGCCGTTGTGATGAACAAGTTGACACACTGGAACACTATCAAAGGTTTGTACCGCAACCAATCAGTGAGCAGGAACACCGGCACCAGCACAGAAAGGTAAGAGTAGGTCCACACTGGGAAAATCTGATTGTTTACCTGTTGTTGGGAAAAGAGCAGTGTCAGCGTGATCTTCTGTTTGTAACCACATTACATCAATTACAGCAATAAATTTAAGGTAATGATTACAGATTGATAGCAGTTGCCTCTTAGGGAGTATTTGTGTAAGTTGTTACAGGTTTAGACACTTTGTAAGATTTGATTGTACTGCATTTAATTTTTAGTGTTTTACCTGTTCTGTTGTTAGATTCTTGTCTGGTCCGGTCAAGAATGGGATGAGAAAGGGCTCGAGAGGTTTGACTGTGCTGAAGAAACCGTAAATACACAGGAGTGAAGTTGGATACCTCCAGTCCGCTTTCCATCGTCTCACTACTTCCATTCTCACAACTCCCTCCGTCCCTCGATCCGTTCGTGTGCATGAATTCCTCTGTGTACGTTACTCTTCCGACGCCTCTATCATCGGTTAATCAATTACCAGTTTCAGTGCAGCTTGATCATTGTTCAGTTCACCCAGAGTTACCCACGTGTCTCAGAGGTGGTACAGTAAAGTTTCAACACTTGCCAGCCCTACTTAGCTTCATTGAAGATGGATTTTATTTCCAAAGCAAAAAGGCAACATGCAGTCATTTGTTTCTCTACCAAAATACTTTATTGTCCTGAGTCAAAAATGTTCTTCAAACATCACTTCCACACCAGAGTCTTGCTCTTTTTCTTCTGAACACCGTTGACCTGTGCAAGCTGTGTAGGTCCCTCGAATTAGGAACAGCACTGAGATTACTGCATAGTAGCTCCCATAGATGATAAACTGCAAAGAAAGGTAACAAATAATTGAAATACAATAAGGTTCAAAATGGTGTATTAACAGAAATAGTTATTTAAGACACAAACCGGGTCACTTGTATAGTAAATTATTTTATTATTTATAAATAGTTTACAACTCCTTAATTAAACAATAATTATAAGCCATTTATATAGTTATAGAACCCTTACTGAATCATAAATTCAAACACAATCTATCGCATGATACAGCCACCAGATGTCACCCTGTTGTCATCCTATCTATTTCAGGGCAAAATTCAATAGTAAAACATGCATCTGCTACTTCTAAAATAATGTGGACAAATCTATGTACCTGAGTGACAATGTCCAATCCTAGAGCAGCTTCATCAACAACAATACCAGTCAATATAGTCTGCAATGCCAGGGCTACAAACGTGTTGATCCCAAACATCAGAGCATAGCATTCCATAGAGAGGTTTGAAGCAATCTGAAATCTGGGGATTCAAACTGTCTGAAAACATCACTGAGATCACCGGAAAATATCACAAATACAAATGTACTTACGCTGTGATGGTGATGAGGAGCATGTAGCATGTTTTGAATATGGCGTAACCAGCATAGCAGGCCCATATACTGCTGGTGAGTGCCATAAGAAAGACTGCACCTGTCCCCACAGCTGAGAACAGTCCTAAGGCCAGCTCACCCCACACTGCCCAGCTCACCTTGATGTGACCAACACTAAAGGCGGCAGCAGCACCTGAGCCATTAAAAAGGGAAAGTGAGGTGATTTATTCCGGTCATTTCTGTGGTTAATAACCCCAGGTGCTTGTGTATCCTCAGTGTGATTCCATGATCTGTTTACTTTAATCCTTGAACATTGTTAAGAGGGTGTTTTTTTTTAACTATTGCACCTACACAGCTTTAGCAAACCTATTACAATGAACTGCTCGCCTGGCTTGAGAATCAACTATCAGCAAAAATCAGATAATCCATTAACTTCTAACTTTGTCTTCTTAATTGAGGCAATTACTCATCCTCTTCTGAGGCTAAGTCAGGTTGGATACGAGCCAGAAAGAGCACGAACCTGCTGCTATTCCTTCTTTGAATCAATACATGTTTTCTATCTATGTAATCGGTTAGCCCATAAAACCCCAAAGGCCATGGTCAGTTTTGTTTAACTGCAAGTTTTTATATGTCTATGTGCCATCATCACACATGGCAGCTTTGATAATCATCATTACATTTTACGTGTATTTTATAAAAAACTTCCAAAGCTCCCAAATCTGTGTTATTTTGTCATTACTGGGAAGAGCACTACAGCTTAGGTTCATCTAAAACAATAGCTCAAATGTCACCAATAAACTACAGTTGCACATATTCACATCCCATAAAATTGATGAGTATTGGAAAAATGTGAAAACTTCCAGTAGCTTTCCAGTAGGTTGCTGTACTATGTTGTTAATAACAATAATAAAATAAAATAATGTTAGACTGCTGTAGACCACTTATCTTATTAATATCGGATCTTCTTCCTGTTCCTTTTTTGTTTATTTTAATTGGGATGTTGGCTGCTTTGTTTGTTCCTTGTTTTTGTTTATTATAATGTTTTGTGGTTAGAGTTGTGTCGATTGTGGAGTGGCATGAAGGAAATAAATATATTGATTTGTAAAATGTTTTAACCTTTTGCCAGTATAGATAGTTTTGAGTGGGGATAGAATAACTTCCTCTGTCACTCAAACATCAAACTTACCAATCAGGCAGCATGTAGCCTCAACACCACCGTTGTAAATGGATGATGTGGCTGATGGTTCTATGTGGTCCCACAACAACTGGATGTAATTGAAGATCTGAACATATCCAGCAGTGGCCAAAGCCCACCATAGTGACCAGTAGATTATGTGCCTACATTTAAAACACAAGTAAAGTTACAACAGAAAACAAATGTTTAAAAGGTCAGGTTAATAAAAATAGAGAAGCCATTACCTTGACGAGTAAGACTCCCTGAAGCTTTGCCAAAGTAGATAGCCTGCTCTGGTTACATTTTCTCTGCTGCACCAGCCAACAACACCATTTTGCACTGTATTCTCGTTCTCTGAGCAACAACCATTAGCCTTTTTCCCTTTGAAGAACAGGCTTTTCTTGGGCATTGGCAAACAGAAAGAGGTGAGAAAAGCCATGCTCACAATTCCCAGAGTGATGGCATTGAGGTAAAAGTAGTGCACACCTGTACACACCATTAGCAAGATATTGTTATTCTTTCAATTGATTTTTTTTTTACAGTTAACACTTAATACAGAGAATAAGTTACATTAATGTTTCTTTACCTGCAAAAGAGATGAGCACCTGACCTAGAGCTGCACCAATTGTGTATCCAGCCAACATAGCACTGCGAAGGTAACCAGTTGCTCTTTGGTAATTCTCTATAGGTATTACGCTGTAAATATATGAAAGGTAGGCCACCTCTGTGGAAGTGACCACTGCATAGTTGACCTGTAAAAAATATATATATGTTACTATAGCATGGCAAACCCTTTCAATTTGTAACAAAGAGTTTGATAAAACAGTCATTTAACAATCATTCAGTTCACCTGCAGGAAGGCCATAGCAGCCAGTCCCGGGGCAAAGCAGAGCAGAATATAGTTGGTGACCAGAAAGAGTCCTTGAACTATAATAAGGGGCTTGTGTTTTAGAAAGTCTGTCAGCAGAAATACAGGGAAAAGGAATGACAGATAGGAGTAGGTCCATATGGGAAACAAGTAGTTGGTCAGCTGTGAAAACAAAGAAACAAATGTTCTTTGATTAAAACGTGTCTCTAGTGTGAAAAAAAACTGAAGAGCTGTTGGCTTCAGATAAGCACTCTTATTCATAGCAGTGGTCATACCTAAAAAATACCACCAACTAAGAATACTTATGTTTATCATGTGTGTGGCTCTTACCACTTCTTCTGAGATGTTCTTGTAGGGTCCAATTAGATATGGAGTCAAAAAGGGCTCTGCTACTCTACAGTTGGCAAAAAACCCATAGAGACACAGGACTGCGGTAGGATAAGCCCACTTTGAGGACATCAGTTTGTTCCAGCAGCTCATAACTTTACTCTAAAAGGGTGTATTGTATTCTCGTGACTTGGTCTTAACTTGGAAACCAGTCTGGTTAAGTTTTATTGCCTCTCAGAAGCAAGAATAAGCAGGGATTATAAGTCTCTGCACCTATCATTGCCTCTGTTTTTATCAGCACAAGACTTTGCCCAGTAATAAAAGGAAGAATAGCACTGGGCTTGTAAGGAAAAGGAAGGTAAGCCTTTATACGTAATCCACATTACACCCAACTTAAATTAATGAGTGGTTTCCTGAAACTACTTTCGATTTGTAATAGTATCTTTCCTCAAGTAACATTCCATTAAACAAGTGACCTAACTAAGTAATGCTTTACATTTACTATTAGACTACTTTTCTTTTCGTTCAGTGGACTTCATTAGCCTATAGTTTAGATGTACCAAAGCTAGCTAACAGCACACATAATCCCCACAGTCAGATTTGATGGGTTTTCCATAAGTACTTGGGAAAGTGGAATTTTAATCCCATTTCTGATTCAGCTGAGGCTAATCAAATTCTAGCCAAAAGGCAAAGCTTATAACCTCATAAACCGTGTCCCGCCATGCTCTGTAAGCCCATAATTCTCACGGTGTTTCATTGGAGTAACTAGTTAGAGGGCAACTGTTGTCGGGAATCAATTCTAGCCCTATATTTTTAGTTTAATGTTAATTGTAAATTAATTATAATAATAGGTCGAGATGTCATTTGCGATATTTCTTTAAATTTGCAATTCCCCTTTTACTGTACCAACGCTTGAGGAACTGACTGCCACTTTTTGCTAATCAAGACACTTCTCATAACGTTATAGCTAGCGTTAGTCAATGACTGTAGAAGGGCCCTTATACCGTCAATGGTTATAGTGCTACAGCTAACGGCTCACAAAGGAAACGCAGAACATCACAAACTCTATTCACTTAAAATGTACTGTATAAGTTACTTAAATATACATTTTAAATATTGGTAACGTTTTGCCAACATCAACGTACAGCAAAACACGCATGCGTAGTGAGTTGTTCTTGGTGTCAGCCTAGTCACCATAGCAACCGCTTGTTGATTGTTAAGACAGAGAAACGTTTAGTTAGCAAGATGAAGCTTAAGCGGTTTCTTCTCAGATATTACCCACCAGGTAATTAAAATATACTCTTAAACGTTTAAAGCCTACCAGTAGCCAATATTTACCCGTTTTTCTATAAACAGGTGTTATAATAGAATACGAGAAGGAGGGACATTTGAGGACAAAGTCAATAGACCTCTTGGATTTGTCTTCAGAGTGAGTGAGTTTTATATTTATTTCGCATAATAAGGCTCAGTGTTAAAAGTATGGTATTTATTATTAATTTAATATAGACAATAGATTATCACAAAGTGCTTTTATATGACCTTTAGACAATGTCATAGTTAATGTAGGTTTAGACCTTAGCTGTTTGATCTGAACATTAAAATTGCGAGTTAACGTCTTAAAATGTTGAGTTAAATAAGGTCTAAAAAGCTATGTTTATAGCCTTGAGATTATCTTTTTACAAACCAAATTTCTAAATAATGACGCTGAAAGTATAAAATGTCTTTTTGCAGGTCAAATCCCGATGAGTTGGTGTCAGAGATTAGGCAGGCAGAGCCTTTGATCACAGAGTCCCGGGCTGACGATGTTAAACAACTTATCATTCGGCTTCAGCAGAAAAAGTGTCAGCAAGACCACCATAGGTTTTGTTTTGTCAAGGTTAGACAAATCTTTTTTTTTCTTTAACCATAATACATATATGCATTACAGAAATTACAGGAATTTACTTTCTCTTCCACAGGAACTTACAGCACACATATTGCCACTAACAAATGTTGCCTTTAACAAGTCTGGATCAAAGTGAGTTCAGCAGTGTGATTGTGCATTTCTGTATGTATTTGCTTAATTATTAATTAGTAATGCTCTCCTTGCCTCTGCAGGTTCATAACTGGGAGCTATGACAGGACATGTAGAGTTTGGGACACAGCATCAGGGGCTGAACTTCAAATTTTGGCGAGTCACCAAAATGTGGTGTACGCGATTACATTCAACAACCCCTATGGGTAAAAAGCTGTTGTGCTACATCTTTACACTTGTGAGCAACACTGAAAACAACTTTTAGCCTCTATACTATCTTTACATTTTACTTTTCCCTAGAGATAAGATTGCCACAGGTTCTTTTGATAAAACCTGCAAACTGTGGTGCGCTGAGACGGGCAAGTGTTTTCATACTTTCCGTGGACACACAGCAGAAATAGTACGTTTGACATTTTTGTTGATCTGCTTGATGTAGACAAGAGTACATTTATATTTTAATGAACACTTTTTAATGTTATTATCTGAAGGATGAGTCTAAAACAAGTTTGCAAACTTTGACACAAAGTTGTGTGTTTTTTAGGTTTGCCTGGCATTCAACCCTCAGAGTACACTGGTGGCAACAGGCAGTATGGACACTACTGCCAGACTGTGGGATGTGGAGAGTGGTGAGGAGGTGGCCACACTGTCAGTAAGTACTACACTTTAATCTCTGTAGCTACTAGTTTCAATGCCTTTTGTTTGACTCACGTGCCCACATGGCTACATCACATATTCACCTGGAATTTAGTTTCACAAGTCAATTCAATTCAAAGGGACTTGTGAGTCACCTTTGAATATCATACTGCATGTGGGTCCATGGTCTGACTTCTTGCTTGGCTGGCTCTAGCTCAGAGAAAAGTAGCTCTTTGCAGTTGAGCTTTTCCTTCAGCACTTTACATAAAGAATAATCCATCATCCTGTCAGCACACTTTTATTTTTATTTTTTTCAAAAGTTCACAGATGTCACTTTTAACATTCAGTATTCAGTATTCATGTGTTTGGTGTTTGTTTAATAAGCTTTGAGAAAGCAACACTTTACCATATCTTATCTTATTTTGAATCTATTTAGGGTCACACTGCAGAGGTCCTCTCTTTGTGCTTTAACACAGTGGGCAATCAGCTCATCACTGGCTCTTTTGACCACACAGTTGCTATATGGGATGTTCCTTCAGGAAGGTCAGACATCTTCATTTATAAATCATCAAAATGTTTGCTGTTTCAAACATTTTGAGCAGGTATAAGTAAACTGTAAAGGGTGTAAAATGTATCTGTGTGTGCGTCTCTCTCTCTCTCTCAGGCTCATTCACAATCTGGTCGGTCACACTGGGGAGATCTGCAATGTCCAGTTCAATTGGGATTGCTCGCTTATTGTTTCAGCTTCTATGGACAAAACCAGCAAGGTGGGCCATCATTAGACTTACGCTAAGTAAATTAGACTGAAGCATCTTAGACTGATAGCAGTAAGCCTCAAAGTTGTTCATCTGCACTATACCACAATGCCAACATTTTTCAACTAAAATGTGTTTTGCTGTGTTCACCAAATCTACCATTCTTGAAAAGTCAGAGATGTGTGAACATTATGTAAAACACAGCAAATATTTTATATTTAAAATGCAAAATTAAGTAGTTTAGGTAAAGACATAAACTTTAGATGGTGAGATTAAAAGTTGTTATAATAGATTGGCAATAAGTGTCTTCTCAAAAGTTTAAAACATTTTACATCCAATACCTCTTGCTATGATTGCACTTTCCTCTGCACACTCCTCCTCCTTCCTGTAAACCCACTGTCTCAAGGCTCTCCTTGATTTAAATGAGAAAAATTAAATCCTAATTCCTTAATTATGCCAAGAAGAGTCATGTTCAAAGTGATAATTATCCGCAACACTTTATTCCTTGTGGGGAATCTGGTTCAAATAAAGCCTCTAAGACATCTTAACAGCTACATGAGCTCACACGTTTCTTTCCCAATGTTTATTCTGCAGAGCTTTGCCACTTAGTGTTGTTTGTGGGTTTAAATTTTTTTTGTGTTTGCAGTTGTGGGAGGCAGTCAGTGGGAAGTGTGTGGCCACGCTGGGAGGACACAAAGAAGAGCTGTTGGATGTGTGCTTTGATTTAACTGGGCAGCTCATTGCTACAGCTTCTGCTGATGGTGAGAACAATAACTTGGAATTATCTTTATAGTGGGAGTGCTTTGATCTCTGGGTCTTACTTACCTGGCAAGCCGTAAATGATCTCTTTGCAAACATTCTCAAGACGTTTTCCTGTCAAATCCTGTTGGTTAAATTGTAACTGTAACTATCTAAAATTGGGCTGGCCTTGTGTAATAAATTCAGGCAACTCATTTGGATGTTTTCTTCTTGGTTGATGCTAAGTTGTTGCACAGCCGACATCACATGGAAACAGCATCTAAAGGCAGTTTATTCTGCGTGCTGCCCCCTGCAAATCCAACTCAAATCTATAGAAACCCATTTTTTTGTAAAGAAAAGAACAAAAAAATAGGATGATGGGCTAGGTTCTTAACATGTAAGGTGGCTCCATGTATACTATACCTGTACGGATATACACAACATGTTATAGAACATGAGAATGGGCTTAAGGTCATGTCTTATACTATACTCATGCACTTTCATTTGCATTTTAAGAACACTTTAATAAAGGACCAAGTGTGGACTAAAATAAGGGAAAATTATATGGTATCCCAGTTGGCCATTTTTTTTCCCAGATTTTGCAACATAAGTTACACAACATTGAGTCTCCTGCTGCATTCATGTCAGACACAAAATGCAGGTTAAAAATATGAAAAAATAAAATAAAATAAACAAAACTAATGTTAAATCTGATTTTATGGCAACACAGACCATCTGAGGACCACATGAATGCAACATCACAAATTTGTACATCTACAGTATTATTATGTTTTTAAGTAATTGTTCTCATTGTTTATTTACCATTACAAATCTGTTAGGGATGTCTTAATAATCCACAGTCTTCTGTCTATCTCAGCCACAGCCCAAGTTTTTAGTGCAACAACACATCAGTGTCTTTTAACCCTGAAGGGCCACGAGGGTGAGATCTCAAAGGTATGTTCTTGGAGCTCAGCTTTAATAAAACTGTCTGGTGTGGGGGGGGTTTTAGGTATTCATGGCACATTTGGTAATAAATATATTTAGAGTCAATGCTAGCAAGTGCAATAATATGGGTGAACATGATTAGGCTTCACAGAAAATAGAGAAATATTGGCATTTTATATACAATATACCAAGCTTTATTACTTGCCAGACTCTCAACAACAAAGAGTACAATCTGGACAGTTTAATAAATCCATTTATTTTGTTACATTGCCAGATGAAATAGAGATGTTTTCTCCATACTCTCATCTTCTCCCTTCAGTCATCTATCTCTGTCAGATGCTTCACAAATCAATCTTCATTTCCTGTGAGAAGTCGGTTGGTGCCCAGTTGAGAGCCTTAATAAAAACCTACTTTACTTTTATGGCCATTCAGAGCTAGCCTCATTCAATCATCTCTTCCTGTACCTTACTGTGGGGATATTAAAACATTTAGGGAACGATAAACCATAGCTTTGATAAATGAAGCTTCAACTGTGATTTTCATAATTCGCTACTAGAAATACACTCTTCACTCAGCAGCCTGTCCTGATCCTCCTTAAGTCTTCAAAGTAAAATTGCTTCAATAAGATAATAATGGTGCACGTGGCAGAGTGGTTAGCACTCCTGCCTCACAGCAAGAAGGTTGTGAGTTTAAAACCCTGACTTAAACATTCTCGGCTGACTCTGGTCTTCCTGTGAGGAGTCTGCATGTCCTCCACATGTTACCGTGGGTTCTGTCTCTATATGTCAGCCCTGCGACCAACTGGCCTCTGTCCTGTGTGTAGCCCGCCTCAGGCCCAATCATGCTGGGATAGGCTCCAGTCACCCGCGACCGCTAATGGGACAAAGCGGTAGAAAATGAATGAATTTAGTGACATTTCGCTATTCACTATTTTTATGTCATCCATCTAAATTATTCATAGCATAGTCCTGAATGCTGTCTTTATTATTTTCTTGATAGGTGTGTTTTAGCCCCCAAAGCACCAGACTACTGACTGCCAGCTTGGACAAAACAGCCCGTCTGTGGGATGTTCAGACTGGGGCCTGTCTGCAGGTATTCGAGGGGCACACGGATGAGATTTTCTCCTGTGCCTTTAACTACGAGGGAGACATCATCATTACAGGTGAACACTCTCCACACCATGAAGAGTAGAAATGTCAGTTCCACACTGTTACAGTTACATGTGGAAATAGTTTGGCTATTTTACATTGTCATTATCTGAGGTTATACTACACTGGACTGTCTATTACCCAGTTTGAGTAGTTTTCAGCAGGAGTATTAACTAGGTACATTTAAAGTATTTGAGTATTTTTTTTAGCACCAGTCCTTAGCAGCAGTAGCAGTAGTGGTGGTAGTAACTTGGCTCAACTTCTTTGTCCAATAAGTCAAAACTCAAAAAAGGTTGCTCTTGAAAAATATGTTTCAAAGAGCAACCAAACACTTGTAAGGAAGAAAAAGGAAGTAAAGTTTAAAAAAAAAAAAAAAAAAAAAAAGATAAAGATCAAGATGAAGAACTTGTTTCAAAATATCTTGACTTTTTAAATATAATTTAGCCACCTTAAACATTACTATGCTTTGTCACAAGGTTTGTCTGCTGAAATGCATTAACCTTACTTTTATTTTGTTGACTACTTTTACTTTTATTCTAACAATCAACAACTGATGTTTTTCTTTGCTTTATGCAGGCCAGTTATCTAGCTAAAACAGTCTCTTCATTCATTAGTTCAAACTTTGTCATTGCACAAATGAGTGTAGTATAAACATGGTAGTTGTTGAAGAAATAATAACCTACAAACTACATCAAATAAAACTTTTGTTACTGCTGTGTAAGACTTTAGCTTAGATAAGTGGAGTTACATGTCTTTTGAGTGTTTTTACTATTAATGTATGTGCTCTTTTGCAGGAAGCAAGGACAACACATGCCGGATCTGGTACTAGCCTTTCACATTAAACAATTAAGCTTTGAGGAGGACATATGTAGAATATTTTATTTACCACTAAACTGTATTACTGAATAAAATATCTTGCAAAATTATATCCGCCCCAATTTTTACACATTTTTTTACAAGGGAAATACCCTACATCAGTATATCCTTATAACAAAATTTACATAATATTAGAAAACACTTTATATTCTTATTGCCTTTAATGTTGAGAGATTGAACTGAGCCGTATTTTCTCTAATTACACTGTTGTGCTAGCCTGGCTCCGCCCTCCTACGTACTTCCGCTCAATTTCATTTCGCTTTAGTACTTAGTCTGGGATCGCTGTATATTCTTAGGTTTCCAGAAATCAATTTTTTGTAGGACCAATCAGCGAACAGAGGGAGTGACTTGTTGTTTCCGGTCGGTTTCGGCGCATGACATATGTCACGACCACACGTTAGCGATTGGCTATGGCAGATCCTGTGACTCTGGGCAGATCCAATAGTTTTAAACTTCAACAGAGTTCCCGCATTCAAGGAAGTAAACGCTTGTCAATGGAGCGAGGCCAGACTCTCTGTACAAATGAAATGTACGAGAGTCTGGTAGAACCAGGCTACTGTTGTGCTGGTTTGTTCACAAAAATAATCAGTGACTGCATGTCTTTCACATCACATAAATTTATTGATGTCAAAAGATAAATACATTCAGTTTTATGGTGACGAAGTTTACAGTTGGACTGTGTGCCTATTTCCAATGCTGATGTAACACTAGAGTACCACTAAGTAGAGCAAGTAACAGACCAAATTCACGTACAAATTCAATGTTACAAACCTGACCGTCTTTCTAACAAAGTAGAAGCTATAGAGAGCAGTCCACTACTCCAAGGTGCAGCAGTTCCAAATCTACATTACAGTATATACAGTACAGAGAACAAAATAACGAGTTTATAACAAGAGAACATACTTGCATCAAACTGACTTCCAATGCCACAAGAGAGGTGAACACAACAAACATAGACAGACTGCTTACTTGAAGCAAATGTGCATTTCTGAGTGGCTATCAGAAGTATTTGTCCTGGCTTCAATTTCAACACCTTTTACAAAGTTACAAAATGTTTGAAACGGCTGATTTTGATTTTATTTTCTGAATAAATAAAATAAATATAACATAATTTGTTTTTGTGAATTTGTACATCTGTCAATAACATTTTATAATCTGAAGCAGTTAAAACCTGCCCTCTATAATGTTTGGAAGGCTAGTTCATTCCCATTAGGAATGCCCAGCATGTACTGTATATCTTTTTTTTTGTGAGTCTACAGTTAAAAATAAAAATGTGTTAAAGGGAGACTAGTCCATTTATGGCTGGAAACAGCTTCCATGGACAGGATCTGAGAACACAAGTATGCTGAACCACAGTGCTGTGCTTGCAGACACTTGTTATTTCACAAACATCAACGACACATTACAGGTGTTTGTAGTTACAGAGGGAGCATCTTACAGCGACTCTAACAACCAGTCAAACAAACTGGACAGAGATCTGCCCTCCTCTTCCTCCTTTTCATTCAGCTTACAAAACTGGAGGACAGCACTGAACAAGTCCCCCACACGCCATGCCTTCTGGGACATCAAATGGACCACCCTCTGGAACTGAATAGAACAACACTTTCAATGCCGACATAAAGAGGGTTTACAATTGTTTATATATATTGAAATTTCTTGCATTTGCTATACCTTTGCCACTTTTTTTACTTTGGACTTCTTGAAGTAGAGAGCAGGGAGGCCCACCTCGGAGGCAGCAATCCACTGTAGAGCCACTCTCAACTCCGAGTCAATGCAGTCCGATTCAAGGTCACAGTTCACCACCAACAGCTCCCTGAGGTTGCTGCTGCCCCCTGCTGTCTTTGGTGGACAGCCCTCTGAAAACAAAAATGACATGTTTTCTTTTTTGTGTTTAACAAATAGACAACAGAGCTTTCAAATTAACCAATGGAAAGCTAAAATATTCCATAAATCTTACCATATGTTATTGGAATATTCAGTGGATCAAAAAATGTAGATGACCTTTACCAATAAATAAATAAATAAACAGCAAACTACAGGCACTTCATAGTATCATAGGTAACTCATGATGTGTGAGCAGCTCTGCCCTAACCATTACTGGATTAGGCAGAATATCTTGTTTTATTTATCTTAGCATTAAATGCTGTGCAGTTGAGCTAGGATATAGTGAGGATTGTTTTGTGTATGGGATCTGTGGTACCTATAATTCTGACTATAATCACAGCAGTTTCCTCACAATTGTCACTTAAAGCTCCACTACACAATTGTCTTCTTGCCGTCCTTGTCTCACACACAACTCACCCCCAAAATTAGCTGAGAGACCTTTCCTGCTTTTCTTTAATTACAAAATATAAAACCGGAATAAATTATATACACTTTCTATTTTAGTAGCAGCCAATAACCTTTCTATTGACAAGCAAAGTAGACCAATGGGAGCACTCTTTTTTCCAGAAGCGAGCTGTGATTTGTCAAAGCCCCCCGACCCGGACCTAAAGTTCTCATATATTAAAATCCTGATTAAGCCTAGCTGGTGTTTTAAGGTCTTGTTTTTTAACAGAGGTTTCCCATTAAACTGTTTAAATGGTTCTTTGTTTTACAAGTAAACAATTGTATACTTCCTGTTTAATTTCAGAATTCTCCAAATTTCTCCAAATTTATTGATGTCATTTTTTTAAATCATGACTTGTTCCTCAGAATTCTGACATTTTCATCTTTTATCTAAGAATTCTAACTTTTTACGAGTAATTTACGATAATTTTGTTCACATTGGCCCTAATTCTCTTCCCTCTCTTAACAGACACACTAAAATGTTCATTTAATGAGTATATGTTTGGTAATAGATTACATTAAAAATGTATTACCTAATAGAACTATATTTCAGTAAGGATTGCAGGTTATGGTGCATTCACGTGTTCCTCTGAAACCTAGTGTATCTGAGTTAGGAAGTTGTTCTTCTGACTTTGGTAGGTTCATGAGTTTTAAGAAGATTCAAAACCAAAACAAAGAAGGTAGACGCTAAGAGAAAAATGTGTACACATATTTGTATCCCGAGGACACACATCTTGGTTACCGAGGACCACGTGAATGCAAGGGTGAGCTACATGTTATTTACATACATTCACCCATATTTCTCTTTATTAAACAAACAGCACAGATCCCTTCCCCATTGCAGTTCCAATAGTATAGCTATGTTAACGCTGGATGAGCTGAATAATTAAGGAGTTAATAACACTGTAACGACATGAGAATCCATGACTGCACTTACCAAAGACACTCCCCTTCATTACAGCTGTTTGGCCTTTCTCTGTCTCCCCACTGCAAGCACAGAAATACCAAATTACAGCCGCTGTAGACAAACTTGATGCGTTAATGACAAAATGTGCAATTAGCTTCTGCTCTAGATGACTGTAAGCCCGGCACTCTGTCATAACTACATGTCACCTGCCTGCTGTGTTCAGAGCGTGAACATGAGAAAAGGCAATATGCTATTTGCAGACTTGCCTGTCATGTAAAAGTCTTATAATAAGCACCGGAGTGACAGATTTATGAGAAGAAAAAAAATCCAGCAACAGTCTGTGACAGTTACCTGATTACTGTGCTTTGAGAGGGCATATCAGAGAATGCATCCAAGTCTGTCAGGCCTAGACTCGAGGCACTGCTCGTCCCATTCCTGAAAATACAGCAACAGCTTACATTACTTTGGTTGTCTCAAGAAACAATCAGTAATTTTTTTAAAAGAACAGCAAACAGGAACAGCAATGCAGGTCATGTTGTTCATTAGCTGGTGATTAAAATGTAAATAGCAGCAGCAGGGAGGCTTAGGCCAAAGGTGGGAGAGCTGGTGATTGACGTCCGGTGGTAAGCCTGTCCCATAATGAGAAGGATGAGGTGCCCCTGTGTCACATCATGGGGAGGCAGATGAGGTGGAGTTTGTGGAGTTGTGGGTGTTATGGTGGTGCAACTACACTATGCATCAGGTTATATCACTGCTGCACAGAACATTAAACTACATGCTTTTAGAAAGTAGCCCTCACTGCCCACTTATATTAACTAGTTTGATTGCAACGTGTAATTTTCAAGATGCAATATGTAGGCTCTCTCAAGGTCACGTCCTACATTTAAGGTAACCTATTATTTTGTGTTTTCATCTCCTTAGATTAAACTACAGTGAGAGCCGTTCATAGAGGAGCATGCTCATTACCGCCTTTGTGTATGTTGTTTTCTGTTTCTACACAGATGTGTTTCTGCTTTTAGCACTGGGCTCACACGTGCTACACTAATGTAGTGGGACGTTCAAAATGCTGTAATGTATAATTGTTTTATAAGATTTTTCAGTTGTGATCTGGAAAAAATGGTTGTTTTTTTATTGCAAAGAATTGATTGACGCACAATTACATCATAGGATTGCATGTCAAAATAATTGCCGGTATCTTTATATATTACTATAATTATAGACCAAAAGGAGAATTTGGATGTAACTGTGTTGTTTTGTTTTGCTAAACAGAACAGTTATTGAATGAATATTATATATTATATATTAATATTATTATATTAATATATATGTGTTTTCCTTAGTGTGTGCAGCCTGATTAATCAGTATGGTTAATATGTCAAACACTCTAAAGGGTTACAGATTTTTATTTTTTATTTTTACAGACATATACAAGTTGGAGATAATTTTAAATGTATACTTGCTACTCAATGACACTTGTTTTTAGTTCTTGGTTTGTTGCAATGCACAGTCTTACCTACAGGTGTCATTAAATTCTACACGGTGCACCTTTAAAAAAAACATAGCATTAGCTTATGTTGACTAGAAGCTACCATACAACAGCACAGTGTGGGGCAGGTGTGGCATTTTTGATGAAGCAGAGTATGGTGTAGCAAATGTTTAGAATCAGAGGCTTTGATGTGGGAGCTCCGTCCTAAAGCAGTGTGCATGTGGCTTTGTGTGCAAGGTTAGTACAAGGTCTAATCTTGTATGCAAGCTATGGAAGGGGGCTTGGTGAATTAAGCTCTCTGTCGAACAGCGGATGTGAAAACTGCAGCAGCAGGGAGTAAACTGGCACTGGCACGGGAGTGCACGACTGTCGGTGGCAAATGGGGCCAATGAGAGTGGGGTGAGGAGGAGGAGCAGCGGATCAAGGAGCGATGCTTACTGACCCCTCGCTCAGCTGGATAAAACTACTGGTCTCCTCAGGGGGGTCATCTTCTGGTGTCATGTGAGACCAGCTCCCCGTGCTCTCTTCACTGCTAGCACTCATAGAACGCTTGTCCCTCTTCACCACAGCCGGCCTGTCCCTCTCACTGCTGGGGAGAGCAAACCGCATGGACGGGCTGTGAAAAACCGCTGCTGCAATGTGAGTTTTCTAAAGCTTGCAGTGCAGTGTGTACTTTGCAAATGTTAAATACGATCACATAGGATTTTGCATGAATTTGATTATTGTACCTCATTAGTCAAATGTTGACAGGGTTAAATATCTTACGTTGTAGCCCTCTAGAGAGAGTCACTTACCACAAGATAACATTATCTTACAGTCTATATGTAGCTATGGCTAAACTGACAAGTCTGAAAAGAGGAGAAAGAGTAAACTTTGTAACATGCCAGGACTTGGTACAAGATTGGGTTAATGTGTTAGACATACAGGTTAACCTTTTAACAGGTTAATCTACAGTGTCCTGGGGTCTTAATTTGATTGAGACAGGTTCTGGCCTTAATCTACCCACCAAGCATATGCATCCTGTCTACCCAGAAACCTTGGAGTGCCATGTTTAAAAGAGGAGGCATTTCCTTTTGTTTAACATTAGGGAACTATACATATTTTCAAAAAGTAAAGCGTTGCAGAGTTGAGAGGCTCTAAAGCAACTCTGCACCACTTCATTTTATATATCTCTAATGCATCAGCTGTAAGTGTTTGCCCAAAGGCCCTGCTTGAATTTCCATTGTTTTCTCAAGGCAAGTAATTAAATGAAGTCATAATCAGATGATTGAGGGCTGCCATCCTCGACAAGTCTGGAGAGAAATCAGCTTTTATTGACTTGCTGAGTGATTGCACCGAGCGCTTACACCAGGGACAGACAGACGCACTCCACTTGTTTCTGGATTACTTGTTGAGTGAAAGAGAGCATGTGCTGTGATTCTCCAATGGTCTTTTTATTCAATATGGAAAACACGACTATACTGAGTGCTCAAATGTCAATATTACAAAGAATTTGAGAAAAATAAGTTCACTCTTCTTGACTCATATTTTTATGTATTACCACTTCACTGTACTTTTAACACTTTGTGTCGCTTCATTAGATTTTACCAGCAGATGCAAAACTGCTTATTCATTATCCCAAAATATTCTACTAAAAGGCCCTCGGGGGACACTGTGCTCCAAGGCCAATCAGGCAGAGTTTTCACGGCTCTGCGGAGCGTGCCAGCTTGATGAGTCTTGTGAAAATGTTTTGTGTTCATCAGCCATTGCTTTGCTGTCTGCGATAAACGAACTAATGACAGTGGCCCCGAGCCGGAGTGACCAGCCTGAAATTAAAAAGCTGTCAGAGCCATTGTCTTTTTATAGCCTCATAAAAACGACTGTTTGGTGTCTTAATGCATCCTTTTTAACTTTTTAAGAGGCTATTTTATTTTTTATTTTTTTAATCAATTGCAACTACATGCTTTTATAGACTGTAAAGTTTTAAAAAGTCAGGTCAGCAAGTATAAGGGCGTTTTCACACCTGAAAGTCCGCACTAAGAACACAAATTGTTACTCAGTATTGGTTAGGTTTAGAAATGTTTGGTTTCTCATTACAGTTTTTAGAAGCGAACCATTGGACTTGCACTGACGTTGAGATTACTGCCTCCTTACTTGCCTCATTTTACAGTCAAAGAAATGCAATAATTTGACTGGTGTAGGGTCGACATGTTACTATTATTAGAGAATACAAAGAAAGTGCATTTGTTTAAGACGTGATTTGAATCACTTTAAAACTCATCAGGAAACTGTTGTCTTCACATGAGGCATCTGTTTTAGAGTAGCAATAAAAATAGTAAAACAATGTAATTTATTCGTTATTTGTGTTTTTAAACCCAACCAATGTCTGTTTTATCCGTTTACTTCCTCCATTCGCTCTTCTTTGTGTGTCTAATAGGTCGTGACTTCCTGCTATTGGTTCAAATGTTTAAACGCGTTTTCACACTACAAATGAACCAGACCTTGGTTCAGTTTGATCCGGACTGAGACCACCTTTTTTTGCCGGACCAAAGAGCAACTGTCCAGCCAAAACCATGGTTTGTTGGAGCTTTCACACCTGATGATTTGGTTCAAACCAAACGGGAAAGTGCGAAAGGTCCAGACCAAACAGTGCAGGTGTAAAAGTCTTTCTTCATTTTCCACTATTTCATCTAATTTGTGCTTTCAAAATGGGGCTTTATCAGGGTCAACGCCAGTAATTAAGGTTCAGACAACGTTCTGCTGTGACTGGTTGTTGAATCAGACACCACATACACAGTAAATTGTGGTAACTTAAGGCCTATACACCCCGGGACGAATATTCGCCAGCATTATTCGCCAGCATTATTCGCCAGCGTTTTTCAACGCGTTTTTTTGTGTTCACACCCAAACGATTTTCGCTGACGATGAGCCGAGTGAACATGCAAATTCATTCCCTGACATTAGATGGCGCTTAATGTAAAACAGAAATACCCCGGTACACAAGGTGGCGCTGCGCAACTTTACGCTTCTGACACTCGCTTTTCACTCAGAAGAAGAGAGCAAGTCATTTTTGTAATTGATGTTGCATTTGTCATAAGTTCTTTGTGTTCCGACACCAACGAGACCAGCAGCTCTACATTCATCTTGCCTTGCATCTTCTTCGTCTTATTTCTTCCCGGCAGTGTAGAGGCTTAAGTATGTAAGTAAGTGTTAAGTATGTGTGCTCGGCAAGACCGTTGTGTGTTTGAGCGCCCCCAAGTTGTGTTTTACTGTAACTTCAAAAGCTCCAGACACGTGAGCAAAAGCGCTAATCTCATTGGTCGTATAGTTTTTGACATGGCGCGTCAAACCAAAAAAACAAACCCGAGGTGTTTTTTAAAAACTGAGGCTTTTACACGTGGCGTTTTTCGCGTCGGTGTGAACACTCACATTGACACCCATTGTTTAGTCGCGAGGCGTTAAACATCGGCGAATAACGTCTGCGAAATTCGTCCCGGTGTAAACAGGCCTTTAGTTTGACAATTTCTGAACTAAAACAAGCCTTGCACCTTTTCCCTGATTATAACTTAGAGTTGTTTTTACCTAAAAATACTCCTTCACACCTTTTAGTTGGATTAATTTCAACATTGTAACATCATATTATGAGCATAGACAGTTTAAAAGCAACAAACGGCTTCACCTATCTCCTATCTATTTGGCGAGCTCCATATCACATTTTGAAAGATTCTCTTAAAGTATTAGATATTATATAGTATGTAGAGTTTGAAGACGGACAATTCTTACATGCCACAGTTAGCTTTCTTCTTTCCAGACCCAAGAAACCAATTAACAGCAGTTATGCAGAAGTTAGACCCTCCCTTCTCATTGAAATAACCAATCACGGTGGAGCGGACTGTCTGGCCCACACATTGCATCAACACTTAGCCGGTGTATTCACCAATCACTGTCCTCTCCTTATGTAATGTGGGAACAGAGCTAATTAATTATATCTACTTCTATAGTGCAATCTACATTTATGACAAATTCTGCTGGTAAAAATATATAGATTTTGTTATTAATTTCATTATGTCTTTATTATTTATTTCAGAGTGGCCTAAAAATAGAATTAGTAAAAGAACATTAAATAAAATATCAATCTTTTGCTAACTTGCTTTTAATTATTGCTTATTCAGCAGAATCACCTTGAATAAGGTTCAAGTATTTCCAAAAACCTTTTGTTTGAGCCTTTTTTTTATTTGAGCCTTTCTTTTGTTCATGCAGCTTGTGGAGGTGGGGAGGGGAGGTGAACAGCCCCAACCTCGGGTGAAAGATGAAGCCACTAAAAGCTTTCTGCAAACACTGTACATCACAGGGACATTGAGAGTCACAGCCCGGGCCAATAATTTGTCAAACCTCACGCACAAGTGAAATAGATTACTTTTCCTAGTTGTGGTGCCTTTGATTCTAAGAATAGACACTAAACCTGCTTTGTGAACTCACCTTTCTATTTGTAGAGCAGAATAGTGGTTTCATCATCAACACACTGAAGCCTTTAATGTTCACTAAAATATCATTAATCACATTTCCTCTTTGCCCTGTTTATTTTTAAACATCATGATGATCTTGGTGCCAAAATAGATGAAGGGATAAAGTGCTTTAAACAAAAGTGACTATGATAGCTGCACTACCTGCTGCTGTTCACTCTCTCTGTCCGTTTGGGAGCTGGAGTTTCTGGTGTCATCTCCCGAGGTCTGCCCCCTGTCCGTTCAGAGTTAAGTAAGCCCCCCTCGTCCTTCTGATCTGCCTCGATGTGGATCAGGGGCACACCTCTGGGCCCAATAACTCGAGGCCCACTGCAGTCTTTTGAACCAAATCCATTGCCAGGTTGCTCATGGCTGGATTTGCTGCGACTACAACTTAGATGTGATTGCTTGAACCCCCTCCTCCTCTCTCCTACTGGCATGTGTGGCCTTGAGGTGGTCCCATTTGCATCTTGCTGCCCCCCGAGTGCACATTTGCCGATATCTACAATGTCAGCTGCCAGGCGATTGGCAAACTGCTGCACATGGTGCTGTGAGTCTCCTGAAGCTTCCAGCTCAATACTGTCCTGGGGATCAGCAATGATCTTGTTCTTCCTCATTAGGGATTCAATGGAGCTGGACCAGGTCTCATGAATCAGCATATCTGTAATCTGGTCAGTCCTACCTCTTTGATAGAGGCAGGAGTCTGACTTACACAGTCCTGTGGCTGAGACAGAGTTGCTGGGGAATATATTTAGAGTGTCTCCATGGACATTTCGAGCAAATCCATCAAAAGAGTTAGCTTTGATGGGTGAGTTGACAGTGAGACGTGAGTCTGAGGAACGCCGGTCTGGGACTGAGGACTGACGTATGCAAAAGGGAGTTCGAGGAGAAGGGGGGAACAGACTGTTGCTCCATTCTTTAGTTTTAGCAATGCCATACTCTTTATTTTCCTTGTCCATGTCACGTAGCATAAACCGGTAAAACTCCTCAGTGATGCTTTCAGTGCTGGACTGTTTGGACAGGCAAGATGAGGTCCTGACATTAAGATGACCATTTTTCTTAGATGCCGCCTGTTGCACAGCTGCTGCTAAAATGCTGCTGGCATTTTTGCCTGCGTAGTAGTCCAGAAGGAGGTCAAAGCCCCTGCCCTCTGTCTCCATTTGGTTTACCATGAAACGGGAGAACTCATCAGTAATACTTTCACAGCTCGACTGTTTTGAGATAGAGCTGCCCCGACTTAAGTTCTGGCCTAAGCGATTACCAGGCCCTAAAGTGTTGGATCTCCCAGAGGGGTCACCATCCTCTTCCGGGATGCTCTCATAGCTGGATGCCTTGCCCCGGCTCCACCTTTCACACTGCAGTCTGCTGCGTGGCTGCCCAGCTTTGGTTGTGTCCACTATATTGAGTTCAGGGCAGTTCATGATCCGAGCTGTGACTTCTGAAGCGAACAGAGCAAAGGGGTCCTGGGGTTCATCTGGGTGCACTGACTCGTCCACCACCCTGTTTACCAATCTTTCCATTAGCTCTGGTTGTTCCTCTGTTTTTCTTTTAATCTCACTGAGACGTGGTGCACGGTGTTTCTTTGAGGAAGCATTACTACCCTGACTATCTTTCCTCCGCAGCACTGTGCGGCAAGCAGGGATCAAATAGGCCTCTGCCCCATCTGTTGTTGCCCCTTTTAAAGCACAAAACCATGGTTGCTTCCCAGTGGAATTTTCTAAACAGATTGCAGCTAGTTCCGTAGCCATGGACACCACTGTTGATGCTAGATCCTCAGCGTAACAGGTGATAGGTGTCCTGGAGTCTGCATCCATTTTCAGTGAGAGCAAAGAGTTACATGAGTTAAGGGATGACTGGGGGGTTAGGGAGGACTGTCTGCTGTCACTGCTGGTGCCCAGTCGCCCCCTCCTCTCTGCGCTGTAAACTGGGATCTCACTTAAAGGTTCTCTGATGGGACCATGCTGGATGGTCTGATGGTCTGAAAGTTCCTTGGCAGGCAACGGGGCATATTTGTACAGATTTTGTCTCAGGGTTGCCAGCTCTTTCTGTCCATAGGGAGTTGTAAGATCTCTGTCTTCTGCTGTATACTTCTCCTTTAGACTTGAAAGAATGCCTGACCTATCCATACTGTGTTGTATTCCACTGTTTTCACTATTACAGGGCTGAATATTACCCAATAAGTAGTGTAATTTTCCATCTTTGTTGGTAGCTGCATCAGTCGTATTATTTTCATCTGCTTGGGATTCAAACAAGCCTTGATCAATCTGAGATGCATGACTAATTTTCTTCTGTGTTATGCAGAGAATATCAAATAGCAAGTTGTTGACACTCTCTTGCAAAAAGAACTGAAAACTTGGAACATCTTTGCCACTTCCTTCCAATTCCTTTCGCTTTCTTGCTTTCTCTAGAGCATGTTTAAAAAGACTGTCAGCAACCTCGTTTATTAAGTCATCCACCTCTCTTTCATCCTTGCAGGATCTATTTGGACAAGTGATGCCATCTACAATCTTGTAATGTGTGGTCTCAAGCAGGTGGGCTACGCTCTTATAGCCTTGGGGCTGCGTTAAAACCTCAGCTGCTTCCCTATGCAAGACCTCAGCAATATTTGCTCGGAATTTTTCGACACTTGTTCCTTCTGCTACACTACAGTGAAGAGTGAAGGCTGCGGAAGCTTCAGCTGCTGAGATTAGACCCCTGGATGCTGTATAGACATCAGCAGACTCTACGTCCGAATCCCCACCTTCCCCTGATTCTTCTGTTAGTTCGACAGCTGCTACAGCACCAGCTACTTGAGCCATTCCACACATTGCTGATGGGAAAGAGTAGTCCACTTGCTCTTCTGGTTCCTGAAGTTCTTCCTCGGGATCATCCTCTGAGGCAGACTCCCCGGCAAGCTCCTCTGTAAGCTGTGGGCTGGTAATGGTTCCAATGACATTGGCAGCACATGCCAACGCTACTTCTACATGCTTGGATGCATGTCCTCCACAATGATGTGCAATATGTACAGGAGTCCCATTTTCAGATGTTTTTTCAACTTCTGCAGTATCAGCCACATTGGAAACCTGGGACTCGGACCATTCTGTGGGCCCCTCAGAACTGTCTGGGCTTTGGACTATGACAATTTTGGGCAGTTCAAAAGAGCAGGTACGCTGTTGTACGCTGGGTCCCTTTGTTTGCGAATTGCCAGATGAGCTAGAAGACTGACTAGAGCGGGAAACACTGACAGCAGCCTCAGACACAAAGGAGGATTCATCTTGAGAGAGGCGTATAAAGGCGTCTTGCAGTACTGACTCTGCCAGGTTGCTGGCGTAGTGTCCAGCTGATTCCTTGGTATGGCAGCATGACCGTCGTCGTCCCTCTGCCTTGGCCTGGTTGTCAGCCTGATCAAGAGCTGGCTGTCCCCTCTGACACAGTCTGACGCAGTGTTTTTGTGTCACCTCTGCCAAGCTCTCTGTCAGGTCACTGCTCTCCGACTCTGTGGGCAGACAGGAACAAATAAAGAGAGCTAATGAGAAATGTCCACTTTGATTACAGCAATGCTTCAACTGCTGAGGCATCACAGCAACAGCACCTTGACACTTGGCTATGCATTTTCAAGTTAATATAAAAGGGCATTTTTAAATTTGCTAAACAGGAAAAGGTTCTTTCGTATAACTACTACATCTGTTGAGTGTTGAGGTGATGCTTATTGTTTCATACAGTATAAATATAACTAATTAAATGGAAAATATTAAATTAAATATTAAATTAAAAAAATATATACATTTTGATGGATTGTGTATTGTGTTAAAGCAATACTATGTAACATTTAGCAACTAGTTTAGCAAAAAGATACATAGTGAGGGAAACAGTAGATAAGTAAGCTATATTAACCGTTTATATATATATATATTAACTGTCTGGTTTATTGGCAGTTCTCCTGCTGTTTAGCTTCATTGTAGTTTGTTAAATATATTGTCTTTTTAATTTACCAAATTCAAATTCAAAAATACAAAATTCACAGTAAAGTTTGGCTAGTAGAAGCATTAGAATAGCTCCAAAACATCTGGTGTGCTTTTTCTGTACACTCATACATGTGTACTTGTGAAAAGCTCACTTGCTCATGAGCTTGTAAACAAAAAGGACAAATATATCTTGCATGGCTCACCATTTCTGAAAGCGTCATCCTCGCTGTCATCCCCCAGGTGTTCAGAGGCAGTCTGGAAGTCTTCTTCGATGGACGAAATGGAGCGATTAGTGTCGTCCTCGGCTCGCTGCACTGCCGAGTGTCCCTGTTGAAGCTGTCTCTCCTTTCCCCACTGCAGACCGATCATCAACTTGTTGATCTCGAAAATGATATTAGAAGGCTGAGTGTAGCGTTTTTGGCCTGAACACTGAAGGAGGCACACACCTGTACTCCGCTGCTGCTGCTGCTGGCCCAGAATAAAACATGTACAGAGACCTGTTAGAGATACATGTACACACGCCTTGCATATATAAAGTTACAGACAGGTGGTTTGAAATGTATACTGACAGTGGATACAATATTTACATTACCTGCTGTACTTTTATTTAAATTACAAACAGATAAACTCAATGGACCTGTCTGTGCGGTTTAATTATCTGCGCAGGCTTCTCGAATTGTGTTCTTTATTTACTGATATATGTATATTAGATGGATTTTATGCAAGGTGTTTGTCAGGAGAACATAAATAAATGCATTTGTTATTATTATATTTCCTGGGAATGTATTATACAGAGGTCTGGGCAGAAGATACCGAGGGGCTATTGACTCAACTTCGGGCACAAATTATTCATATATTCATGCAAATTAATGATTGTACAAACAATGTTTCAATTTGCTTAAACAGTACGCTATTATTTAAAGCCCAAAGTAAAGCTAAATGTTCTTAAAATAAAGGTAATCACTTGTTTCTGGCTGTGCCCTTCATACATACCATAAGGCCCTTGGCATTTGCTTGGTTTGCATTTTTATTGCTGATTTACTGTTATGCGTTCATTTTGTAAGGCAACTCTGCCAGATAGAACTGCTCCACAGTACCATCTGGGATGGCTCCTGTTGAAAGCATTTGCGAATGGGAAGATACTGAAATGAATACCTGGTCAATGATTGGATTTATCATCACATACTCAGTGGAACCTCTCGGGACAAAGCCCAGGTTTGTCTTTGGGACAGTTGTTGAGCTAATCCAACCAAAAAAAAAAAATCCTGGATGCCTAAATAATTTCTTTCCTATCCAAAGTTCTTGAAAAAGTTGTGTTTAAACAACTTACTCCCTATTACTTGCTGTTTCTGTCTGCATTTAGTGACTCCACTGAAACAGCTTTAGTTAAAGTGACTAATGACCTGAGTCCTCGACCTCCTTCAGATGGACGAGGACTCATCAACTCTACTGTTATTGCTAGATATCAGCGCCGCATTTGATACAATAGATTATGCAGTGCTAATTAACAGACTTTAAGATGTGTTTGTCATCTCTGGCACTGCTCTTGCCTTGTTAGAATCCTGTCTGTGTGATAGGTCACATTTCGGACCGTGAATACATTGCCTGGAGCAGGTCAAGATTGAATTTCGCGAGTTTGTAAACTTATAAATCTTGCGAGAATCCAACTGCAGTCTCCAAAAATAACAGAACTGCAGAGATAATTTAGAAAACATTTGAAATTTTAATCTATGAATCTAGAATTAAAACCTATTTAAAGTTATTAATTCAAACATACTTAAAAATAATTCTACTTAACTAATCTAATTAACCTAATCCCTTCCTGTGCAATAATTTTTAAGTCATTCTGACAAGATTTCTCTTTAGTAATTAAGTGAAAGGCCGATAATACTTGCAGAGACCTTTATCTTTATATGCATACTCACCTGAGAGGGTTGTGGGTGTGTTTGACAGGGATCTGGTGCTTCGAGGCCATCAAGCAGTAGGATCTCATTTTCTTTGGGCTGTTGGACGGTCAGTAATTCGACAAGCCTTGGCAGGTCTGGAGAAACTGATGCCAATTTCTGCAGGAGACATGCCGAGCACTGAGACAAAGCAACGTGATAACAGAGAGCAAAACTTTGCAAAGGCGAACTCAGTGAGCTCTGCATGCTTCTAAGACAGACACATATAATTATGGAATCCTTCCTTGGAACCATTATTGATCGCCCATGAGTGGATCCACCAGCTGCAAAAGGCTTCAAAATCTGCATATTTCCAAACAAATCAAGCCTCTAATTCTAGGCAATGATTCAGAATCAATGGCAGCTGAGCTAATGGTTTTATGTGAAATACAAAGATAAGAGTTGATGAACAGTGTGAGGAAAGGTAGGTGGGAATGAAAGTGGGAGCGTGCACGCAGAAGGGTTTTGCTCACCTTGATGTTTTTCTCATCACAGCAGTCTGTTTTCTGCGAGTCGACATTTACAAAGCAGATCTGAGAAAAGAGAAATAAAAATTACAATAAGAGCAAAAACAGGGATTTCTATATTTGAGAGTGCTGGAGTATTTAAGACAGGTTTGCTCTTATGTAAAAGTAATCTTTAGTTTGTCTTTTCTTGGGCTCAGCAACGAAGGACTTAAATAAGGGTTTAAATCAAGACAAATCAAATTACAATTTTATCAAGTCTGATACAAGACTTTTAGTGGAGTTAAGAGTTGTTCCCTGGTATCTCCTTTGTTCAGAGAATATGAATGATAACACAAAAAGCTTTCTTCCTGTTCACTCTTTTTAAATCATAATGACAACAGAAACTACCCAAATGACCTGATCAAAAGTTTACACACCCTGGTGATTTTGGCCTGATAACAAGGTTTGAATGGCTACTAAAGCTTTCTGAGTCATGTAAAAGCAAAAAAAATGTCAAATCACAAATTCTTCCACAGTATCTATACTTATGGACACAAATGTATAATGCATGGACTTGTTTTGTTTCAATTGTACTTTATTGTCTCTGACTAGACTTGGTGAAAAAAATAAACTGGTATGTAATGCAAGTTTATGTGTTTACTTTTGATTCTTGCCTATGGAAAAGCAGTATTGCAGTACCTCCCGCTGAGACCAAATAAAATTAGGTGTGCACATCTGGCTGCACAGAATTTTCTACAATTGAACAATTCAAAATCTGAAATACTTTTGATCAACACCTCTTAAGAGTCTTAGACAAAGGAATAGACAAATAGTTCCCATTCAAATACTTTTGCTCAATGTATTGTTAGTATTTGTGTATATATGACTTATGTGTTATAACGTCTACTGTTTATCATCAAGAACAGCCTCGGTCTACTCTCTGTTAACATAACCCACACAGCCAGAAATTTAACTGTTTTCTTTGACTCTCACCTCAACTTTCAACAATACATCAAAAAGAGGCACCCAGTCCTGTTTCTTTCACCTCTGAACAATTAGCAAAATAAAATCTATTCTCCGTCAACCCAAATGTAGAAAAAAATGGTCAATACCCTCATTTTTCCCCCGCCTCGATTATTGTAACTCCCTCCTCTTCAAATTACTCTCTCGCCTTCAACTTTTACAGAACGCAGCAGCTCTGCTTCTCACAGGTTTTAACAGATGTCAACACATTACACCAGTTTTGGCCTCAATCCACTGGCTTCCCGTGTGTTTTTAGATTTTACTGTTCACTTTTAAAGCTCATTTAGGCCTTGTGCCAAGCTATATAACTGCATTTTTAACACCTTACGAGCCTCCATGCAACCTTAGATCCTCAAGTGGGTCCCTGTTGGCTTTTTTAGTCAGAGCCTCTCGACTTTGAGGATATAAGGCTGGGAGAATCATTGTCTTCTTTTAAATCACTGCCTAAAACTCACTTTTACAGACTGGCCTTTTTATAATCTGATTTATTTTATTTATTTTTATTTATTATTATTACATTGTTTTTTATCTACTTATTTATTATTAATTTCTAGATGTTGTCTCCTATAGCCTAAGCACTTATGTGATCACCTCTGCACCCATCTGTCTGCCTCCTTGATTTTAATTTTGGTGTTTTACTGTTTGTTTTAATGTTCACTTTGTTAAGCACTTTGTAAACCTTGTTTTTAAAGGTTCTATATGAATAAAGATTATAATATTTTTTTATTATAGCATGGTGCCCATATTCAAGACCGCTTGGAAACTTTTGAACTGTGACCAGGTACTTAGTGGACTTTAACTGCTCTTAGTGCATTGTTGTCACGAGTGACACTCCTGGAGCAAAACATGACCATAAACTTTGAGCCTTTAAATAATGGACCTAGCCTGTACCACTTTTGTGGAAATGTGGGTTGTTTACCTTGAGTTCCAGCAATATATTCAAATGAGCCATGTGCTGTTATGCTTAGATTTCACATTTTTCATTTACTCTCTTTATTTCTTTTGCTCTAGATTGGGTGCTGTGTATATTATGCTGGTCAGCCCTCTTTTAACTGAATGTCAGTACTCTCAAGGTCACAGTGGCTCAATTTTGTGCCGTCACATTCCCTTCTGTATAAATAGGACGTGGCAGACTGAACATTACTGAGACAAATTACCACCATTATATCATAGAAAACAGTTTAAAAGAAGCTCATTACTTTAGTCTTGACCCCAGAGAAAACGAAGGGTCAACTTAAGAGTGTTGGCTAGCTACAAAATTAAAGCTTTACAAAACTGTGCTACATTAATGAGATATGTATACACGTTTATTAGCTTCAGTGTGCCATTTTGACTTTGAGGTCTGCAGTAGGTCATAATCCGTCATTCCTGTCTCTCCTCCCTCTTCTTCAGCCTCTGGCTGGAGGTTTAATGGTGTGTGATGGAGTCCTCATGTCAGATCTGGGAGTCTGGGGCCATCTAAAGGCTGCCTCTCATCTAAGCTGGCACGGTTACGTTACTTTAGTGTGTCTAAAGGGACAAAGCACTAGAGCAGGGTTAGGTCTCTCTTGAGCGCAGCTTCATCTTATAAAAAGACATTTTGGGCACAAATACACAGACGTCTATATGTGTCTAAACACTGTCATGCTTGAAATGAAAGCTAGTCTTCATAAAGAGAGTCACTGAGATGCAGAATGTCTTTTCAATGCAAAACATGCACAGGTGGGGAACTGTGTGCTGTTTTTCTGTGACGACTACCTGCTGCCATCTTCCCCCTCTCTCCAGACCTGAGAAATATATATATATATATATATATATATATATATATATATATATATAGTTTCGCATAATCACATCTTTGACACACATCTCTGTTTGAAAGCATTTCCCTTTAACTTTTCGAAGTGCACTTGATTGATTCTGCTCCGAGTTTACGCTGAGCTTACATGTGGTTTGTGATATTCATCACACACTTCCAACATTTCTTTGGCAGTATCTGCCTATATACCTTAACAAGTGTCAAAGAAACTTTACATTTTTCAGACTTGATCTTTAAAGTAACCTTGAAATAACACATACATAAATGCAGCAATGACTGTTTTCCACATACTACAGTGCAACTATCATGTTTGGAGTGGCATATTTATGCTGTAAACCAATCCAAATTGATAGAAGCTGAGTGTTTATGAATAAAACGCCTAGGCATTTATATTTAATAATTTATTAATAAAGTAAAAAAACGCTCTCTGACGACTAGTTTCTGTACAAATGCTCAGAGGTGAAGTGCACTTTTCTTGTCTAAACACGTACATCTTGCATGGAATACATTAAGGACTAGGGCTTCTAGGAATCTTAAAAACATGCAATTAGCACTAGCTATTTTGAATCTTGTGATAACATTATGAGCTGCAATGTTTGGAGGCTCTTTGAAAAAGTTAAAAAGTTTAACTGATTTAAAATGCAAATATAAGGCTCAGGACAAACTTGTCAAAGCTGTTGCCAAATTAATGTTATAACTAAAAAAAGACTAAACAGTAGGACAAAATGTATTTTTTTGGACAACACTTTTTATTTTATTTTATTACCTCAGTTTGATTTAAAGCTGGACGATAATGTTATTGCAATACACTGTTAATAGTTCTTTGCGGTATGGATATTCATGATATTACAAACAACAAATCTGCAGTATATTGTGCAGGCCTATTTAGGACCTAAAAGGAATTTTGTTTCTTATCTTCAAAAGCAAACCCATTTTCTGTCCTATCTCAACAGGATTTGCTCAAGGGCTGCATGTGGCAAATGATCATAATCGCAATATGAGCAATTGTAATAGCCATATCACAAAGAATGCTTGAATAATATTGGTTATGGTTTTCATTATGGCCAGTATTCAACTTTCCAAATAACGGTCCAATCAGGGAGTTAAATAAACTATAATGTTACCAAATATAAAACCATGTCCACAGATTTTTTCAAAATCTTACCATGCAATTCAAGTGTTGCAGGTTTTATTGTTATCACAATATTCAACATAGTTATTGCACGTTCACTTTATATTCTCAATCTTCAATGTGGCCACCAGGAACCACCAAAACCTCCAGCTTGCACCTTTAAAAATGACTGTACAGCCAAAGGAAATGACCCCAAATGTCCTTCAAGGCAATAATGCGGCACATTCATAATGGACCAATTTCCTTTTCACCTTCAAACTAGTCAAACAAATATTTTCGAAGTCTAATATGTTGGGGAAATTGCCTCAAGTAAAAAGCATCAGTCATGTATTCAACATTCAACAAGTCCCTGACAGCTGACAATGCTCAGATATCTAAAAGCTTTTCTTGTGCCAGCCTTTGACCTCGGCAGACATCATTTGTGGCCTGTAACATTGATTTGAATACAAAAAAGCCCCTTTGTTACTCTCTCCTGACAATAATAGCGCTCTATTCACAGGCAGCATGCTCATTTGCTTGTCTGTTGTTCGCATCATCACAGAGTGTCGAGGAGAATGGCTGCTAAATGTCAACAACATACACACCGTTTTGTGATTAATCTGTGATAGCATTTACCAAAATCAATACCATGATTATGTCTTTCACAATATGAGGGCGTATTATTAACAGTTTCCCCAATATGTATCTGAATCTGTTCATTTCCATTGATTACATCTATATTATGTTTGAGTGTGTCCTCCAGAACATCCACGATAATGGATTTCCAATAGACTGAGTGTTGCATGGGTTGCATTTCCACTGCCGCTGACAGAAGACAATGATCGTCATTTATCAAAGTTGCGTACAACAGAAAACTTGATGTGTGCCCCTTTCCACGCAAACTTTGGCATTTATCAAACTGAATGTGAGTTTAAGGATCGCTCAAATCCTGACAGCGCTAGAGCTGGGGTAAGTTTATTTAAGTTTCAAGTCACTGTCTCCTCTTAGCTCAGGGGGTTGTTATTCAAATAACCCTTATTCAATTTCCCCACTGTAGAACAGATTTAGGTTTTTTTATCTTAGTTTTTTGCTGCTGCATTTCAAGGATTCTTTATTATCAATCATGGAGCTTTGAGGAAGGTCATATTTTACTCAAAGTACAATATTTAGTTTTAACGACGGTTAGTTGGGAACATGGTGGAAGTGTCAAGGTAAGTACTTTCCATATATTCCATATGTACACAGAAGCATACTACCATTTTTACCCACAGATTTGATAATGTGACCTCCTACTTCAGAATCAGTAGAAATGAGCTTATTACTGTTTAAAAAGTTTTTACTGTCAAACACACTGACAGCTTGTGACTTGTCCTGTGGCTTTATCTGCATACATTCCATCACCACATTGTCTGCCTCCCATTTATCCGACTTCAAAGCATTGGTCAGCTTCCTGTACAGGGGGGTCTTTGAGACACTTGTGTTAATTGATAGAGAGCAGGAAACAATCAGTGTTATGGAATGTTCATGTGGCGGTACACCTGCTGTTTTTGCCTTTCATTGATATCACAGTGGTCGAAACAAATCTGTCAGTGCATTTGAGTGGCAGTGGGATGAATTTGACAGTGCACCAATAATAATATATACTGTATATTGTCTATTTTGGCACGACTGACTTACGTCTGTATTTTGGAAATGGTGTTTGACATACTTGGAGACAGTTAACCTACTGTATTTCCTACTGCAGGTAAATGTTGGCACACTCCCAATTTGGAGCAACAACATACTGTTAGAGGACTAAAGAGAGGACTAAAAAGGCTTAACAACCTTCAAACAGTGTTCATGCATTTATTATTTTGACTGCTTTTTATTCTGTTCCTCATTTATACAACCCTGGATCTTAGCACAAGCTCCTCAAATATGTCACAACTCAAAATATGCACACAATATTATCTGTGATGTTGTAGAGATACCCTTACACTAAATGTTGGAATACTGCGTAAAAATTGATAAAATGTGTGTCATGTCCGATAGATTGAAGAGCAGATTAGGAAAATTTTAATTGGATCTGACACAATACAAGATAATCGGGCAGATAATCTGTTTAAAGCAGCTTTAAGTCGGTCATTCCCCCACTATTCTTATAAAGTAGGTATGAGCCGCAAATCTTCCCATTTATCCTGTGATGGGAGCTAAATCAGGAAGTCTTTCATAATAAGGACCATTTAATGGGTTTTCTATTTTATTTTGCAGACTTTTCTGATAAGCATTGTTGCCATTTTCTAATCCTATAAAAGTCCACATTTCTATCAGCATTACATAGATGCATTTGCTGAGATAGTGCTGTTTGGATCTTTGTGTTAAGAAGCATCTATTCACCTGTAGCTGAAGTAAATTTGACTGTGGAGTGCGGCGATGACACATCCAGGCAACACGATGCCTGTGGTTAGCGCGTGCTCCAAGGAAAAATTGAGGCCAGTGATTATGACCTTGAAAAGGTTGAAGCAATTTAACCCCATCAGACGCCGACAGTCAAGAGGCAGTTGTTCTAAATTTGGGAAGCATGTGGTCCAAGCTGTTTGTGAGACAAGCTCCAGGACAGGACACAGTCTTCAGGCTATATTCTTCTTCACAATATATGTCTTGCGCGATTCTAACTGCTTGGGGAAGAACAGTTTATGATAGAGTGTTGTTATTTTAATCTAAATAAATATTATGTTCTTGAAGGCAAGTAAAACAAAGCCAGAGTCATTGCATTTGTGGAGGCACCATTTCAACCTTTAGACTGAAGCAAAAGTGGCCCATGTCAGACCAAATCTAATCTCTTTAAATCAGATTTGGCCACTTGTCCCAAATCACATCACATTCAGGTCTCTGTGCAATAGGACCTCAGCCTGAACAGTCACACGAGAATTTATTACACTCAATATAACACTTTCTGGAGGGAGTTACACAGCAAATACAAAGATGGAAGAAGATGGAGGTTAGTGACAAATGGCGGAAGTTTGAGAGAGATTAAAGGCTTGTCTTTGAATGCCTCATCATTAGTCACTGATAGACACTGTGCCGAGTGTGAGCAAGATTGTAATTATCAATGGGGGAATGTGTGGGGAAAGATTTTTTTTACTTGAAAAGACAAATATTTGGCTCTGTTAATATTTGTCTGGTCATAGTCATCACAAATATAGCAAAGGATGAATTAGATTGTCAGACCTCACTGTACTGTATAGTATACAGCAGGAGAGCCAGAACATTAACCTTGACCTGTCACAAAATGTTGGTGTCCACAACTCACATTTTTAATAAAACATTTAGTTAATCTGCATGTGCATGTTGTATTTACATTGAATTTATTTCCTGTGTATCTCACACTAATAAAGTTATATATGCTGTCAAAACTAAATAATGCAATTCCAAATGCACATATACTTGTATTAAGTCAGATGACTGGCACTGATGGAGTCAACAAGAGAGGTGTAGCCCCAGGTTTACTCTTATGGACTCATTTAAATGTGTCTGTCGGCTTCTAAACTTGTCCCTGAATAAAGTTTCATCAATCACAGTCATAGCCTCTTTTACAATCCCACCATCAGTGAACGTTTTCTTGCCTTCATTAAGATGTGCATCACTTTAAACAGCTCTTCATTTTACCACTTATACCTTTAATAATTCAACCAAATTTCGTGTTGTTGTGACTTAAAAATTTGTATTTGTACACACATATCACTATTATTCAATACATCCTTTATACTTATGTATTCAAAAGTAAAAAAAATAAATAAATTGCACGATATGACGTCTTAATCTTGCAAATTTTACCTTTGTGTTTTCACAGTTATTAAAATGCATTCAAATGCTTATTTTCCTACTGTACATTCTTATTCTGCTTAATGGTATGACGCTTATCTGTCCTCCCATGATTGGTTACACAGCAGCACGTGACATTCAGTCGACTCACTGCAGGAAGCCCTGTGGAGTTTAAATCATTATTTCAAAACCACTTAAAAGAGCCGGCTCATTTGAGAACGTACCCAATGCTAATTCATTAGGTCTTTGGAGAGCCATTTGAAAAGTAGTAGCTCGCAAGATTACATTTGGTTTTAAGGTCAGGAATATATAGCATTCTTTCTGATTGCACCCATGGTTGCACAGCTTTAGTGCAGAATAAAGTGAAAGTGAGTGTTGCCTTGCTTGATTTAACTTATTTATTTATTTTTAATGAGAAGACCACACTTCAGTGCAGGAAGTAAGGTGGCAGAGGATTTTTTTCACCAGATTGGTCATTTGGTTTTATGTTCCAATGTGTTACTGTTCACATGTTCTGTCAAGGACTTGTTCCAGCAGTTTAGCCTTGTCTACATGTTATATGTATTCTATAATAAAATTCAGGGATATATTATACTGTATGTTAATAATAAAATATATGGGTTTACTGCATTTCAGCTCAACCATTATCCTTGAGGATTTATATCTTGTTAAAAGTCTTGAGATTACTTAAGTCATCAACTGGTATTATTTCCGTAAAATATAGAAACACCATTTAACTACTCTAAGGATAAAAACATAATATCAGAGTTACAATAGGAAAATCATGTCCTGAACATGAAATCCAGGCTTTGGTACAAGCTACTGTTTGACTCATATTCCTGCAGCAGCAGATAACTCTCTCTCAAGGCTCCTCGCTTCACTAGATGCTCAACCCATGAAAATCTACAGCTGCTCTCGTCACCGGCTCTGCCAAACCGAGTGAAACCTCACTGTTCCTCTCACCACCTGCGCCAATGACCCAGTACGACCCAACTGGTCAGCAGAGATTACCAAGCGCCGCTTTACGGAGGACGAACCAAGGTCTTGCTTTAGCCTGGGAAATAACAATTGGATGTAATTTTTCATTTGTTAAGATTTGGAAGTTTGATGTTAAATTGGTGCCTGCCTTGATTTAAACAATAACCCTGATGAGGCACCAGGATAACAGTACAGCTATTGTTTGAGATGCACTGTGTGGCCAAAACAATGCACGCACAAACACAGGGCTTCCATTGTCCCAACTTATTCATGCATGAAATTCTGTTTGGTAAACTGCGAGGCGGGCAGATCTTTTTCCTTAACCTACAAATGGAGGTTACTCAAAAACCAAACCACAAAGTCATGCAGGATAACATGCAAATTGTGCATATTTACATAGAAAGTCAATTGCAAACATTTGAGTCTTTGTCTGTCAAAGCTGGGTTCCCCTGCGGCCACATTCTCTCCGTTCACTACTCTGATCCTCCCACACACAGCTGCCGCCTTGGTCCTTCTGTCTCCTTTTTTCTTTAACTGCAATGAATTATTTTTATTTTTTTGTTTCTTTTTGTTTTGTTGCTCTTTTTTATGCCTTGAAACACAAAGGCACTTCAGGTGTACAGCTGCCTTTGTGCATTTGGTCTTTTTAAAATCAACAATAGGAAGAAGATAAAGAAAAAAAAAAGGAGAATAGCGAAAGATTGTTTCAATTTTAAACTTTTTTCTAAACTGTTACTGTATTCTGGAGGCATATTCTCTTTTTATAAAACCCCTATCTCTTTTTTCTGCAAACCAGACAGACATGGGCGGTAGTAGCTCAGTGGGTAAAGAAGTCGTGGTTCGATTCCCGCTCTCCCCATAGTTCATACTGTCGTTGTGTCCTTGGGCAAGACACTTAACCCACCTTGCCTCCAGTGGCTGTAACACTGGTAATTACTGTAGAACAATGTAAGTCGCTTTGGATAAAAGCATCAGCTAAATTAATAAATGTAATGTAAATGTACATGCCACCTACCAGAGTCGCACAGCACATCCATGCTGTACCTATATTATGTAATTGAACGTGCCATGACAACCAGAACATTTTTCTTCAGCTGCACTTTGTTGGAGAGTTTTATGCTGTCCTTAGAGCTGAGAGGAGTCAGACTAAAAGATAGGCTACAGACACTCTGGAGGTCTTGGGCAGGAGAGGTTTAACACAGAACCCAGAAATGGTTGTACACTCAGTAATATGTGACTGTATTGACCATTCAAACCTTGCTCAATGCTTCATGCATCACTACAAATGTAACACGCTTTAGCAACGGCCGAGATTTAACCTCGAGACAAGGCTTGGAGTCAAGTTATCTGTACAAGTAATATTTAAACAATGATATTTTAGTTGTCAGAAATGTTTTTGACAATGAATAATTGCAATTAGTGTTGTTGTCAATAACATGTTATTTTAACAACTTTTGCTTTGCTATATTCAGTTGCTATAATTGCTAATCCTGTCCAAAAGGAGCATTCACAGCAAAAGTGACACACGGTACACAATGCACTTCAGTTTGAGCTCATCTTCAATAGATCTGATGCCTAGTCTGGTCTAACCAATGATGCCAATCAGACTAGGCATCAGATCTATTAAAGATGAGCACAAACTGAAGTGCATTGTGAAACAAATAGTTTAGGATTTGGCTCTTAACTAACATAAGAGATGGTTATTAAGCAAAGGAGACTAAATATTTGGGACAGTGCATGTTAATGAACATACACAATACACAGCCACATGAATGTAAATGTGCCAGATTGGCCTTAGGCAAATTTCCATCCATTGTCCCAACAATCACACACATTCAAACACCAGTGCTGTGTCACTGGAGGCAAGGAGGGTTGCCCAAGGACACTACAACAGTATAAACTGTGGGGAGAGCAGGAAATGAACCGCCAACCTTCCAGTTTGGAAGGACAACCACTCAACCACTGAGTCAAGGCGCCCCTTTGCTGTGAGTTCATTAATATTGTTGGCAATTGGGTTTTTATTGAATATAAATGAGTCATTAAATGTCATAGTTTATACCAACAGTATTCCATCTTAAACTGCCTGGTAAACTCCAAAAGGGTTTAACAACTTTTTGATCCTAAACACAAATACTCATCACTCCTTTCTCCATAAAACAGAACAAAACACTGTGTACTTGTACCTCCTATACAGATATTCAATATTCACATTCATACAATTAGTGCTGGCTGTGAGCTGCTCTGGCTGCAGCCCCAGGCTCAAGAAGCTCCTGCTGTCATGCTTCTCTTCCCACCAGGATGACTATGGAAACACTATGGCTTAAGCTTGAAATAGGCAGCTTGTAGAATCTCTGGTCTGCAAATGTACGATGAAATTATAACTCAATTAACAGGAAGCCTTTTGCTGCTATGTGAGGAAATAAAAAACCCAAGAGAGCAACATAATTGGAATAACTGGTGTTAATGGCAAAGCAGAGAAGCAGAAAATTTAAAATGCATATAACATCACATGCTTTTTTCACATTTGGAGAAGTGCTAAGATGTGCTTTCACCACAGTGAGGATATTTGTTTCATCTTCTGTGTTATAAAGATGAAGTGTTCGACCCTGCTTTTAATCTATACAGGTCTCTAAAACATACCCTGCTATGCATAGACCAACATGTGTTGTTTCAAAAGTGAAGTGGTCTGCATGCCATGATTTACTGAACGTGTCAATAACATTAGAGTCCTATTGTTGGTAGAATGCTCAGTCCTATTGATTTTTGTGCATTTCTGTGATTTGCACTGGGATTTAGAGGCTCAACAGGCCCCAAAGCTCATGTAGGAAAATCACTCAAAGCCCATGAAAGTCATCAATCTCAAATAGCAAATTCTTCATTATTGAACAGGTCAATAATGTTATCACCGTCACTGTAACATTATCCTATAAATCCCAATAATTATTGTCAAAGCAAATCAAAACACAAAAAGGACAAAATTTCAGTTCAAATGTATGAATTGAAATAAAGTAGCTACACAGGTGACATGGTTAGCGTGGTTAGCACTGTCACCACACACACACACAGCAAGAAGGTCCAGAGTTCCACCCTTGGGCGGTCCTTTTTGTGTGGAGTTTGCTTGAGTGGGGTTTCTCCGGCTACTCCGGTTTTCCCCACCAACATCAAAAGGTAATCTAAAATATAGCTGTTTTTATTGTCCCTTTGTTGGTGCAAGTGAACAGATTTCACAAATCCTTTGTTCCATAATGCTATAAAGCGCACTGTAACTGGCCACAGCAGGCCACTTTTTTGCTGCCCTGTTACCCTACCGCAGTGGGACACTAGATTATGTGTGGGACAAATATCATAAAAGGAAGCAAAGGCAATACGTGCTTTATAATACACACATTTTTTTTTTAATGTGTTTAATTAGGTTGCAATCAATATTATAAACAGATTAACTATGTCCAGTCTTTCTGAGTTTCCATTAAATGCAGTTTTAAATGACCCTTCATGTGGTCTGTTAACAAATTGCAATAGTCATCTCTTCGCCGAGGGGCCACTTTAAAGCTTTATGCTCCAGAATAAACTCAGCACATTTGCATCTAGTCTGGAGGTCCCGAGAGGACAAAACACAAGTTAAGACAGCGAACCGACTGAGATTAAAAGGTAGAACCATTGTTTATCTTAAGAGCTGATCCTGCAGTAAGTCAAAGCTCATGCAGCGGATGAAGGCACATTTATTTACCCCCCCCCCTGTCTCTCTCTCTCTCTCTCTCTCTGGAAAGGGACAGGTCAGGACACAGTGTGCACATGACCCAAGTGTGAAGGCTTTGAATCCAGGTTCAAAGCAGGAAGATGTAACGCGTAGAAAACAGCAGAAGGATAGCTCAGTTGTTCTTTGTAAAGCTTAGTTTGAGATATTTGTCATTTTAAATTTCCACATATATAAACCTATAAGAAATGTACTAAAAGATGAAGCTAAACATTGGAGAACCGTAACCAAACAAAGCTTGTCTGGTGAAAATGATATACTTATAATGTAGCTAATGTCTTATAGGAAGAGTTGGCACCTTGAGGTGTCCTTGCTTTGTGCTTTGTTGAATTAAATTGCCTCAGACAGACGTAACCTTTGACATAAAGTTTAAATCCTGGTGTGGCGCTGTTGATGTGTTTGTTTGGAGTTTAGTAATTTTTGCAGGAGTACATTTTATTTATGAGTACTATGACTCCTCTCCTCTGTCCAGAGACATCCATATGTAAACTTTTTCCATGACACTGTATATCTCTCTGACAACAGAATAACCAGTAGAAAAATGTATATATTTAGCTAATTTTAACAGACTGTATTTAAAGAGTTTGCTTCAAATTTGCGGTGTATCATAAAGAAACAGTACAGATATGACATGCCTTTACATTGCTGAGCCTCACACGGTGCAGTGTAATCACCAGGCAGCTCAGGGGTTATAAAGTGTGTAATACTAAACTCAACAATACCATTAAGTGAAAAATGTATAATTCTTAAGAACTATCAACAAATGTTTGCAAGACAAATATCTGGTGCAATCATTCTCCTCAAAAGGTTCCTCCTGTTGTAGGGGTGTGATGAAATTCAGTGTGACTTTCGCACCAACATGGCACTTCTCACCGACTTCATGCATTAAAACATGAGCGAGCGATCAAAGGTGACAACATGATGGTGCCAGAGGTGTGTAACAAAGCAGAAAATATCAAATCCTTTGGCTTTTATCCAACTGACTATTCCGGTATATGTAAAACTGACATGTGTGCTCTAACAGCGAACATGCCGTCACAGGAATAGTTCATCCAAGAGACAGAACTGGGTTCCCAGAAGTGAGCAAAATAACATCTTAAATTAGTGTTATTTAAGGATGCATTCACACTTGACATGTCTGGTTTAAACCAACTGTGGAAGTTGGAATATTGCCGTGTGGATTTTTGGTACCAAGCAATTTTGCCAATCGAGTGAGCAAACTGTGGTCCAGAATAGATGTGAACACCACTAATGACATCCAAACAAGTCGAAAACACAAAAAACTTTGTTTGAATATTTCTCTAAAGTGGAAAGATCAGTTATTACAATTATTATTAATGTCTTCTTGCAGTATCTTTTTTTTTGTGTAGGAATTTCTGCCACTGTTTTGATGCTTTTTGTAAACTCCTTATTTGTTTTCAGCTGAGAAAGATATCACCAGCTATAAGCACCTCCAACAAGCGCATTCAGCCCACAGCAGCCTTCATTCCTCTTGTTCTAATTAAATCCTAAAGGCTGTAATTCTGATCAGCAAGCATTGCCTCTGAAGTTTCTTGTGTTCCGTCACAAAAGTAATACAATTACATCTTTCAAATAATGCCTGCCCTTATCCACAGTGTTCTGTATAAATTTTTTTGTTTTTTTGTATTTTATGAAAATGTCAGACCTGGAGAATTTAAAAGAACAGTACTGTGGCATTTGTAGGCCATAACTTTGTTTGTGAGAGCTGCTGATTACACCTTCTCAGAAAATAAGGGTATTTCATCAAACAAGCAAGCTCAAATTCTAGCTTACATACACATAATAATAGGATTTAGGGCTAAAACAGCTCCATAAAGACTGGTCTGGGCTCATAGGCTAACACCGGTTAGATGCTTCAGCAATAAATTATTGGCAAGCTTTAAATTATCTATTAGTTTTTTCTTAAACTCAGACCAGTGTTTTTTGTTTTTACCTTAACATGTTTCCACTGCCAAACTACTGTATTACATGTCTTGTCAGCTGATTTATACAAGTTCCTGTGTAATCTGACTTCCTTAGGACAGCATCCAAGGTTTCATATACGCCCCCTCATCTCGGTTCATTGTCAATGGTTTCATTTTTCTCCTCCGTTGTTAAAATCCTGGCTTTGTCCCACTTCATTAGATGGTTTTCTCTCTTGCAGTGGTCCACAACGCTTTCCTAAAAAAGTTGGACTACAAGGGGCCTCATCCTACTGTTACAAGTGGAAAGTCAAAACCTGTATAAATCAGCTGACAAGAGCCGTCAGTAACCTCAAGTGACACTCTCATGCGGCAGACTGGTTGAAGTTAAGTAGTGGGTTAAGGTAAGTTAAAAACAAAAAACATTGGTTTGAGTATAAGGAAAAAACTAAAAGTTAATTTTCATGGAAGACCAAATAAACATCTTTGGAGTTTTAAATCAGTCAAGCCTCAACAAGTAAAAACTAGGACCATCATCCAGAAAATACCTTTAGCACACAAGATAACACGAGGAATGGAGAAATATGCCTTAGGTTGATTGGGCTTAATTTAAACTCTGACACTTACAGTTGTGATTATAATTTTATATACTCTGGCAGAATTTGTGATTGTTTGGCATTTTTCAGAAAATATGGATGATAACACAAAATATTTAACTGTATATAAAAGGAAAGGGATATAAAAAGATATCCAAGGAAATGACAATGCCAATCAGCAGTGTTCAAACTCAAATAAAAATGTGAAATTGAAAATGTGAGATTATGTTTAAACGAAACAACGGTCAGGTAGACCAACAAAGATTTTAGCTGCCAGGAAAATTGTTCAAGATACAAAGAAAAACCCACATATAACTTCAGCTGAAATTCAGGACTCTCTGAAAAAAAGTGGTGTGGTTGTTTCAAGATGCACAATTAGGAGGCACACTTACAACACCTTAAACAGCACAAAGACAAGCCTCTAAAACTCCCGAACAAAGTCATTTGGAGTGATGAGACCAAAATTGAGAAAATAAAGAGCCTCATCCACAACTACCACAAAAACATCAAGCTGTCATTGATGTTAAAGGTTTTAACTGGGGTATGTAAACTTTTGATCATTTGGGTAGTTTCTGTTGTCATTATGAAAAAGTGTAAACACAATTTTTTGACAATAAATGGCTTCATCCAACCACTAACTATGAGTGAAAGAAAGGTTCTTGTGTTATCATTTACATTCTTTGAAAAATGTCCCAAAAAATCCAAAATTCTACCTGGGTATATAAACTTATCAGCACAACTGTAAGTCTTCTTTCCTCTGAAGCAGAAGTGAGGACAAGTCACACATGGTCAAGTCTCAAGTCTTAACCAACAAGTCTTGAGTCACAGTTCAGATAAATCAAGCAAGTCCAGTTGAGTCCTGAACAAAATCAAGTCAAGTCACAGTACTAAAATAAAAAGAGGTACATTTTTTTCGATACAGATTTATTTTTGCACAGAAAAGATGAACTTGTAAACATACATAATGTATCTTATTCATTATACATTTGCTATATATGAATCATATGCATATCTGTGCTATATTAATATCTGAAAATAAAATAAAATTGTGTTGTTTACACAAAACATTTAGAGTCTAAGATGTATCGAGTCTAAGATGTATAATCCAATCTGTCTATTTCAGTTCAATTGAAACTCAAAAATGTGTTGCATTTACAGAAAATAAGTTTAGCCAAGACAATGGCACTAAGCTGTAAACGATGGGGCCACAAAATAATCCCCCCATGACTGAACACATGCTCAACATGTGAATTTGAAGCTGGCACAGCTAATACCCTCATTGCAATTTGGAAAAGTGAAGGCATTTTCTCCTTGTTCATTCCCCAAAACAAAAGGCAGTTCTGGCCATCACAAGCTTGTCCAGGTAATGGTTGAGCTGGGCAGCAGGTGCTGAAGTGAGTAGATTTATTTAGCTTTTTGTGGTATAAGAACAGCCCAGTTTCATCACCTTTGATTTGCTCTTCTTCATCTCCATGACCTGTCTGTTCCATATTGGTATGCTCTGCCTCCTGGAGAATCAGATCTAAAACACAAAAATGTAAAATAGAAATTAACATACACAATATTCTAGATCAGCATGATTCTAGACACATTAAGACAATTAAAATAAATGTCATGTAATTTGCTAAATGTTTTGACAAAACGTTTATTGATGTAGTCTATTTAAAAATATTTAATTTAAAAGATTTTTTAAGCAGTCAGAAACATAAAAAAAATATTTTTGTTTGCACAAACATTCTTATTTTTTTTTAAATACAGTAATTTAAGGAAAATCAAAATATAAATTAATTTAAGTGATGATCATTTACTGATGTATCACACATTTTCATATGTTTACACAGAAATGTAAAAACTTGTATGTAACTGATTAACTGTTACTAATAAAAAAATAAGCATGTTAAGGGATAACAATAACCTTATAAACTAATTATTGTGACTGAAAAACTGTGTTATATGTAATTGAGCTTTGATTATTCTTGTCTGTCTAACCAAAAAAAAAACTCTTAGAAATTTGTAGGTGCTAGCAAACACATCGGCGCCTCCATGTTAGCCTGTCATGCAGTAAGGTATAAGCGCAATACATTTTAATTTCCACACGCAGTCCACAGACACTTGAAAATGCGCACATTTAAAACAGACATTATACACTACATGTAATAAATGGAGCAGCCCGCTCATTTTAAGATGCCTATTAACATTAAAATTCAGGCTACGTGACTGTTATAGCCAAATTCCCCAATAACGTTACATCTATTTACAAGACGTATCAGTATATGATAATGGTCACATTTCTAATAAGAAAAAACATACAGCCACAGCCAAATTATGACAAACATAAAAGATTAATTCATTACATTAGTAATCGTTATATATCTTAGTGAAACTGACTAGAAAGACATGACTTTCTTACCTTTCCTTGTGGTTCTTTAAATGTCGAATTAACTTTGTCGTCGTGGTTGTCGTGTTGGATATTCTTGCGTTGCATATTTTGCATCTGGCAAATCTTTTTTTATTGGCACGGTCCAGTTTAAAGTCCTTATAGCCAAACAAGATCTAACTAACATTAGCGGTTTGAATTGTGCAGCGTTAAAGGCACAGACGCTGATTAGTGGTGCTGACGTCACAATAATTAAATTTTTATAATGAATTTTATTGCTATTTGTTTATTATAAGTTCAAGTCATTGTTGAGTCTTCCACTTCAAGTCAAGTCAAGTCTCAAGTAACTTTTTCTCAAGTCAAAGTCAAGTCAAGTCATTTTCATACTTTAATCAAGTAAGTCGCAAGTCCTGAAAATTGTGACTTAAGTCAGACTCGAGTCAAGTCATGTGACTCGAGTCCCCCACCTCTGCTCTGAAGCGATACGATCCAGGATAATTAGGATAACCAGGATAATTCTTTGGTAGCCCTTTGTTTTTTGGTTCTATCTGTGGTCTGCTTTCTGAGTTTGTAGAGTGGCTAATATATAAATCCTTTCTTGGGCAAAAAAAGTTTTAGCTAGAGTTGGAGTAGTGAGGCTTTGCAAATTAAACGACATTGCATTCATTGTGTACTGCATGCAACACAAGCAGAACTCCATCTCTATCTGCTTTTCTGTACTTCTGTCTCCCCGGCTCTTCTGGTGGAATACTGAGCCATTCCCCGGCCTGAGTGACATTGTCCCTCTAGCATGTCCTACGTGTTCACCAGGGCCTCCTCCAGGTGGAACACGCTCAGCTCAACACCTTTCCGGTAAAGCGAGAAATGTCTGGTGAGCATCCAAGTAAAATTCCTGGCAGGAAACCCATAAAAGTAAACACATCCTAAAAGTCCAATATTTGCAACAAGTCATAAATCTGGACTATCAAAGTTAACTGGATTTATTTATGCTGAGCCAATCCTTGAGTGGTTTTGGGGCTTTCTTTCGCTCAGTATTTTCAGATACCCTGTCGTTTTTCCACGACAGTCTAACTCTCCTTTCTGTTACCCGGTACAGTGCAGACCTGAAACATTTAAATCCCACACAGTCATCAGATGTAGGCCCCACTTTGATTGATTGGCTGCGTAAAGTGCCGGAAAGGCAAAGCGAGAATTGAGAGTCGAAAGAGCAATTTGTCACGTCTGAGTCCGAGAGCGGCTCTGCAAGGCGACGGTTCACATCTGCCCCGCTCACATTAACACTCTTTCCATTCACAGAAACACACACAAAGTAGAGGAATTAAATGGCCATTGTCTGATTTGGACAAAAGTCTGGAGCTCAAACTGTGTTGTTGTATTAAACAAAAGAACAAGGAAGATAAAGATGTAGGTAAAAGCATGGGACAAGCAAGTAATGGTCATTTTGCTAATAAGCTGATAGTTTAGTTTTTGCATTTCCACAATTTCAGTGTTTTAAAAAGTAAACTCTTTATTTTACAGCAGGAATAATTATTAACAACAATCAAAAACTGTCAGCACAGACTGCATTGGGAGAAATAGACAAGAGCAACCACACAAGCATCTTGTCTTCAATGAGAGTCTGCAATTTAAAAGGCTGGGGACCTCCACAGACTTGTACAGAACATTTTGAATTGATTTACTGACAATGCTATAAAGTTCCACAAAATTCCACAGAAAACTGGCACAGATGCCACAGTTTTGGTTTGCACAACAATTAAAAGAAGGTCTCTACAGATCTCACTCTTTAAGAAATCAAAGGAAAAAAAAAAACTCTTCAACATGGCTGCTGTTTTGAGTTTTTAGGAACGTTCCCTTCAGAACACAGCTGCTCATATCAGAAGGTGTGACGTGAGTGCGTGAAAAAGATGCTCTTTGCCAAATTGCCACCATTTTTGTTACCTTGGTAATGATTATCGAATACTTGAAGCACGTTTAAGGGACCGGTACGAGGAAAATGTCAAAACACTTTGTGGGACTGTTATTTACTACACATTAAACCAACTCCTGCTTAGGTAATGTGTTAAGAATGACAAATTACTGAATGTTTTAATGGCTTGCAGTGCTGCTACCTTTCAAATGTGCTAGACAGTGTTGACATTAAAATACAAAACAAGTGTTAAGTTACTTTGTTTGTTTGTTTTGTCAGAAGCCGGACAAAACTCAGCACTGCAGTAGCTTATGACACCATCAAGTGGAACAAGATAACAAAACAGACCATTGTATTGCTGAAAGATAAAGCACTGACTTCTTTTAGCATATGATCTCACTCATGAATATTTAATTGGCAAAATACATACAGCTCCTTAAAATGGCACTAATGGGACTCACTTTCAAGAGAACAAGAGGCATTTAATCTACTGACTGACACATTAACCTTGGTTTAAAAAATAACAAAGGCGGCATTGTTTGAAAAATGTCTAAATAAAATATGTTGAATAAAGTAGATTTGACCTCTGAGAGAATGATTTTTAGACTTATTATATGGCTACTGCAGAGAGACCTACAGCTCACATCATATTAGACGCAGCACAAGTAGTTCAGCCAGGTCACTAATGATGCCCACCTACAGCGAGGCCTGACCCAAAGCTGCTATGGGGAACAATATCTGAGTGTGGAGACGTTGTGATGGGCCATGTTTTCAGGGAGGTTTTTCTACGTGTTTTTTATCAAACCAATCAAGCTTGCATTTCATCTGCACTATGAGCAGCTGAGCTATGTAAGCAATGACATCCCACAAGTTTTATTTGGGAAATTAATCATAATGCCATGTCTGAGATCAGAGGGTATCAAAACCAAGACCTTTAAAGATTGAGACCAAGAGAAGACTGTGACTTTGGCAGGTCAAGCCCAAGACAAGATCAGTGTATGATACAAAAGAATTGTGCAAATGTGTGGAGGAAATTGTGTTCAGTGTAGCAGGTAGAGTTGGAGTGAGATTTTTACCAGGACATAAATTATGTTTTCATCCCAAGGATAATGTTGTCCAATAAACTTATTGTGTTATTGTTGTCTCAGACCAAGGCAAGACCACATCAGACCCGATAAGAATTAGTTTGAGACCAAGACCAGACCTGGTAAAATTAGTTTGAGACCAACTATAGTAACTGGAAGGTTGGAGGTTCGATTTCCGCTCTCCTTACAGTTCATACTGTCGTTGTGTCTTTGGGCAAGATACTTAACCCATCTCCAGTGCTGTTCCAGCTGTAACACTGTTGAATGGAAGCTTTATGTAAGTCGCTTTGGAAAATAGTGTCTGCTAAAAATTATTAAATGTTTATTTGGGGGACAAAAAACACTGCATCATGTTTCTCTTTCAATTGTCATTTTTACCAAAGAAGTTCACCAAAGTTTTCTTTTATCCAATCCACAGGCTGCAGAATTTAGCAACATGTTTTAGTAACAGTGCCACACTACTAGAAACAAAACGCTGAGTTGCCCAAGAAGTATGTTACAGTGTGCTTATGCGGGACACTGTTCCAGATCTACAAAACCTGAGCCAACCTAAACAGTTGAATGTGCCTTTAATATCAATACAGCTGAATGTATGCAGTCAAAAACATACCAGCAGACAAGAGCCTTTAGCCACATACAGATGTTATCGTGGATTTCTACTTGCATTTTCAAATGAGAGTGAGATCAAAAGTGACACATCCCAGGCAGAACTGGGCGACAGAGAAGATTAAGCATTGTCTCTTCCAGTGCTCAAAGCTCTTTCCTTTTTCATTCTCTCACTCCTGTGATGTCTTATTTCTCCCTTCATCCGTCGCCCTTGCCTCAACAAGCACCGTGTCCTTAGCAATCCAAACACATAGTCTGTCAGAGAATTCCCATCAAAATGTCAGATTGTACAACAGTACACTCAAGAAGAAATACAGGCTTCCCATAGATGCATACACACTTATCACACTCCTTACAGACGGAATGCAACTTAGAATATTATGCAGCATAGCTCACAGCAAAACGCCAGACTCATCAAATATAAAAGAGACTGCCTCGGTGCCTTAGCATCAGTCAAATGTGGAGCAGATTTCAACAGAATGTCAAAAAGTAGAAAGTAAAGAAAAAGAAACTCTGACTATGTTTCATGGAGAAGCTTGCATTATATACAGGGAGAGATGCACTTTTGGGTGGTGCAGCACAGCAGGAGACTCTATATCAAAAACACAGTGCTTGTGAACACGGCTGAAACCCCTTTAAAGTGCTTGTTAAAGAGCTTCATCTTGAACTTTACACTAAAACAGAAAGTTTATACAGATTCACAGATTCCATACTGTGCTGAGATGTGATTACAGAAACAGGAATGTATTATTCATCTGTTAAAGACTGACTTCAACCTTAACTAAAAAGTCAAAAATAAATGGTGTGCAAGAAATTTCTAATGGTCGTTTTTCATTAAGTTGTTGACCCTGTTTAAATAATTGTGTGATTTCTCTACAGTCCACTAACTTACTCAACAGTATTTTAAAGCCTAAACCTTCCTTTTTTAAAAACCTTACTCTCCCATATCAGTACCTTTGTCTGTGAATGTTCTCAATCATTCAGCTAAGAGGGATTGTAGCAGTGGTAAAGTAGGTTTCTGAAACCAGTTTTGAGATGCTTAAAGAAGTTGACGATGCTCAGATGTCTACCCTTGTTTCTCTACTTGCTAAGACTTCATTCCAGAAACTCTTCAGGGAAACCCTCACAGGCTAACTTATAATCAAAACATTTATTTTTGTAGTCTGAGCTTTATTCTATTCAGTGTTCTCTTTACAACAAGTAAAAAACATTGTGGGTGCACAGATGACATTGTGTTACAACATCTTTTCCATTTCCCATAAGTCGCTCAGAGGACACGACCAAAGACAGTTCGTTTTTACCTGTCACATCCCATCACTTCTTCCTAAAAATTCAGATCTTGCCATTATAAAAGCCCCTCTGCTCTGCTGCAGAGACTCCACAGACGTCACGGGACAGACTTTGTTGCCGAGAGGCTGTGCATTTTTCATTGTGTACAGTATGCTCCTCACCATGGTGCAGCTGCCCTCGCCGTCGTCGTCCATCAGCCCCAGCCGGCACAGAGTCTTCTCGTTCTTGAGCCAGAAATCAGGCAAGTCCAACACGCTGTTCCCACACAGCACCTGCAACACAAAGATAAACCCAACTCAGGTAATGTACAACATTAACAAACACACAGCTCCACATTCATTCCTTCACTCCCATCTGCCACTCTCTTAGCCTCAGCAGTGGATGGGGTCAATTGACCTTTTTTTGAGTCCCGGCTCAGGATCAATAATCTGCCAGCTAAGCAGACACTTCTTATTATATATATGACACTTACTCGCCTAGGGGACATTCTAATGAAGCCTATGGTGTGAAGGATACTGCTGAGTAGCTCCTTTAGGACAGACAAGTGTCTTTTGTCCCACTGACTGATATAAGCACTTGTCAAAGCACACAAACTACATCCGCCAGTCATTTTCAAAAATAAAAATTTAAGATCCCCTTAATGCTAATCTGCAAGTTGTAAATGCCAAGATACAGAAACAAAGAGCAAAGCTTTGTCGTTTTAACTCATCAATTTGCGTTGTTCCAGAGGCAGTTTATGCTGCATTAGTTGGTATGCCCCTGAATTCAGACTGGTTGTACATCAACCAAATTGCATTTGGAAGTAGTTTAATCTGAGTCCATTTATTCTACCCACTGGAATTCAAACTCAAAATGACAGGGATCTGACTGACTCTTTGTATAGAATGGAAAAAGAAGAAGAAGAAGAAGGATGTCTCGAGAGGCAACATATTGTCAATAATTTCTAAAACAGTGGGGAAGAGGTTGTCTTCTCCAGACTACAGAAAATGTTCCATTTAAATCAATACCATAAACATAGTGTCATTATGTATTCGTTTGGTCACATGGCACTTGTTTGAGCACTGGTTATAGTCTGGGTGTATTTATAGAGTCTAATCATGCCACTCATACTTGCACCCTCAGGAATAGGCCATCTGTGCAGGCCTGGGGCCAAGTGAAGGTGACGTAAACTCTGTTGATCTCACTGGGAGCAATCATATCAAAGCCTACTGGCACTGGTCAGCCGAACTTCAGGCCCAATTATGAGAGAGACATCACCTCGCATCTCGGCGGGACACTTGAGTGAAATGCAGTAAAGATCACGGGCACCAGACTAATTAGGAGGCACACCAGCAATTCTACTTGGACCCACATATAAACACTTTGAAAAGACATTCAATCTGTCTTTTACCTCAGCCCACTGGTCTGTACTATTACCCCTCCCAACTCAATGTCACAAGGAGATGATAAATTTACTGGGCCAAGCCCCCTTCCCCCCCACACAAGAGGTGGTCAAAGATGTTGCATTGTCTAAAGTGTATCTTTTAAACGAGACTCTACAGGTTAGACTTCTAAACAATATTTCACATTCATTAATTTGAAGTATAATTAGTAAATGTATCTGAACTGCAAAACAACTGCAATAAAACAGAAGGAGGCATGGCTTATATTTTTAAAAAAACACTGTAAATCCTCACAGACTCACAGCAGCAGCATGAGCTTGGTCTGGGGTTTGTGTTTACCAAAGGAAACTAAAGTAAACAGAAGCTGTATTGTTCTTTTGCAAATCATTTTACCTGTATTGCTGCTTTGGGATAAATATCCACATAAATAGTCTTTTAACGACTGATTTCCACTTGAAACCATTTTAGTATAAGTATACGTATTCAAGGTAGAGCAGTAATCCTTAATGGTGTTGGTAAAAAAAAAAAAAAAAAAAGAAGAAAGAAGAAAATTTTGAAAATTTAAAGAAAGATAAAACTCAAGAATTTCTTTTATATAGAATAAGCTAGAATTTATGTGGCTCTCATTTCATAAGTTAGAAAGTCTGATTGCATCAAAGCAGCTCCTGTATAGTGTAAAATTCTATTTTTCACCAACAATTTGGTTGACTTTGTCTTATTGTTGTCTCTTGTCTTGAATACAATTTCCAGTAAATATCTTTCTAAGACCCAACAATTCCTAAAACCAGAACATTTAAGCTGGAGTAAACAATGTCGGCTGCTGCAATTCTTAGAAAAGCTCTACTGTGATGGGAATATCTTTGTGACAGAGTGATATATTTACCTTCTTGCAGGCGCTGATGGATGAGGCAACGGTGCTGTCTGTGCTCGCTCCCTCCACCTCGAGGGACTCAGAACCTTCAAACATGGCAGACGACTGGAAGTTACTGCACAGGGGCACAAGGGCAGAGAGAGTTGGCTTTGTCAGAGCAGTTTTTCGTCAAGTGCTCAACACCTTGCTGCGTAAAAAGCAGGAGATCAGCGAAGGCAGCTTATCCGCACAGCGATGGGGACAGGCTAATGGCTGTTACATTTCTTCGAACTGTACAGGAGTGGCACTGGTCCAAAGAATTAACCAGACAGCTATTGTCAGCTCAGAATAACTCCCAACACTTGCAGATAAATACTTGTCATCTGTTCCCAGGCTGTGGCACAGGATGGCATCCAACTCCCAAGTGTAGACTCAACACGGTGCCAGAGTGCAAAAATGGACGCTAAAATGGATGATATGTATCTTTTGGCTGATCATTCTGATAACACATTTTATTAGGATGATGACAAAAGAAAAGTTCAATAAGCTCAAGACAATACATAAACTGTAGGTGTTCCACTGTTTTCCAAAAAGGACCATGTGTGATCATGTGGGAATGTACTGTATAGTCATTTGTGGCAACTGAACCAAAAATAAACCACTCAACCATTTTGACAAATAATAACTTAGTGACCCATAACTCTTTTCAAGGGACTATGCTTTGAAGATGCTTGGTTTAAATGATGTATTTTTAAAACCCACATTTCTGATAGTTTTTATTTATTGGAGGTTCCATTCAAACATAGTATTGTCTTTTTGCTGCAGACTTGTTGTGGAAATAAAATCTATGTTTATTATTGATTTATGACGCCTGGGTGAGAGGGTTTTGTGAAGCTATTTTTTGTTTCTTTTGGCTTTTGCAGGCTGTAATGGAATATAAGAAGATGCATCAACTGACTCTGGAGAGTAAAATGAATAGTTGGAGAGTCAACAAGGAGTAATCCTGCAGGGAACAATAGATCTTAGAATCGGAGAAAAGACTAATACCAATCCAATAGACAGAACATATTTCATCATTATCTTGCATATGGTGTCATTTAAAACAAATTTTTTTTTACTCATTTTCACAACCCATTTAGAGCCGACTGTTAGAGCAGTCTGTTAACAGCTCTCTTTGAAGACATAGCTCTAATAGCTTTTTTAAATAAGCATAGCAGTGATTATTAAAAAAGATTCCTCTGCTCTGACTGAAAATCATCTATGGTTATCCAGACCCTCCCAACAAAATGTTTTCAGTAATTCTTCAGTGACTGTCAAAATACAACTGCTTTTAACATGGCGCATTCACACCTCAAGAGGGCCCAACACAAACATCATCCAACATGATACTACCACCAGTTTGGTCACGTAACCCATCAACACAATCAACAATCTCTGACTATTGCTGTGTAAAAGCAGTGCAACCTTATAATTTCTCACCTTTTGACTTGTAAATGTGCTTCCGATGTTATATGTTATATTAGGTCAAGTACGTGAATATGAAGATTGCAAAACATGGACATGTCAAACCCACAACGAGATGCACAAGATGGCAACATGTGCTGACATAATACTCAAACAGTATGTCAATCTCGAGTTATACAATAGCTAGCTGGGAAGAACATTGTGACCTTTAAGTTTGCAGGTGAAATAACCAGCGATTCAAATGTCTATAATTTTATGAAGAATCAAAACATAATCATTTTAATTTCTACAGAGTACTGATGGTTGACACCAAAATTTCTCTTTCAGTACAATACCATTAGTATATGGTACTTTTTCATAATACCGATACTTTTTGCTCCTTAAAAGAAAATCACATGATTTTATAATGTTCTTTAATAACTTTTTGGGAAAGGCATAATGAATAAAACTGAACATAAATGCTACTAAAATTATAATAAAATTGCTTTTATCTTTTTAAAATATGGTTGTGCATTCTATGCTCCTTTTTTTCTTTTGGCCAACCATGCTGCTGCGACGCTGCTGAGCTCACCTGCGTGACTAAGGCTAAGCAGTGAGTTTTTCCAGCTCTCAGATCTGAACCACAGATGTCAGAAAATCATGTGACATGGAAAACCATCCAAAATACGCCCATAAATTCAATGCCATAAACTCTCAGATGTGAAAACAAATTGCACGTTTTCTATTAGCAGTAGTATCGCAATATTTTTGATAGTATCTATACTATACACAGCCCTACTATAGAACACTAGGGGTTTGATATAAGCCCCGTTTCAACTGGGATGTATGATACAGGTCAGCTCTGTAGGGCACAGTTTGGTACAGGTGACCCCTAGAGTGTTGTATTTCCACAGCGGGTGTGCAAAAGAGAAGCGTCTGCTACAAAAACAGTAATACTAGGGTTTGTAATAGTACAAATGAGGTCTTTCTACATGAGAAATGAATCACATTTGAAGCAATCGTTCTGACGTAGATGTGTTGGATTAAGAAGAGACTAAACCCTGTGTAAAACAGTCTGTGAGGCAGGATGTATAGCTTTATACTGCATTTTACAGAATAAGATTGTTTTGAAGCTTTTTGAACTACACAAAAAAAGCTACAGCATTTTCCTACATTTTAGGGATACTTTATTCATTTTCAAATTATATGCATGTGTTTTGTTTTAGATTTTTTGGGGCCTTTTTGCCTTTATTTAAAAGAAGACAGTAAGTAAATGGCGAGTGAAATGTATGCATTTGGCATGCTCTCTACTAACTGATCTAGATTTTAATTCATTACGCGCAGACGCCGTGTAAAACTGGAAACAGCTTTTGCCGATAACCTCCAGCGTATTGAAAGAATTACATTTGGGATTGTTTCTTCTTGGAACATTACCGAGCGCAAGACATGTTTTATTTGAGAAAATATCCTCATTTTGTGTTTTTTTTTATCAACTCCACCAACTGCTGTGTTTCTCTCCATTCTTTTGAAAGTAGATCCAACATAGACCAAAGTGTTTCCAAAGTAGAACAGTAAGGTATGCTCTTTTTGTGATAATTTGTACCCCTTTTAGCAATAAAAACTTACCAAACTGCTCCAGCGGAAACAAGTCTATAGTGGTGTGTCTGTTAAATGCTAATGGTGGCCCTTAATGTGAAATTCCCTCTTTATTTAGTCACATGGACAGTAACAACATAAAAGCAACACAAAATGGAAAACATTTGTCATTTGTTGCACATGAACAATGTCCTCTAAATGGATACATTCGGTGGAAATCTGTCGAAATGCAGGAGTCATAAGACAGCCTGGGAACTGTGAGTGAACCCATGAAGGCATCATTATCCTGCGCTCAGCGAGATAAGCCAAATGGTAGCTTATCTAGAATGGCATTAATGAGGATCAATTCAGAAAATAAAGAGGCTGGGGGATGCATTTTTAAATAGCTGCAGCTGGTTTACATTTTTGTCATATTTCAAAGCAAATTAAGAGCATTTGCTTTTGACAGCCAACGGGGGTCGCACACAACTGTTAGCCTGATGTAAATAACCACGTCACATCACAGGGAAAAGTCAGTTTGCCTGGAAAAGGAGAAGATGAACAGATAATGCTTTAAATAGGCCGCCGTCGCTGCAAGGCACACATCAAAACAACACGCACTGGCACGGTTTGCCATGGAAAACAAATTCAGACAAATGGAAGCATCACAGCAGAGATGAACTGGACTGCTTCTGAAGTGCTGGGCGTTTTTTTGCTGGAAGTCAATGCTGCTTTCTGTGGTGACCTTTTTGTCACGACATGCTGGGGATTGACAGCTGTGTGTAATAGGCTGCTCAGACGGCCTCAGGTATCAAGCAGGAGTCAGACTTGTGCGAGGACGCAATTAACCCGTGAAATGTCTGCTTCTCATTGGGCGACACGGCTCCTGCTGTTAAATCAGAAGAGCAGCCAGGCCATTTCTTTTGAGTGGGTGAAAAGAGAACTTTTTGCTGCTAATTTGTAGGAGAAGCATTTGAAATTACCCAGAAGCAGACAGTGTATTTTTTGCACATGCATTTCAGCAAAGAAATTGTTGTGCTTTTTATTTTATATTTTAATTATTTTTGCTATTTGGATATTATATATAAAAAATGTAAGCCTATCAGACTTGGTTATCGAAGGTTTTTTTTTTGTTGTTGTGTCACAAAAAATTACCTACTCCAGCTTTAAGGTCACCCAGACTACACTTTGTACCCTTAGCCAGAACGAAATAAGTTTCAAAAGATCTAGCACGGATGGGTAAAACGTAGTAATTGAACGTGTTTGTCCACTTGCTTTGTGTTTCTCATCATCTCTGTCAAGATCTTTGTCAACATCACGCGTCTTTTGGAAACGTTACATTTTACGCGTTCATCAACATCACGACAATGCAGATATGTGACTTCTCTCTACTAAAACATCCCAAATTATGAATATTTTCACAGTGTTGTGAATGTCTCTTGAGTAATTTTATTGCTATGCCTATATACCACCCAAAGTATGTCGCTTTCGTTCGGGTTCGTGCGAAGAACGTCTCTCACCTCGGCGTTTTCAGGAGGCACTTGGTCCCTGCCATTCTGTCCAAATATCCAAAGAGTTCTTAGCCCTGAGTGGACGCACGCAGCAGACTGGTGGAACTACAGCGCGGCTCCTAGATGCGTAAATGTCCCGGGGATTCAGCGCGGTCCAGATGCGCATCCCCACTTCACTCCACACTCACACTAGAGCTCCGTCTGACCGCAGCCTCGCATGCATCTGACGGAGTGAGCCGCACTACGCAGCCGGGGCATGAATATGGGCAGTGCGCACGCACGTTGACGCACTCACACGTACGTAAGTCTTCATGTACAAACAGGGCCACGTCGTGGTTGCCTCCGAAAACATGCACCTGCAGTGCGTGCACCGATATATGGTGCGTTGAAGGAAAAACGTTTCCCTTACGCCACAGTTTTTAAACCCCTTGAATCAGACTCTGTTGCCCTCTTACAACAATGCAGATTTGTAAAGATTGGCAGCTTGGGACAATGCTGAGAAGGTCTGAACCACAATGTACTCTATCTACTCTAACAATTCTTACTTTTTTTGCAAAGAAACATTTATACATTCAAACATTCATAAGACAAAAAGACACATACAGTAAGACACATTCGGGAAGGGAGTGGAGCTGAGGTACCCAAGCCAAGTCCAAGCAGGCATCCCCGGACCAGCCAACTGTTTATGCTCCTTCCAGTTGTAGGAATGTCCACAGCTGATTGACTGTCATTCTGACAGGGTTGATAAATGCTCTAAACATACTGTCTGCTCCTTTATTGTATAATCCCAAAACTCATACATTTTCTAAATCAAAAAAAGCTATTACTTTAGTCCTGTAAGATACATCCTCAAATAAAGAGATGTATCCTTATATAAAGGACGAACACTATAGCAATGTTTTGCCACATTACTAAGAAGAGTTAGAAAAGAATTTTTAAAAAAACTTTTGGAATTGGATTTGTCATTTTATTGGGATACTGCTTGGTAGATGTTGAAATTGTTTATTGATTCTGGAATAATGCAATTCAATCTTCTACACAATGGACACATACAGAAGACAAATACATGTGGACATAAGAAGCTCTCTACCTGTATTTGTTTTCATAACATCTATAAAACGCCGTACACTTTGACTTTGATTTGACTTTTCTGTGAAAGAAGATGCCATTGACATTTCTTTTAATCATTACTCAGCCAGGTAAAATATAATTCTTTTCTGAAAGAGGGTTTCACTTTTGGAGAATAGCTTTAAAGGGATAGTCCAGTATTTGTAAACGGTTACATGTGAAATGAGTATTATTTAAGTAATAAGATAATGGTCAGCAGTGTCAATTTGGAAGCAGGCAGGAGTAATTACATAAACCTTACACTGCTGTACATGGAGTTAGTAAAAACACTCCACATTTAAAAGGCTGAACTACTTTCATGTCCATTTAAAAGTCCGGTTCATTACCACAATGCAGTAACATAATAAAAAAAAATGCATGTAAATACCTGCTATGTGATCAACACTTGCATTGATATCAGTTTCTGAAATTCAAGATGCATTGTTGTATAAAAAGTGTGCTTTCACTGGCCCATACAGAACACAAAGTCTCCAAACAGAGAGTGTGCTGACAATTATCTATTGTAAAGAAAGTCACCAATCTGCAAAGACAATTGTAAATTCAGCATGGCACACCCAGAGAATAAGGGATAAACTGTCTCTATGGTGTGTCAAAGTCTTTGGCGCGTTACACTTTCATCAGCATTATGTTAACTGTGCAGCATCATTTAATTAGGCTGGATAATGAAACACATGCATTACTCCAGAACTGATACATATCTGTTTTCTATTAAGGCTTGTCATGATGCATTTACATTCCCATGATAAAGACAGTTTGTGCTATGGATATCCTACTGCTTGCGTACACAGCACACAGACAAATGGTGGAGCTGATTGGACCCATACACGTGCGTCCGTGCGTGTGCGTGTGCATGTGTTTATGCGTGTGTTCGTGTGTGTGCGCGTGTTTATTTTTTTAACTTAAACAACTTTAAATTATTTATTCAAAGATGCAAGATTGTGTCTGGAAGCGTTTCTGTCAAAAAGTCATAGTGGTGCCAAGTGTCAGGCAGAGGATAGCATCAATCTAATAAGCACCATGGGAAAAATATATATATTTATATACACACATATATGTGCATATACAGTATTTTTTTTTTTTTTACAAAGCTCAGAGATACTTTCAGTGGTGTTTATTAGTTTGATGCTGTCCTCTGCCTGAGATCATTGTTGACTTTTGGAAGTTGGTCACACACTAACCTAACAGCATATTTTATGCTGAAAAAAAAAATCTTTTAGCAAAGCTAATTAGCTTTATTTATGATTTAGGAGTGGTCCAAGTTTCCCGTCTTCTATAAAACAATTGCGCACAAAAAACTGTGTGAATGTGTTTTATTCTAAGAACATGGACTGGAGTCAACTCTTAAACACATGCAGAAAACACTGTTTTTCCCCCTTGAGTAGAAACGTCTTTTGGCCAGTGAATATGACATGAAGTGTGCACAGTGTAGAAAAAGAAGTTATAGTCTGGATACATATAAAATAAAGAAACAAAAGTCTTATCCAATTAATTTAGGCAAGGCAAGGCAAGGCAATTTTATTTATATAGCACAATTCATACACTGGGTAACTCAAAGTGCTTTACAGAAATAAAAGACAATTTACAAGAATTAGATTTGGAAACATAAGAAAGATTAAAAGCATTATAAAAAAAGAAGAGTGCAGATAAAAAACATTTTAAGTTGTGGTGTAGGCGGAGCTAAAAAGGAAGGTTTTTAACCTCCCCTTGAACATTGTTAAAGTTGAGGCTTGTTTTACTTCATCTGGGAGGTTGTTCCAGGTTTTTGCTGCTTGAAACTTAAACGCTGCTTCACCCTGTTTAGTTCTAACTCTGGGCACGAGCAGAAGGCCTGTCCCAGATGTTCTCAGAGTCCGAGGAGGCTCATAAGCTACTAGCATTTCAGAAATATATTCTGGTGCTAAACCATTTAGAGACTTGTAAACCAGCAGTGCTGTTTTAAAGTCTATCCTCTGAGCAACAGGAAGCCAGTGCAGAGATTTTAAAACTGGACTGATGTGGTTGTACTTCCTGGTGTTAGTTAGAACCCGAGCAGCAGCGTTCTGAATAAGCTGCAGCTGTCTTAACCCTCGTTTTGAGAGACGTGAGCAGGCCGTTACAGTAATCTAACCTTCTGGAGATAAAAGCATGAATAAGTTTCTCTAAGTCTGGTTGAGACATTATTCCTTTGACTCTGGAAATATTTTTAAGGTGATAAAATGCAGGTGATGTAATTGACTTAATGTGACTCTGGAAATTCAAGTCTGAGTCCAGGATGACCCCTAGATTTCTAACCTGGTTTTTAGATTTTAGAGAAAGAGACTCGAGGTGACTGCTGACATTTTCTCTTTGTTTCTGTGGTCCAAAGATAATTATTTCAGTCTTGTTTCTGTTCAGTTGGAGAAAATTATTTTGCATCCACACATCAATCTGTTCGATGCAGTGACACAATGAATGGATTGGTCCATTTTCACCTGCTGTGAGTGAAATGTAAATCTGAGTGTCATCTGCATAATTATGGTTATATTTACAGTAAATATAAATAAGATAAACATTACAACAATCAAAAAATTTAAGATTTAACATTTTTTAAGACAAATACAGTATTTACAAAATAATTTGGAAACGTTAAACCATGAATGTGTCTGACACCTGAGTGTGAGTTCTGTACGGTGTTAAAGCTTTAATAATGTTATTGTTCACTGGGTATCATCTCTTATTAATGGACATGTTGGTGGTCTAAGATCTAATATGGCTCAACATACCTCTGTATTCAGAATGGCCAAGAGATGGCCAATATGTTAAATAACCTGATCCACTGTGAGGTGAGGTAACACTCTTACAGCAGCAAGATTGTACAAATGAGAACCACTGACGGTACGGTAGTTGATAACATCACCTTGACCATAACCGTCTCCTACTTCTTGTTGGAATCTGTCTTGAAACATCAATAGCAACATCAGGGAGAACAGCAGGTGAGCTAGAAGGACTCACCTGGCAAGTATTATCACCATCATCATCAATGGAACAAGAAAGGGAGTCACCAGATGTTCCAGACAAAGACATATCACAGCTAGAAGTGCGCCTCGATGAAGTTCCATCAACGCGTGACAACAACTCCTCCATAGTTGGAACATTAAAGGCTTTTCTCAGAATTGCAAGAGCCTGAGTCCCATTCCACCGACTACTATCAACAGCCGAACCGTCAGCACATTTAAAAGACTTCAAAGGTATTGGAGCCATTATTTCATTACTATTTTCTCCCTGCTGCTTTGTTGCTTTTTTAAAGGGAATAGCTAACCTTCTGATTCAGTGGTTACAGGAAGGATTTCCAGGTTTGGGTGGACAGTCACAAAAGCACCTTTTGCATCAAACTATTACAAACAACACATATAAATTAATATTCTTAATAAAACATTCACAACCAAACATAAAAAAGGAAAACATGTAAGATTAATGACTCACTGTTTGGGAAGACTATTCTTTCCTACAACATGTAGTGGAAAAGAACAGAAACTTTCCACAGTTAATGTTGCTGACAAAGCACAACAGAGGTGTCTCACCACAGGTCGTTCACATGGGGCGGGTCTGATGTTTCAAAGGCACAATGGATGGTAGTGTAAGTAAATGTAGTTTTAATACATCTATATATAAGTTTAGTTACTTTGTGCACATAACATGAAACAGATTTGTGAAAAATAAATAAACAAAACATATGCCCAGCACTTAAACACTAGGAATGGGAAGATAACTGGTGTAACAGCATACTGCCTCAGTATCATTACCGTTAAAAAACACTTATTCACAGTATTAATGAATTAATGTAATATGAGCTTATTATGTCACAAAGTGAAATGTTACATTTAATAAAGAGCACCTGTATTTTATATTATTCTTTAAGATACACTTACATTTATTCCATTTTAAAGCTGGAATTAAAATGAACTGATTAATTAAGAATTAAACAGTTGGAGCGGCAGGTGTGTGTGGAGGCTATGGCTGCTGCCTGACACCGAGCAGGAAGGATAAGTTTTGGTCAAAGACAGACAGAGCCTGGACTCTGGGATCAGTGAAAGAGTTTTTGGAGAGTCTAGAAGAGAATACATCTAGAAAATGGAGCAGTGTCTGCAGCTCTGTGAGGTCAACCTCTTCTGCTCTGTGCATTGGGAGCGCGCAGTGACTCTTCTCCCAAGGCAAACAGGTCCTAGGTGATGGGCCAGACAAAGAGCAGTTAAAAAACCCTTATGGAAAACACAATATCACCCGGTAAGCGCGAACCGGGGCCCCATCCTGGAGCCAGGCCCGAAGTTGGGGCTCATATGCGAGTGCTTGGTGGCCGGGTTTTTCCCCACAGGGCCCGGCCAGGTTAAGCCCGAAGGAGCGACGTGGGGCCGACCTCCCGTGGGCCCACCACTTGCGGGAGGAACCGTAAGTGGGTGGCAGTCGAGGCCTCCGCCTTCAACTGCAACCCAATCCAGCTTCAGACAACTCTCAGTTACACTTTTAAAGTCTTTCTTTCAGTGTCACCTGGATGACTGTTTGTGTTTAAATTGCAAAGCACACAAGTATTTAGTCACATTTCTCTGTTTTAATGGCTAAACATTAATGACTGTATTGTTTTTGTCATTGTCTCTGTGTGGCCTGAGAGGAAGAGCAGGACGTCCTGTGAACCACTGTGGAGCAGTTAAATGGAGACCTGTGTCAAACCTGTTAACGTGACAATAAAGGAACCTGGACCAGCTTCACCTGCAGCTCCCTAAAAATAAAGATCATGTCTGCCACACTTTATCACTATTCAACTACTTGAAATCTAATATTTACTGTTCATAATGACTCTGCACTCTTTATAAACTAGACATTGTCTATATAATTTAACATTAATTTGATTTTATTTAAACTTTAACAAATAAGCAATTTAAACAATTTAACTAAAATTAGCCTTTGAATGTATTATCCAACCAGAACATAACCACATAAATGAGAACAACAGGATGTCATGAGTGAAAATAAGTGCACCGAGATCATGCATTGTTCATTTTGAATCAAGTGCAAACAGTGACCGAACATGTATGTTTTGTGGTGTAAATATGTTTTGTAATGTATAAAACATTGAAATTGCATTTCAGTAATCCACAATAAGTGCTTGTTATTCTCTGACTAAAAAGTCAGATGACAAAAGTGGCAGGAGTCCGGTCTTCACCAGCACTGGTCCTCCTACAGGAACAACACACAGTGAAATACAAAGTGAATTATAAATCAAGAATGACTCCAATAATACTGATAGGTTTATTTTATTTTAACAACGGTAGCAATAATATTAATATAGATTTTAATCAGTCTAAAATGATTGTAGGATCACTGTTTTGAAATGTGAAACTTGCATATTTACCCTTCAGATAGCAATAATAATATTTAAATGTGGAAGTAAAACATTATAAACCTTTCTCTCAATTTTGTCTAATCACAAAAATAGTATATGATGTACAGAACAAATAAAGTTAGTCTTAAAAACATATTTCCAGTTAAACTAGTCTTAGCACAGTAATGTCCTTGCTTTATATCACTACTTGCATTTTAGAAAAAAAAACATTTTACTGTCTGCATGAAGGGTTAAAATTATGCCACCAAATCTTTATTTGAGATTGTACTTAACTTAGAGCCATGCTTCTTGGATGGTCTGTCAATGAAGGGCACATAATACTACTGCAAAATATCCTGGTGGTTTTTGTGCAAAACCTTTGTGAGAACAAAGGTTTTGACCTCAGTCCACCAGCTCCTCTGGTGGACTGAGGTATATGCTGTATGGTGACGACCATACGTGAGACCTATATACAGGGTTGAGATGAAAGGGGCTTGCGTCAGACGTAGCAACAGTTGGTTGTGAGTTTAATCAAAACCAAACCATTAAATTGAATAAAACCAAAGAAATCACTAAAAAGGAACAACACACTGCTGATAAATCGTTTTAAAACTTTAGTAAAACTGTGTAATGTGCAGTGATGCACAATGTATCAGCTATTTACTGAATAATTAGAACAGAGAGATTGTTACTGAAAATAACTTTAAGCAGCTTTAAAAAGCCTGAATATGCAAGTCAAAACAAAGGAGTTAAGTGCTGCTGCTGCTCTGCAGATGTGAACTGAGACTCAAATAACTCCAGCTGGAACACTGCAGTCATTTATTTGGAATAATAATTCATCTACTGTTTGATTTAATAATAAAACATTTATAAATGCCCAGTTTACTTGTAAAGTAAACGTTTTTCAAATTTAATCAATAGCATCAATACCGTCATACCATGATATATTTTCTCAAGGTTATCATACCATCAGAATCTTATACCGTCCAACCCCTACTCAACACTAATCATTCAACAGTATGGTTCACCGAGATAACATGCTAACATGCTCCACTGAGGCATACACCCATCTAAAATGCCCCTGATTCAATAAATGTATAATCTTTGAAACGGTTTTCGCGTTTCAAAGATTAGATCTGGGATTAAATCTGGGATTTACGCACTATTTCCTTGGCACTGCTGAGGCAGCACGCAGGTCTCTTGCATGACTTTGTACTTGTTCTACGTTAAACTGTACTATTTGAGTGTAAGTCATACTTATATCAGCTAATGTAACCTACTAGCGCCTTACGAGCTATGGATAATTTTAAGACTCTCACTAACATCAGACTGTGATTCTAAAAATAATCTTGGGCTTGGTTTTTCATTTTATAAATTTTTGTAAAGATTTTGTCCATTATATAATTGCTCAACATTACATTTTATATCATAGTGCTCAGACCTATAATGATATATATATGACAGAACCTTTATTTATTATATGAACATGAATTATGACTAAGCTCTGATCTTAAGCACTAAAATATCCATCCTCTGTATGAGACAGTAAAGGTAAAATTTTACTGAACAGGTCAAAAGGCAATCGGAAGGAGCTAAAAAGAGCAACTTGGTTGGTTGGTCTGAGTATTTCAAAAACTGCTGATCTACTTAGGTTTTTACACAAAACCATTCAAAAGGTCTTGTGGGAGTCTTGGGTCTCACAAGAAACAAATTGATTAATGACACTACACACGTAAACACTCACTCCAGTCAGTCTCAGACATTCATTTTGGCAGAGCTGGCGTAAAAGAAGCTAAAGCAGAGAAAACTGTTGCTCATGATCAAACAAGAAAAGAGGAGAGAAGGGAGATGCTCATCACCAGTGAGTTTTTTTTACAGTGTTTTTCAACATTATAATAAAGCTGTAGGTTGAGCTCTTTCGGAAAAAATACAAACAAAAATAGTGAAAAAATTTCCAGACCTGCAAAAAGTGCCACTTTAAACGCCAAAGCCTACATGAGTATTGTTGCTGACCATCTCCATCCCTTTATTACTACAGTGTAGAAATGTTCTGATGGCTACTTCCATCAGAATATTGCATGTATGTAATATTGCACCATGTCACAAAGCTCAAATGATTTCAGACTGGTTTCTCACTGAAACATGACAATGAGTTCACTTTACTGTAATGGCCTCCACAGTCACCAGATCTCAATCCAATAGAGCACCTTTGGGATGTGGTGGTACAGAAGAGTCACATTATAGAAGAATCTGCAGCAACTGCATGATACTTGCATGTCAAAATGGACTAAAATCTTTGAGGAATGTTTCCAACACCTTTTTGAATCTATGCCATGACAGGGTTGGACCCCATAAGGCAGTTTTGAAGGCAAAATGGGGTCCAACCAGGTACTATCAAGTTGTACCTAATAAAGTGGCTCTTGATTCTCCCACTTTGAGAATGTGTTGGGCAACAAAGTGGTGGGTAGATATCCAAGAAAAAAAGAGAACATGATAAATCTGAGTGCTTTTGTCCGAGGAAGAGAAAGAATGGTCGCAGAAGTAGAGGTGTGCGCTCAACTGAAACGATCATTTGTGCCCAAAGGGAATGCTTATTTTCAGCACATGGATTTTTACATGCACCAGGCACCTTTAGCGTTTGATCAACTGCTGACAATATTAGGCTCAGTTGGCAGGGTGTCTCACATGGTGCAGAAACATGAACCAAAGCACAAGAATGTGTCCATAACTGGCTCGTTTTCCTCAAGGCGAGGCCTGGTGGGGCAAAATAACTGATTGAAGGGCAGAGGCAGACAAACCCTCGGCAGTCCAGCGCACAATCTTGACTGTTTTGAACAAGGGAATTGGGTCTTCTAAGTGAGATCCAAGGCAACGCTCCAGCAGCATTCGAATGTGATTGTTTGTCATGGAACATATCTGAGGAACTGACTGGCTTACGGAGCTGTGCCAAACTGAATTCTTGTATATAAGTTTACAAAGAGCTCACGTCAAACTGTGCCAGACTAATGTATCTCTGGTCAACCATAAAATTCAAATCTCATTCAAATCGACTAGTCAATTACATCACATACCACACTTCATTTTGGTCAATCAGTCACCTGTAGATGGACAGTCAGCAGCCACAGCAGTCAGTAATGGGCCATTCAGAGCTGGAGATGTGGTGCATTCACTGAAAATAGACCAAGCTGTCACAATAAGTCTCAAAAAGTAGCCTGACATGTGCAACTAATGATGTTTTAGTCGACTCTAATGACATCAACTAATTGATGAGTTGAACAAAGGCTGGCAGTCTATAAATGAGGACAGAAATACGCTATAACTGACCCGCTAAACTTGTTTACCTGTACATGTTACTGAATATATAGTTTAATGTTTGTGAGTTATAAGTTTGCTATGTTCCTATAAAATCTCAGGCTTACTGTAAATTGTTTTTTGCAATGTTAGCATAAGTTTGCATATTCTAGTAGCAAATATACCTGTTGGTAAATAATTTTGATAATGTTTTTTTTATTTTAGTACAGCCAAGCTTAATGTGTACATAATCTGAATAAATAAGACAGGTAGGTCACACTTTATTTTAAACTACTCTTGATATGTCGTATCTACCTCATTAAGAACAATGTAACACACTGCGTAGCAAACTGTAATAACATGTATCTACACAGTGCATGGCACTATGTGTACTTACATATTGTAGGTTGGGTTGGGTTAGCGTATGTATGTACAATGCAGTTACATGTTATTACAGTTTATAATACAGTATGTTAATGAGGTAGATACAATGTATCAAGTGTAGGGTAAAATAAAGTAGTACCTGTATTTATTCATATAATTTACACATTTAGCTTGACTGTACTAAATCAAAATAATTATCAAAATTATCAGTGTAACGGTTCTTCAAGCCAAGAGGTTTAAAGTAAGAGATATCTAATAAGGTTATGCTTTCATAATGACTGTACCAGACACAATATTATTACAAAATAAAATAATCAACAGATGTCATGTGAGGAGGGGCTATGCTATAGATGTGACCCTAAAATAAACTAAATCATAAACTATGTCTCTTCCCCTCCTCTACAGAAGTAAATCCATATTATGAAGTGTACATGGTAAATGTGTGGTAACTGTGACACTAAGTTCTCCTTTTATTAGATTTGTTACACGTAGTTACTGGAAGGAAACTGTATTCAAAGCACATTCCTGTTCTGTCCATCCAGTATCATACACACAGAAGAAGCCTCTGAGATCTAAATATAGATCAAAGTAAAGAACATAAATTCAGCCCAAGCCTTTTATTGGACGACAATAAGAGTGATGTGTCACTGCTTCACAGATCTATGCACTCTGCCTAATGACAGTATAATTAACTAGAGAACGTGTTTTTCCCCAGCAGCATCGGGACTTTATGTGGTATAGTGCAGTGGTTCTCAACTGGTCATGCTTTGGGACTCACCATCACCTCTTAATGACAAGCCGCAACCAAAATTGAGGAACATTTTCAACTTCTCAAATACATTTTATAAAAAGATGGTAAAGTTTAAACCTGAGGTAATGCAGAATATTACAGTATGCCAACTAAACACAAAAACAACTTTAATAATAAGATGATATGATCAGTAGGTGATACTAGGGGGATATATTCCATTTTACTCAAAAACAGCATTTTAGGGACAAAAGATTTCAAGAATATTAATACTGTGATAACCCTGTATCAGTGAAAACATACTGAACAGTCCTGTTTGAATAATATTCAATCAGTAGCACTTGATAAGCCATTGACCATGAGGTTGTTACAACAATACAACAAACATAACACTTCAGTCATTTTTGCCTTTTAACCAGACTCAACAGTGTTTATATGCACAAACATGAAATAAAAACTCAACTTCTGAGAAGTACTCTTACCCTCTGACATAACAATCAGTATCATCAATCATTTCAGTAAAAATCAACTTTAACAGACTCAGTTAGGGGTTTTCCTGCCAAATACATTAAATAAAAAAGTGCATTATTTTAAGTGCTGTGTTTTCAAAAAGACATTTTGTAGCTTTAGCTAAGAATACCCACTCACTGAATAATAGCAACACTGCACCATGGGACAAAAATATTTCTTCAGTAGCAGTTCTTATCCACAAACTCCACGAACACACTGAGGTTTTTGTGCTCCTCTGTCATCAAAGTGAGAAAATCCATATCTCATATAGGGCATTTCCGAATAGACTCCCTACACCCTTGACCTAGTCACTTCCAATCAATTTGCGCATTCATGTGAGGGATTCGCCATATGGAGGTGGATAACAAGGGCGAGTGGCTTATTAGACCCTCTACAGCAGGGGTGCTCACACATTTGTACAAGATGTACAATCTATGTTGATGTACCTTGCATAACTGTATGAGTCAATATTGCACAACACAACATAATTAACTACGTATGTACATTTTTTGTCATTACCGAAGTTTACTCTGATGACTTGCACTGAATTGAATCAGCCAGGGATGCATAGTCCGGACAGTAGCTGCTGACAGCACGCCTCAAGCACCCTTCCAAATGTTCATCAGTCATGGTGGAACGGTACTTGGACTTAATGATTTTCACATGAAGAAAAAGTCCTCCTCCTATTCCATATGAATAAAGTGGAAATGGAAACAGTTGTTAAGTTAATTCTGATGAATATTGAACTGTTATCTAGGCCTACATTTTTTATAGCAATACATACAAAATGGTATTACAAATAAAGCAGTAATAGCACGTTTTTATTTTACATTTTAAATTTATTTATTTAGGATAGCTTTACCAAGACTTTGAGTACAGCATTTTGTTCCTCATGTGATGGAAAGACAGTAAAGAAATCATTTATCCTTTATAATAAAGTGTAATAATCAAGAATAGCTTTACCCATTTAAACTGTGCTGTTGAGTTAATAAATTTATTTGATTTGGACAGTGCATGTTGATGAACATACTTGTGCCACATGTAAAATGCCAGATTGTAGCCTTAGGCTAATTTCCATCGTTGTCGCAACATTCTCACACATTCATACACCAGTGTTAAGTGTTTTCTCACAACAACAGTATGAACTCTCTACCACTGAGCCACCTCGCCCCATATGACATGGATAGACATGGATACAGACTGATTTCAAAAAGCTGGTAATGATAAGCATATTTGGTAAAAGTTAAAAGACTTGACATTTTTTTCTTTAAAATTAAGTTTTGAAGGTATGTATTCAAAGATTTAGGTCTACTGGTGAACAATATCCTAGAGGCTGTAATTAGCAGTACAGGAGTGCAACAAGGGATGCTTCTGGCTCCATTCCCGTTCACTTTATTCTCTAGAGACTTTAAATACAGCTCTGAGTTCTGACAAGTTAAATGATTATATTTGAATTTAAACATCATCTTTGCACCATGTGTAGAACGTGTTGTATTCAGACACTGGTATTGATTTTAAAGCAACACTATTTGACTTTTTCAAATATTTAGCAGTGTTTCCATTAACTTCCTTTCAGGTTACCCAGATTTCAGAAAACTTGAAATTTGCTTTTCATTTCAGTGCTCATTTTGATCATGTTAGTTATAGGCTTGTTCTTATTTACTGTTTTGCGAAGTTTTATACATTTCGCCTCTTTTTTGGTTATTATTTTTTATAATTTCAAAAATTTTATTGTAATTAAAAGCTTATTTTACAAATAATTTTCCCAAAATGATTTAAGTTACATAGTTTTAGGGTGACCTAATTAAAATCCTCCCACAATCAACTTCGGGGTCCTGACCCTGTGTTTGGGAACCACAGGACTTAAGAAGTCTAGGTAAACAAATGCTGCAGCAAGTACACTTGGGATTGTTACCTTTAAACTATCTCACATTTTTAAGTTGTTCTTTACATAAATTTATGAGCATGTAATGGATATGTGTTCTCTCTGGTTAAAAACATGTCCTCTCTACTTATGTCTTAAAAAAGGGATGTTATCGGAAAATACCTCAAAAACCTGCTGGGCGCCCCCTGGTGTGGCTGCCAAAAAGGAATTTCCTATATATATATATATATATATATATATATATATATATATATGGGATCATTATGAAGTATTTAGGTGAGATTTCCAATGAAAATGTGGCTTTTGTCCCTCTCCTCTTCATGCAGATTATAATTCCCTCATTTGCCAGAGGCTTATGAGTCATTCTTCTCCTCAGGTCAAAAGACTCTTTTCATCTTTGTTTTTTTTAATAGCTCTCCCTCAATGACATTTCTATCATTGAAGCGGGGTGCTTTTTGAAGATAGTTTTTTTCTATTTCTTAACAGTAACTCATTGAAGCAAAATTGGAGGGCAAGAAATTATTTTAAACAGTCGCATAGCAACAGTGAGCCACTTTTATGTGTTTACTAAAGCAGCCAAGTGAGGGATGTTAAACAACTGGTAGCCGCTAAAAATTAACAGGGGCATTTGAAAATGAAAATAGACAACACAGTGACAAGAAAAGCAATTCAGGCACATTTCTCCTTCCTCCTGTTCATCTTTCCTGTAATCTTTATATGTCATTCCACTGTAATGCCAAAGCTATTCAGAAGAGGAACTAATTCATTGCACGAGTTGTTAAAGTATGAGTTGGAGAGACAAGTAAAGTGGGGCTTTCATCTGCAGAAGGAAGGAGTCAGAGGCAGATGGAAGTAAAAAAAAAAAAAAAATCATGAAAAGATTTGATTCTGAAGTGCATGCTATCAAACACGGTGGCTATTTTTAATGTGGTTGCTAACTTTAAACAGAAGTGGAGACAATATGTGGATGAGTATAAGCAGTAGTAGTGTGATAAGATATTTATAGACCAGGAGGAGTGCAAAAGGTTTGACTTTGCACTTTGGGGTTGGCGGAGTCACACTGAAAGTGGAGCCAGTAAATAAATGAGTGGGTTTTTATTTAAGTCAAGATAGGTTGCACTGAAACGCAAAACTGACTGCTACAGTGGCTTTTGTGTTGTCTCATACCCCGGTCCCTTTGCCTTGAACACTTTGCATCACATTCTTCTTGAAGAATTTATCTAGTGTTTTATTTTAAGATACGGATGAATTGATGATCACCAGAGGTAGAATGACTAGGGAAGGAGAGCAGGGTAATAACAAAGGGTAGCGTTGTAATCAAGACCGCACTGACCGAGACCAGGTCATGTCCGAGACCAGAGCATATTGAGACCATGACAAGACAATGTCAGGGTAAGGCCAAGTCAAGACCAAATCAAGGCCAGGGCCAGTGTACAATAATCTGTAATAGACACATGGGAACAGTTAAAAAAATATATAAACAGTCCCGGTCCAGTCTTAGACCAAGACCTGATTTTCCCCACTTGCAGATTTCCCGGCTCCAACTACCTGTCATCCTGTCCATCCTGTACCTACCTGTGGAATCCAGCCCATTCTCCCGTCCTGTTTCTACTAAATTAATAAACTTACCTTTGAGTTTCTCCAAGTCAGCTTCGAGGTTCTGGCCGCCTTGTAACAGTACAGACTTATGGAGGTTAGTGTTTGGTGAAGGAGATGGACAAACTGAGCAAGGACAAAGGACATGCTCCACAGTGGACTACACATAAAAACACTACGCTGCAGGCTAACGTGTCTGTCTCTGATTTGATGAAGGTCAAAAGGCAGACTTATTGGAGCCACCAATGAAAAGTTAAATTTTTCATTTACACTTATTTTTGGATGTCAGTAGTCCTGTTATTCTGTCCTGATTGAGCTATACGGTTGACTTATAGTGACTGGGCATCTACTGCATCTTGTTACCATCGTCTGGATTGATTCATCCTAAAGTAACCACCAGGAGCTTGTTAAGAAACTTATTTGCATAATGTCTTGTGATACTTATTTCCTCTCCACAGTGGCTCTTCATCATCCACCTTCAGAGGTAAACAACAAACTTAAGTATAGCTCGTCAAAGTGAGCCAAAGTTATTGTATGAAAAGCCAGGCGTAGTCTTAGCAGCAGGGGAAGACAATCCTGTCTCCTGGCTGGCATTAAGAGAAGCTGCTTTGTTATTAAGCTGTGGCAAAAGTTCAGAAGCTTTTGATTCCGTTAAAGAGCAGAACCCCAGCAGACTGTAAAAAATATAAGTGTCAATTTGGGGCCATTGACATGCATTACCGATGTCTTGCCAAAATATTTTAATTGAGACAGTTTTGAAGGTTAATGCTTACCCAAATTTTGCAAATATAAAGCTGTTTTTTGACATTTAACATCACACTATCCGTCTTGCAGTGCCATATACACAGCTAAATGATGTGTTCTACTTCTTCACTGAATTCTATTTATAGTAGAATGACATTTTTAAAACTACAGAATAATCTCCACACAGCCGTAAGCGGACAATTGAAAGTGGCCGTGAATGAGAAGGGCATTTTTTACTCGCTGACAGTCAGTTCTTGGAAGCAATTAGAGGTAATGGCCTTGTTAATCAGCGTAATCACGGCCCACTCTCACCTCGCTTATTCTACATTTATTTTTGTTTAACCTTTCCATCCATCTCCCCCTCCACCTTTACTCCGGTCGGAATGGAAACAAACAATTACTGTGACCGTTGTTATGATCCTATGGAAAGGTTAATGACGGACAGTTTTAAACCATGGTTTCCCACATAAACACGCATATGTATTCATATCTTTATCAGTGTAAATCAATGATGAAGTGAATTATGTGGTTTGTGTTGCCAGTTACATATCTTACTTTCAGTTCATCATGCAGAGTTTAACATTCACTCTGGCATTTTAAGATAAATTACATTTTACCATTGAGAGACTTTGTAAACCTGCTGTAAGTAAAAAATTGTTTTCTACAGACTAGTGCAGCATACTAAATGTCTCTAGAGATGTTTGGGGCTGACTGTAGTAATGCAGAACTATATTTTAAATGATTTATGTGTTGACTGTTGAGTGAAGTTTCTTTCAATATACATGTGCAGTCAATAGTGTGGTTATTTGCAAAGTCTCTGCCTTCCAGATGGCAGAAAAACATCTCGGTTTAGTCAGGACCACTTTGTCTGAAAAAAAATCTGATGTAGCTTTAAGGTATATCAAGAATTCTTTCTAACATATACCAGTATTTATTTTTTTTAGCTTCACTAATTAGAGTCTAAACTTATTTTAATCAGATTCTGGGTCTGATAACTAGACCGAACTCGATCTGTATGAGGTAGTACGTTTACATTGGCTACATAGTATAAAGAGCCGCTGCTACACCATCTAAAATCATGCATCAGTCCGATATGACATAAATGCTTATGTCTATTAATGTCACACTGTGTCTGTTTTGACAAAGCTTAGCATTAGACGTCTCTTTTTGCACAAGAACATCACACAAGTATAGGAGCCCTTAAGGTGAACTTGTTTGAAGTGTAGAGATATGATACTCCAGGTTTGTATGTGGGTTTTCTTTTCTTAAGTTCATCAAATTTAACTCAATAACACATTTCTGTGGCAGTGCAGGTGTTGCAGCACTGTCAAAGACAGGCACAAGACTTTTTTGGGAAATCCCTATATGCTCTTTTTGCACGTCACAAACCGTAGTAAATCAGGGTCAGTGCTTTATTTAGACACGCTCTTCCTCACTGGGAAATGGCAACTCCCAGAAATACACAGGCAATGAGGCCAGATACAAAATCACCTGTGCACACAACTCCGCTGCACTGAACAGGGCTGTGGCTTTTGCAATGGCTCATCACCTTAGTAATCTGTTCTCATGTCTCTTCATTCATCCCAGAAAACAATACAGCTTGCTGCCATTATCAATCTTTCTTTAAAATTTTTTCTTGCAATGCCAGGCAACCGCCAAGCATGCTCTTAGTCTAACACCAGTCCAACTTCGCCAAGTAGTAGCACTATGTTTACGAGGAAATCACTTTAGTGAAAAGGAGAATGTGGTCTGCTTTTGTATATCATGATGAGGTTGGGCTTATTATATTCCATAGTGACAGCACAAAACAAAATCTGGCCCTTCAGTTCAGAATTGCACAGCCCATGTGATAAAAGTTGTAGGCAGTGTGTGTATAAACCGTACTAAGGAGGAAACACACTGGTGACAGATTGTGTTTCCGGTCAGCTGCTGTGAAGAAGCCTGCAGGTTTTGTCTATATTCTGCCAGAGGCCTTGTTTGAGCCAAATCAGTGGCAGGCATGCTGGGTAATAATATAATAAGCTGTGTCTAATACTCAGGACATCATTGCATGCATATTTATGAGGATAAAAACATGTGTCAGAGCTCTGTGCAGTGGAAGATAATCCAATGTTTCTAATGGTTTTACATTGGGTCCCAGGCTTAAACAAATTTTGTTTTCTGAGTCAGGACTCCAAGACCTCTAAGCTCAAAAAGCTCAGGTTTTGTAAGCCTATTATTTGTTATGCCTGTCTGTCAGGCTGTAGTCTCTAGATCTGCTCTCCACCATTGTCCCCACACTTAAAAATAAAACTTGAAAAGCACAAAGGTTGTGGCAGTGGGGAGTTTTAGGTATCAGGGGAATTTGCTCTGAGTTCTCATTACTCAAGATAATACCACCTATTGCCCTGCAGTGACATGCATGGACATGCATAGACATGCAGGGACATGCAGGGACATGCAGGGACATGCAGAGACATGCAGGGACATGCAGGGACATGCAGGGACATGCACAGACATGCAGGGACATGCAGGGACATGCTGTCACAAGATTTGGATTAAAAATAAAGCAATGCAACTTGGACAAACAGCACTTGACAGTATAAAGTTTACTTTATACTTACAAAACTCTACAATATGTATATAGGCTCAATGTCTTTGGAAACCTTTTTAGGTTGAAGGCCGAGAAAAAATATTTTTTAAACAGTGAAAGCATTAGCGTTGTTTGATTTGAATTAATAGCTGCTATAGGAGCTGCAACACAGAACTATCTGGGAGGGCTTCCAATGAAAATGTTTGCAGATACTTAAGATAAATACTTTGTTAGGGCTTGGATGAAACACCTGTGAGTTAAAGCTATTTACTTGGCAAGCATTGCCATGTTATTTACATTAGGAGCGTAGTAAAAACGTTTTGTCATTAAGCCTTGACCTGTCAGTACTGCCACATTGGAGCAAGGCAAGATGGATTTTAGTGAGTTTGAGAACTCATAAATCTAGCAAGAATCCAGCTTCTGCACAAGTTACCAAATTGGTTACCTGAACAAAATTTGGACCCGAGTCTTTAGTTCCATGAGAGACAGGCAAGAATAGTGTTCATTTTTTATTGATTTTACACAACTAAAAATATATTTCTAACGGCATTAACACAACTAATCAGTTACTTTGCAAATGTTAGTACAAGAGTGTCAGTGGTGGACAGTGGTGGAGTTACTGGAGGAATAGCATTAAATAAAATTGAAAGACTGCCACAATGCTTTCTTTTTGGCCATTTAAAGTGAGAACTTTTTTTTGTGAAGGAATTTCATGAAATAACTTGCACAAGCTTGGCTTTGATCTCAGGTATTTCCTTTCAAGACTTTCAAGTTCGTTGTGGTTTGTGCTGTACCAGGTGTAGCTACCACAGAAGAGACTATAATGTGAGAGATCATAGGGAGACCTACCAGACTTCTTCAGCAATGACTATTTCACAGATAAACACCTAATGAGTGACACAGTGCAAACCATAATAGCTCTAAAATATGCATTGTAATAAATACATTAAATTCCTGGCAGCTGACTGATTTTTGTAATTCTCAGCGGGACCTGGTCGCTGAGAAGAAAAAATCTGTTCAGCCTTAATGAACCTGACTGTAAATCAGCAGCTTTAGTTGCCAATGGCTTTATTTAATACACAAACACACAAAGGAAACACTGGCAACATCAAGAGAGAACTTAATTAACATCCACAATTATCAGCGAGAACACATGGACTCCACAATCCAATTGGTGCATCTTACCAGCAACAGACTCAGTGAAGGTCAAGGCTATGGCGTTATTACAGAGCCCTATGCACTGAGTATTACTGGGAGACAAACAGCTCTCTTTAAAAGGTTAACTATGCCGTCTGCGCTCTACCATTGAGTAAAAGAATGCAGTGCGCGTCTAATTAAGGGAGTGTACAATGTCAGATGCTAAACATGAGGAAGACATGGCACTGATGGAGATAATTAGGCTACTGTGGCATTATTGGTCTGCTCTGAGCAGTGTGGGATAGTCCAGTCAGTGTGGGAGAGTTCTCATTCCAGCTGTAATATAGCAGTGCTTAGTCTGATATAGTTGTTTCTCAATGGGCATTGTTAAAGTGTTACTGCAGTGTTACTTGCTGTGTGTAATATAAAATAATCAAAAATCCTTTCAAATTAAAAGTCCATTTGTCCAAACTGATCATCTGGGACATGACAGCAAAGAAATGCACACCATATAAAGTGTATGGGACACGTACTTTAAAGCACGTTGGCATAAGGGCTTGTAGAGACCCCAGGGACCCCAGGTAGATCGTACATGTGTGCTCACACAGTTTGTACCTCCAGTGCAAAGGACATATTAAGCAGATGATTATACAAACAATGTTTAAATGTCAATAGTTGCCTGGAATGGTTGTCCCATTGCAATACCTGTCCTTAGAACAACTGCCGTTTGTGACCAGAAGATCACATCTGCTTATGCACACAACACCTTGTATGTATGCCAGAATAAAAATTATTTCCAGAAAGCCAGCTCCAGACCTAGGCCTTTTTCTAATGGAAGAAATAAAACTCCATAGAGTCCAGTGTTTACAGCCTGGTTCATCAAATGTATAAATGTGTTTATTCCAGCGAAACTCTGTCTGGATACATCTGGGTGTTTGGCTCAAACTCAAAGTCTGAGTGCAAAATCATTCAAGTGGTGTTGTTAAAAATGTGCCTTTGATTGATGTCTATGTTCTTGGCAGCAATGTTGAAATTGCAGTAAATGTCTCCAAACAGGAAGGCAGCTAGTATAAATAAAAATAAAAATAGAAATCAGTGTTTGATAGTGACAGAAATAAAAGTTACAGGACAAAATCTCATCAACACATTTATGCCAAGTTGATTAGTAGCAGTTTCACATAAGAAATAAGTAAGTGACAACAAAACCTTTGAGAAATAAGATGCGTCTGAGGAAGAATACATATTTTATAGAAGAGGACATGAACTTAGCTCAGGACAAAGACTCTTCAGGTAAAATCTTGCATCTAAGTTAATTATCACTCAGATCAAATGTCATATTATCAAAGGCCTGTGATACATGCAAACAAAATGCATAATTCAGTTAGCACACACACTGGAAACTTAATCAACCATTCTTGGAACTTGACCTGGGCTAGATCAATATCAGGGACAAATGCCTTGATTCTAAAGCCAATCAATTACCAAAGAAATCAACGAGACAAAGAAACTGTTCTGTACCTTCAGACTTCAATGTTGGTTTTAACATTTGAATTATTAACAGCAGATTAGGGTTTTATTACAGATTGCAAGACAGGACATAAAGACAGTTTCATGCAACTTTCTTTCCTTCGCCTACAAGTGTGTGCAATATCCAAGTGCTTCTCTGGGAGCAGTACTAGTAGGACTACTTCCAGTGGACTCTATGGAGCTTTTAATGTATTTTTATTTTATTTTTTTAATTTAAGAAAGACAAATGCAAAGAGTGTTGTTTTGTGATGCTTTTTGAAAGGAAGTCAGAGTGCCTGGATCAAATCCACAGAGGCAAACCCACGGCCCCCTTTTTGTGAGGCTGCTGTGATAACCTAATCCAAAAGCCCACAACCGCCAGGTCAACATTTGAGTGATTTGGGGATTTCTGTCACCATGCATCTTATAATAGTCAGTGCTGTCCCAATTGTGACAAAATTTCATTCAGTGCTAATAAAGCAAAGTCTGCAGCCTGCCTAAAAAATAATTTTCTTACGCAACATCCATTGGAACAAAATCTTGGCTCACACAGTCTTAGTCTGATCTCAGTCTCATCACTGTCACTGACAATTGCCATATTTTTAAAGCCACTCACTTAATTGAAGAGTGAAAAGAAAAAAAAGGAAACTATACCCAACTTTAAGACTTTGGTATCAAAACTGTGATCAGTTAATACCACAGAGAGTGATGGCAGCTGACAATGATTTGAGTACAAGTACACAAAGTTGAGTAACCCCCCCGGAAAAACCTTGTCATACACAACAATAGCACCAACTATGACTGAGTTATGAGCGGTCCGGACGAGGCGTTAGTGGAAAAGATTTCCTTCTTGTAAAAAATTCATGAGAAATGCTTTGAATTGCGCACGCCCGACATAAACAGTGTGATCAATGCTCGGCGTGTGTCTAAATATAACCCAGACCAGCTCTCCATTCCAGAAGCCTGGTTTATCAGTATCATTTATTAAAATCTAAGACAGGCACGACATGGAGGCTACAGGAAAAAAGGGCCTTACTGGCTGCTTGGGAGCCATGAACTCACCTGCTGAGAGTTAGGATAACACAGATGAATAAACTCAGGTGGAAATATTAATCTCAGCAAATATCTGTCCGTAGAGAGGGGCCAAGCTGACTCATTCTTGTCCTTTCTCACCGCTTTATTAAATGTTCACTCTCTTTGCAGTGCCATTTGTTTTTGAGCTTTGCGATTTGCTTAGTTTGTGTTTTCTGTTCCTTTCTGTTAACATCTGATACACTCACAGTAAATATATATCTGTACGCAATAGTCGACCTGACTGCCAAAGACTCTACTCCAAAACAAGACAAAACCAGAAGTTTTTCCTTGCTAGGATACGCTTATTATCAGTGGTATGCTCCTTCACATCCCTAAACAACCACCGAACAAAGGCTTCAATAAATGTGTACTAAGTTAAAACAATTTAACAAAACTTCTCTTTGGAATACTCTTATTAACATTACCCCCTCTGGTTCTCTTTATTTTTGATCAGAGATGGAAGACAAACTTTCTCTGATGTACTTCTTCCTCTCATCAAATTCAACCCTGCAGTCATCGAGTCCATCCTGTGCACTTACATCACAGTGTGGAGCTGGCCTTAAGCAGCACCGGACTGGACTGCAGTGAACTATGACAACAGTAGAGCAGATCAGAAGAGCCCACTTCCAAAACCAGAGACCCCTCTCCCAACCCGGACATGGACTGTTTAAAGTGTGGCCCTCAGGTGGGGGGGTTCAGAACCCTTCAAACTAGTTCTAAAGGGCACCAGAGTGCAGTCCCTCTCCAGATGACCAGCAGTACCTTAGATGTGCCATATTCTGCTGGTTTTGCACAAATGGTTTATACATGTGACTTTTGCAATTCTTGTAGCTTACTAATCATCAATCAAGTCTATTAATTCCAGAACCAATTTTTAAGTCTATTTATCCTCCGCTCCAATACCTCCCATAACTTACCAGACCCATTGGCAGTGTTAAGAATGACATAGCTCCATTTTATGCAAAGCTCCATTATTGAAATGTTATGCTTTTGGTCTCCAGCTAAGTGTTTCTGTGCTGTGGCAATCTTTTTTACACAACTTAAATATCCAAATTTGATAAATAGCTTTGTTTTAACAGCAGTTCACAAAATATAAACTGCACTTAATGAACCTCACCATCTTCCTCCAGGTCAGGGCTACCAAAGTTAAAAACCTAACTCTGAAACAGTCTGTGTTTGCTGAGAGCACACTTAACCTGAGTGACGGATGCTCTTCTATCTGCAGAGTTTGTGTTCAGTCTGGCGTAAAGACTGCAAACACTGAATCAAAGTAGTCACAAGGCAAACACTGTTTTTTGGAAAGGACGGGCCTCCTCCACCTCTCCTCTGCCTCCTGCTCTGTCCTCGCTGGAGGCGGCTGCTCCTAATCAACAATCATTTGAAAGGTCATGAGTGAGGCGCCTGTGGGAGCGGCTGTGGGCTGTGAGCTAACAGTTTGCCTCACTCAACTGGTGCACCGAGCTGGCATTTCATCTGCTGCAGGTGAACTAAATTGTTTTGAGACCCCCTCCACTGTATCGTTCTCTTTGACTTTGTCATAATGACTTTGAAGCACTGGGTATAAACCTCTTACAGATAGTCTCTACAGAAGCAATCATTTTGTTGCTTTTTGGTGTTGCTAATTGTAGCCATTGGCAGTGATGTTGTAAGTCAGAATGTGTTCTATTACGATAAAGTGAGTCACCGGTGTTGAACCAAGCCTAAGCATTTAAACAATTATGCAGCGGTGCTGACACAGCCTTTTTCTTCTGAGTGTATTAAATCTGCACAATAAAAACGCTTACACAATATTGTCCAGAATGCTTTTAGTAGAATTCTGTGAGCAGATACTGGGGCAGATGGCTGAAGCCGGGCGTCCCACTGTCTGCAGCCACAATGCTGTCTCCTTCAATACAGTTCTGAGAGTGTCCATCCGACATGTACAACCACAAAACATCTGCTCAGCCATACTGCTTCACAGCTTTGTTTACATATATTAAGCTTTTGTGTGTGCTTTTAGGTGTCTTTTACTACTTGCATGTGTAAGAGGCCAGAGATACACTCACAGTTTGAGTTTATGTACACAAACGCTTGCATATCCTGACAATGAAAGTGATGCATATACAAGGTGCAATATAAATGTGGTTATGTATATCGTTGTGAGTGGTCATGTGACCGAATGTGACAATATCAGAGCACAGTCACAGCTTTGATGAAAGACCGACGGAGCAGCTGTGAGCAGTCTTACATCAAAGCTGTGAATGTGCTCAAAATGCAAGTCAATGACCAATTATTATTACTATGACAACTCATTCATAAACACTTGTAGGATGGTACCCTTATAGCAATGTACACACAAGCAGTGTAGTTTTGGGTTTGATGTTAGTAAAGGTCCAGAGCTCAGCTGTTTTGGGAAAAACATATTTACTAACACATATTTATAAGCAAACTCTTCTGGTTGTCTGTCAGCGAATCGTGGAGAAAAACACCCTATGTGGCCCAAATGTCCCTCAGCCGTCTCACTCATTATTCCTGCTCTTCCATGTGGCAAACCCGGCCTGGACTGCAGCTCAGCAGACTGAGTAAGCACCTCTGACATACCAGCACCAAAATAAACAAGATATGTTTTCACTACATTCACCTGCTGTAAAAAACTGACCAGCTATGTAGCTAAAAATGTCACAAAAAAATTGTGTGAAAATGAGTAAGCAATGGTTATAGTACTGTTATAGCTGTAATAGGCGTTTTAGGGAAGACGATAAAAATAATAGATAATAATAGATTTAAGACAGAATATCTAACTCTAGCTGAAACATTCACTTTGAAAAGTAACCCTTCTCATAGATCTTCTCTGTAAGATGTCTCGAGAATCGCCTCAGACTTTCTGGAGGCAGCCTCTGGGACATCAGCAGTATACTGGAATGTGTTTATCCATATTAAGTCTAGAAGATAGTCCATGTATGCCCAGGACACCAGTGATCAGTGGCACAAATAGATACAGAAATCTTTTTTCTACAGTAAAGAGTTGATATTGCAACAATGAATTTTATTTCAGGCTGTCAAAACTGCTACATATTTGCATAATGAGAGATATTACGGCATTTTAAAAACATTGTATAAGAAATCTCCAAATGTAATCTAATATTTTGATCCACTCTAGGTGATCTCATCGTCAGGTGATCTCATTTACATAAAGTCAGGATGCGTCATCAGTCACTGCTGTGTACAACACTCTATAGACACAATGACATGCACAGTGTGCATGCTTCCTCTCCTTTTCCGAGTGGACATGCTGTGACTCCGACAGGTGTGAACACATCTGGACATAATTCCCTTTTTCCCGGTCTTAGGAAAAGGTTACTCACTTGTACCACAATCTCCGTGGATTCTCGAATCGATAACACTGCATCTGTCTACTTTTTTTGCCTCCTGACAGTTTACTTTCAGAAGCATCACTCAGTGTTAAGTGTTTATTGTAGTCGAGTCCCCAGTTTTTGAGTCCAAGTCACTTTCAAGTCCTTGGTGTTCAAGTCTGAGTCCAGGTCCAAGTCCCCAAAGAATAGTCGAGTCTGAGTCAAAGTTAAAGTTAAAGTCCAAATACAGGTCATCCAAAAAAGTCGAGTCCGAGTCGAGTCGAGTCATCTTTAGTTGAATTGCAAGTCCGAGTCACTAAAGAAAGGTCAGAGTCGAGTCCAAGTTGAGTCCAAGTCTAGTCCAAGTCTAGTCCAAGTCTAAAATGAGCAAAGGTGGTGAGACAGGTCAGATATGCGACCTTAAATGGGTTGATTTGTTGATGCATGGCTGTTTTTTCTTTTCACAGCTGACCTAAACTGTCATCATATCAAGAGCAGACCTGAGCACAGTTCTTTAGGTGACCTGGCATTACGTCATAGTAAATCGTCCTTTTGTTTATTGGAAGCACAGTGTTTATCTGTACAATGGAACATATTGATTGCATTGCCTGTGCACCTGCTGTTCAATGCTCTGCCCACCTCTTTCAAATTTGCCAAACCTCAGGATGCACAGCATATTCGAGCAAACTTTATAGCACTCATGCCAGTCGAATGTGCTGTGCTTAAGGTTTAGGTCAGCCGTGCTAGGGCCTAGGGTGTAGATTTGATGTTCAGCTCCATGAAAATGAAAAGCAACTTTTAGACACAGAGCCTTAAGGCTGTGTGCAGATAAAACCAGGGTTCTGCCAGGTCCAGCTCAGTTGGACGGCTCAAGCCCATTAGTTTTGTTCTTCTTAATGGTAAGCTCGTTCATGCACAAGAAACAGAGCAAGAGAAGAAAGAGACATATAATCATTGCAGATTTACACCTGCTGTTATACCCCCATTTTCTCTCTGATTAGCCTACTTCAGACACATCACCGCGAACACTGATTACATGCTTAGAGCGGCTCACACCTGCACACCAGGCAACAAAGGCTGCAGTGCTGCTTACCATGCCTTTATGAAGAGCTCTTGATTTGAGATGTTATCGTATTTGTGTGAGCATTTAGTGGTGATAACCATTTTGTCCAGCAGTTTTGGGAGTGCTGAGCAATATGAGAGCACTGCTGAGCACAAAAGCTGTTGTTTGCTTCAGCATTTGGTGAAAATACGCTTATACACTGTGAGCTGAAGGCTTGAGTCAGGATTTGGAGGTGCTTGTACAAAAAGTGTGCTGACTCTAGTCTGGCTGGTGACATGCTGTAACGTTAACAGACGATTTACTCGGGGCATATTAACAGTTGGTGTCAGCAGGATTTTTTTTTGCAGAATATTTCCATTTTTATTGTAGTTCCGGGTAAGACAAGCTAGGTTTTCTGTCAAATCATCCAATTACAAGTCTGGACTATATAATTGATCGGATCTTCTTAAAACTGTCTACCTCTATGTTGCATTTATGCAAAGTACATCAAATGTGAATTAGTTTTGCTCACTTCCTGTGGCAAATTGTAAAAAGTAAGTTAAGGTTTTGACTGAAAACCTGGTTACTTTTAGGCAATAGCCAGGCAACTATTTATAAATGTCATTCAATTAATTATTATAAAAATATGTGTTCATAATCATAATCACAATGCTTTTATACTCTTTCCCAGAACTTGACACAAACCCTAGTCTTTGCTGCAAAAGTCCTAAATTTTCAGTCCCTTCCACTGCCCTTAGCCCCAAAAATCTGACAATATTGAAGAATTATTTGGGGTGGCCAAATAATCTGAAGACATTTATGAACAACAAACCTGACTCTAAATAATATGAGGAGATTTTAGAACAACACACAGTACAAATAATTGAACATGTTTATGCGATACACCACACACCAAATAATATGACGACAGAATTATCACTTATTCACAATGTCATTTCCGTTTTAAAACACTTAACCCTCTGCAAATATTTTATGAAAGAAGTAGAATTCTGTTTCTTCTATTTGCTTAAAACGCTTATATTTCCCACCAAAAGACAAATAAAGCACCAGCCTGAACAAACCTTTTTCATTCACTTTTTAATATTCTTGTTTGAAGAGTGTTTTTAAACTTGCCACTAAGTCCTAAGGTCAGAGAACTCTGCTATAACAAGGATGTAGTGGCCTAACAGCACTGAAAATACACCTCTCAGGAAGGGCACAGAGGGAACAAAATGCTTAATTTAAATGCTAATTTGTGAGATTTGTCACCCTTTGTACCAGGCATTTTTTAGTCAGGGAGGTCACTGACTGATGTTCGGTATGTGCAGCACCCATTTGAATTTGGAAGGAAAGTTCAGTAACAAACTCATAATTTTTACTTGCAATTGGTCCGTAGTGTGTTGCTGTGGCTGGTATTAACAAAAATGTCTGTCAATAAAAAGATAAATTCATCATCAAAGTGTCATATAATCAACACATCAACCAACATCACAGAAGAAAGTCAGGAGTACGTTCTAACTCTCCACCTCAGGGAAACACTACTGGGCATGGGGCCAAGCAGCCTTTATTTATCTCCTTATTCATATATCTATATACACGGGTGGAAAAAATTGGTACACACAGACTATGCCTTACAAAATTTGGTAGATTGAGAGCGTTTAATGGAGCTAAGAGACACTGAAGCAGAATAAAGCAAACATAATATGGACAGAAGCTGTTTAAAACAACTTCTGTAGTATGTTGCATTCATATTTTTACAGTACTGCTCATTTGTCTAGAAAGTGCATCAGGGACGTGCAGTCAGGGATCATTTTGAGAAGTGGAAAAATAATAATAAACAATAACGCATATAATATATCTTCACTAATTTGTAGCATTATTGTTGTGTGGTATTTGATTTCAATCATTCTAGTGCCAAAAAAGCTCAGAGGGAAGCACATGGCATCTGTGCCTCTTCGGTAGGGGCGGGCTTCCTATGCGATTACCGTTGTGTTGACATAGATTAAGTGACAAAATCATGTGTAAAGACTGACATGACTTAATATCAAACCAAAACGGAACGTTATAAATAATGTAAGAGCAATGCTGGAGCTAAAGGCTGCTTCAAAAGACATGAAAAGGTGACTGGCTTTTGTATTTGTTTACTATGTAATGTTAGGAAAAAAATATTGTAAGTTAGTGAATTGTGGCAGCTTGGTAAACAGTGACAGGGTATAGCTCTGTGGTGCAGCGGTCAGACACTGCTGTCTGTGCCCCACAGACACATTAATGTACAAAGTCACCGACACTGCTTTTGCAATCTTAACAGACTTGCTGGAAGAATCAAGTTTTTCTTGGGCTAAATATAAATATGGGGCAGATCTTACTTAAATAATGCAGATATATGAGATAGCTATGTAAATATTGAATGCTGTACATTGGGCCACTTGGGAATTAAAAAATTATTTGTAAATCTGGCCCTGAAGAGTCAGTGCTTCACCAGGCACATACCTCACCACAAGTCACTAAAGTGCATGTACAGTGTGTATACATGTAAAATAGCTGTAATTGCCTTATTAACACAAAAGAGCAAGTATTAGAGAAGTACCAAACACCATTTCCTGGTCTCATCTGAGTAACTGACTAAAAGAAAATGAAGACACCCCTGGTATGGTACACTATTATTCCACTACTGTCCAATCTCTGCTGCTGACATTGTCAACATATCATCAACAAAACATATGCAGCTCCTCCTCCACCCGCGCTAACATTACATAAACGTGCTGTGCCCCCACTTCTTCCACCATCTGCCTTGTGTATATTTGTGACTGACTCCGGGGTTGTGGCACCTGTTATAAAGGCCATGTTGCCTCGACTACGGCACTGTTGCTCCTGATGGGGCATCTCTCGGAGTCCGTGCTCCCTCAGCAGCCTGGCGTCCATTAGTGCTTTATGACCAGCTCTCTGCCTCAGTGGTCCCCTACGCACGCCACAAAAGTGCTAGACTTTTCATTTTCCTGCCTCCGTGTCTCTCTAACCTGACTTCCCTAGAGACACGCCAATTCTGGCTCCGATGATAGATTGGGACAATTAAGCATTGTAATCACCTACCCAGATGTTAATGGGGCGAAGCATCAAAATATACCATATGTGGGAGAGTAGGGAAATGCTTTAGTGTCGGGACGCAATGAGAAAACTACAGGCTGCATGTAACCACTGGCATAATATTGCCTTAAGCCATTCGATGCAGCCACTAGAAGTGAAAAAAATCCCATACAATTCTAACTCAATTTGAGTTTGATTTCAAGAGGACAGGACAAATAGACGCAGATTAAAGACTGACTGCAATTACACAGATAGATCAGTGTTTGGGGCAGAACCAACATCTGTAAATAGACCAATGCCATTTGAAAATGAAACATACCATGAAACACAATAATTGCTTTCCTCAACACGGTGGAGGGTAACAACTTGTGTCCATAAAGGAGGTCTAGGTTGACAATTAAACATGCATAATCTACATTTAAAATATGCAATGTGTAACTTATTTTCAAGAAAAACAGCTTTAAAGGTTTGGCCCTTTCACATGTACATTGGGAGTTAATGCTTCATACAAGTGTCAGTTAAAATGTCAGGCAAAAGTAAACATTTTTAAACCGAAAACATATTAGTGTGGACATAGTCTGAGGTAAGGGTTCTGAGTTTCTTACAGTTCAGTAAAAGCCTGCAGCTCAGCAAATAGTGACGAGAGCATCCTGGTCCACTGCCGATGTCAGTCACGTTCCCTAAAACAGACAGAACAGGTTTTTTAATGTAATGCATAAAAAAACAAAGAAACAGATGGCTTTCTTTAGACAAGCGCTTCTCTTCTGCTTCTTTCTGGCAGATGTTTAATGGCGACATTGTGAATGTAAGCAATTTGTGGCACAGCGGTGAGTCTCCACCTCACGCTGAGCTCACGAACATTTCATATAAGGCCTCGTATAAACTGCAGGTAACGTTATACAGTGGGCTAACCAAGAGCCACTGTGAAGGAATGCACCGACAAAATAAACACCCCCTTATCTCACACAAAAATCTGATTATTTCCTATTTAAATAAATCACAGCAGATCAGAACTAGCCTGGTATACCAGACCATTTTCCTTTTTTCAAAAGTAGGATGGCATAGTCCCTTTCTCACAGTGAATCCCTTCCTCTACAATTTTGTGGATGGAACAATCACAAGCCGTATGTCTGCAGCAGGATGTGGTTTGCTGGCCATGTCATACTAAGGTAACTCGGCTCACGGCTGAAATTTATCTCAAAAACACAAAAGGACATCTTTCTTATATTACATTAATCAAATCCTAATTAATATTTACATTCCAAAAATGTACTTGTACTTATGCTTGTACTGCTAAGAAAGAAAAACAGCACGAAAAATTAAAACATAAATAGATATAAAGAGAAGCCAAATTTAACAAGCACAAATATTTGAAATGCATTCACCCAATAATATGCAAGATGGAAATTATTGTGATTTAATGCTAAACTCAAATCTAGAAGTTTAGGATAAGTATTAAAATTTGTTTTAATGTAATGTCTCAAATGGGTTCAGTTTTTACTTTTTTCATTCAGGTTGCTGTGTTGTTTTGGTGAGGTGCAAAACTGAAACATATACTACTTGGTGGTTACTAGTTCATAAGAAAAAACTATGCTGAATAATTCTGACAGATGTTCTCGTCATCGTATCTGTTCTGATGAGGTTATGGCAGAAGGTAATGAGGTTTTCCAAATGCATTAATTAAGTTATTGAGTGTTTTAATGAGGTCATAGCCGACAATATTGTCATTCCACGTTGTTGTTGCTTAAGTTAATCTTGTACATAACAGACACACATTAGTTACTTCCTGTAACACACTCGGGCCATATCCTCATAATGATTGTTGATGACGGATGTAAAGTTGATTAGTTCTCATTAATTCTTACACCACTGAAAAATGTATGAGTATAGAAGACACTTTAAGATTCAAGCTTTGTAAAGAGAATGAAAAGTCATTCAGAGTTAGTTCGAGTTAGAGGAGGTGGGGTTATGTACGTTTGCTCACAGCTCGATTAGGCTGTCTAACTAGACGTTTTGTCTGAATTTACATGCACAAGAGGAACTCAAACACCTTAGTCCACAGTGCTCGGATCAGGGCAGGCTCATGGTGCAATCATGTGGTCTTGGTGTTTAATAGCATTTAACTATTGGTAATTTGTATTAAATTCTATTAAACTCATATGAATTACGTCAATAGTAGTGGGTTTTAATGAGAAGATGAAAATGGTCAAGAGGCTACTAAATAAAGTAGAACAAACATCAGCTGGAAATGTTCAGGCAGAAATCTGGAGTTTCCAAAAGCTTAGTTTGATCTAATTAGTTTCTTAAAACAATGTGCTCCATTTTGATCAACTGTAATCTAACTTTTTCCACAATGTACAATGTTAATTGCTTATCCTCCTAAAAGTATTAGCATTTTTTTAAACTCTAGAGACAACACGATGCATAAAATATGCATGAGACACTAACTTTTTCCCCCAAAAACCACTGTCCTTTTCATTCCTCTCTCCGTGAAGCACAGAATCATACATCCACACAGCCTCATCAGACGAGGCAATCAGCCACAGAACCACTCAGACGACCTATAGCGCCGGCAAAGAACTCATTTGATTGATATATCTTTAAGCTCGGCCACAAAAGGAAAGGCCAATTGATTTGCGGTGGCCTCTCGATCCCCGTTGGGCCCTTGTTCCATTGTCTTGCTCAAGGACACTTCAGCAGATGAGTCCCTGCAAAGCATGCCTGATGATCAGCCTCAGCGTTATGGTGGAAGTGTTGGTTTAAGTAGCTGCTCAAGCAAAGTAATATGTGAAATGTCTTATTGATTCAAGGGATTAATTAACCTCGAGCTTTTTTTTTTTGTTTCGACAGTGAAAATAAATAACAACTCAGATCTTTAACATCTCTGATCGCATTGACCTTTGGGTTGTGTAAGCTCATGGGATAAAGAGGGTAGTGCATAATTCTTCTTGTAGTAAACATTAAGAGAAGAAATCCTGGCTTTGATCAGTTCTCTTTAAAGTGTCTCCGAGCTTTGTCTTTTTTTACTTTCTGTTCAGTTATTTCAAAAGGTCATCTGTGTCAAGAAATATGGGATAAGTAAGCGGCCCAACGGATATAACGTGAAGGAGATACCATAAGAAGTCACTCTTGCAAATGATCCCTTTTTTGTCTTGCTGAAATGCAGTGTGTTTCAATGCGGCTCTGGTTTCCTGAAGTCATAAAAATTAAACAGTGTCATTCAAACAATAGTTCAACGGAGTGATGGGGCAGTAAATATGATGCATGCCTAGATTTACGTAGGGAGGAAGACATCAGTAAATGCATTCAACAACCTCCGCCCACAGGACTGGTGCGCAGCTCACATTAACGTCATGAGTTCTCACACTTCACAGCTGCACAAGAGCGATGTGTCCCAGGTGTTACATTGCAGCGGCACAACAGGACACAGAGTCCACGCTGAGTAGAAAAGGAATCGCAAATAACCAAATGGCACCTCAGAACATGTTATGTGAAACGTTTTCCAGGACATTGAGACCTATTAATATCTTATTTAATGGCTTTGTTCGAACAGACCGTAACCTACTTTAGACCTAAATTAGACTTTTTCTTACTTTCATTGCCTTAAGAAACGGTGGACAAGCCATTGAAATGCTGATATTTTATTGCATGTGTATCTTTGATTACCTTGGTATTACCCAAAAGTGTAGACTAGATATAGCATGTTGGAGAAGCTAGACAAAAAAGACACCAATGAAAACTTGACACTCCAACAAAACCTGGGACTGTTCTAATAAGAGAAGTAAATACATGTTTTTACAATTATGCACAAGTGGCTCATTAGCTTAGTAAACTTTTTTAATCATACGTTTGCAAAAGTTGATAACAGTAAAGGGTTTTATCTGAAATCTGAAGTACACAGATAGGACATTAAAGTACGAAACAGATACAAACCTCAAATGCCCTTGCATAAAATACAGTAAATTGCATTTTACAAGCACAAACACTGAATCTTCCATCTCTTGAAAGTGCAGAACTGCGTGTGCAACTTTGCCATTAATCCATAAAATGGTGGAAAGAAAGCTAATGAGGCTCGTAAGAAATACATTTCCATCTAGAGTTATCTGAGCAGTAGCTGCAAGAAGCTTTCAAAAGCATGACTTCTGTTTTTGTGGAGTTTTGTGAGTAAGAAGTTGATATACTTATTCATGATATATAATATGATTTGTAATTATCAAAACAATACAACTTGTCTGCTAATGTAAAGCAAGACACAACAAAAGCCAATACAATATCTGCCATCTCTTCTTCCTTGTATGAGTCACATGCTTTTGCTACTGGTACCGCTTAAAGTACTGTAGGTGTTCATGTTTATGTTTCATGGTTACACCTGACATCACAGCTGATTCCCCCATGGTCCCCCACAAATGAAGCACTGGGTAAGACATTATGTGCCAAACACTGCCACATCCTGCACTTGATTACCTTTCAACCTGGGACATGTCACTAGTGAGCACTTATGAGCAAAAGATAATGTCAGTGATGTAGCAACCAACACTTCTTCACATTCATACTCACTCGGGGATCCACCTCCACATGCTGATCAGGGTAGTCACCCAGGATGCACTGTGCATCCTGGCTTTAATGTTGTGCATGTGTGAACCAGCAGTCAGTCCATTTCATTCCATTACCTTTGAACTGATGGATCTAGTCATGAAAAAAATGGGAGAAGATTTTACATCAGGGGAAATAATGTGAGCTGAAATAAGGCATGGACAGTAAATCAGTGACAGTGATGAAGCAGCTCCACGTGTTACTTCTGCTGACTCAACTTCTCCATCTTGATTAAGTTTGATATCCCTCACCACTGCACCACCCACCCACCACTGCTCTCAAATGTCTTTCCATATGCACCTCCATCTGCAGGCTTTCTCAGTCTTCCCCTGTACTGCATTGTGATGTATACAAAAGCACATACGCATCTGTTTATTGTATGACATCAGGAGCATGTTGACCATTTTATATATATATATATATATATATATTTAAAGAGAGAGAGAGAAATGAGAGCGAGAGAGGCCTGAGAGCAATAGAAAAATCAAATCTTAAGTGGACTTGATTGAGTTATAACTTTGGTTATAATTGCTCAGGTTATAATCTACGGTCACTTTTTTGTCCTGCAGATTACACTTAGCTCTGCTTCTTCTCTTATTGTCAACAAGGCCCAAAGTGTGAATCGATGTGATCTAAGCAAGAGGAAAGGTGACAAGCAAATGACTCATCCAGATGAACGTGTTCACCAGTCCCTCTGTGACATGTACTTTTAAAAACACTGTTGTACAAAAGTATGAGTGGCAGAGGAAAGGCTACTTTATGATGTCACAATGCTATCTGTAACTACATTTAATGTAGCTAGTGATGCTAAGGCAAAAGTACCACAAACTCTTTTCTGGATTTCTGGTCTGTTTTTTATGGATAATACCTCAAGCAGCACAGAGTAGATGAGTTGAAAAGGAAGCACTGAAAATAAATTATACAGCTGGTCAATTTTCAAAATAAGCACAAGGTTAAAATCTAGAATCATAAAAGGTCTGTTTAATTATAAAATAAATACTTTTCTCTCAAGTTTTATTGTTTTTGATGTTTATATAAAGAAATATATTATAAATCATGTCGGAAATACACAAAAAAAAGTTTTATTATTATTTTATTAATTATTGTGTATAATGTAAATCTAAATTAAGTTTAAAGCTTTTAAAGTACATCTTCAAAGCAGGCACCGATGAGTGTCATTTACAACAGTCAGTGTTCCTTAATAACAGGAGGCGTAGCATTAACTTCCTATCACAGTCTACTTGGAAACACACTGTACCCTGACTTTTCTTCAGTGTCTATGTAAGTGTCCATTTATTATTTTCCAAGGTCAGACCCATTAGGCCTGGCTAATGTCTTTCACTGATGTTTAGGCAAAAGCCCATTAACGGTTCGGATAAAAAAGGCACAGTGTCCTGGTAATACACCTACTATGCTAGTACACTGTTAGGGAAATGTTATAAAAAAGAAAAATGGAAACACTGGCTCGAGAGTGAAGAGTAATTTACCTCATGCCAAACTTTATTTCTGCAAAAAATATATTTATATTTAGGACTGTTCTTCAACCAATATTGCGATTCCAATTATTTATGCAATTATTTACTTTAGTTTTTTTTTTTACATATTTCACAATCATTAACAATGACCGACACCTAACAAACTCAGGTTTCTTGTAGCCAGGCCTATATGTTATTAATATATTTGATATAGTGTATTTTATTATTATTTCATTTTTCAAATCATACGACTGAATTAGGCAATGTGGCCTTGAGTTTAAACCCTGGGGTTTTTGTTATTCACCTGGCACTCTTTATTTGTCTGACGATGATATTAAAATGGTTGACGAAACCTTTTGGGTGTCTTTTTGTTGTGCTTTAGATCCATTCACTGAGAGTATAACTGCTTCACTAACTTTTATTTAGTCACTAATAGTATACACCCCCTGTTCTCTGTTGGTACACGGTGAAGAATTAAGTCTGCTCTTCAAATTAGTAACAGAGCAACATGTCACAATCTTAAGCCTTAACGAGACCTCTGTCTCTCTTTGGAGAACTCTGTTATTGCCTGTTATTTTCTCCTTGTAACACACAACACAATAGCATCAACTTTTTTTTTTTGCAAAAAAATGTAACATGACTAATTGTGGCCTCTGCAATTTGAAAATTGTGATTTTTAAAATTGCAATTTAAAAATAGAATTTATTGCACAGCTCTAATATGCATCCACACTAAAATGTCTTAACACGAGTCAAAAGGAGGTCAGTTGTCAGCTGCACTACCTTGTCTTTCATGTCATCCTGTCGAGAGTGAATCATTTCACAAAAAGCCCCCCTCCGGAAAAGTTGAAGCAGAGTGAGAGGGAGGATGACGTTGGTGGAGCAGATAGGTACAGGGCACATACGCACTGACATTTTACAGCCATTACTATGGTCCACCGAGTATGCACATCATGAGGGGAAGAGAAAGAGCCTTTAAGTGGCACATATTGACAGGGCTAAGTAAGGTAGCAGGACAAAGTTTGAAAAAAATTTGTAGGGTTTGCTTTTTTCTTGCAACATAGGTTCCGTTCAAACACTGATTCAAACCGTAATGGATAATTCTGAGGTATACAGGGATGGTTTGAGATTGATTTGTGTTTGTACATCTGTAGGTTTAATAATCATTTAAGATGACAGTTTATTTGCTTTTCCAAATCTGGTTTACCTTTGCTTTTTAAACATTGCTTTGCCTTTTCACCTATGTTATGATTTTTCTTTACTTGAGTTAAAAGAAATAATTATAATAAAAAAGTAAAGTCCAGGAGCCTGGTGGAACTTCTAAAACTGTCTAAAACTGCTCAGTGGAGTTGCAATGAAAATTACACATTTTATGATGTCACAAATTGGTTGGAAATTGGAGTGTTTTTCAGATGCATTGTACTTGGAAAATTGCAGTGTGGCAGACAGCAAGTCAATGAAGAAAATCACTTTGGTCTTTATAAACGCAACATACACAAATTTCTATTAATTCCTTATTTGCACTTGTAAACACGTGGATGGACATATACCTGCAATAGATTTAATGTATTTATATAGCGCTTTTCCACCTAGTAGGCACTCAAAGCACTTTATCAGTGTTACAGCTAACCACTGGAGGCAAGGTGAGTTAAGTGTCTTGCCCAAGGACACAACGACAGTATGTGGGAGATGTTATGGTGTTTTGGGATGTTTCGAGCGGGGATCGATCCGCCCACCCATTGGTCAAAGGACAGCCGCTCTACCCACTGAGCTACTGTCACCCCAATCATGACTCTTGTGTGTTCAGTGCATGCCACATAATTCTGATGCATACTTAGAAGTGTTTTACAGTAAAAAAGATTGGATTCTGTGGTAATGCTGTTTAAATTGGTAAACAAATCCAAAAAATTTGATTTGAGTAACAATCTGATAAAACATAGCCTGAGACAACTAGAACAGAACCACATTTGTGTGGGCTGCTGTAATGTGCTTTCACACCATTTTCTATGATTGAAAGTGGCCATGTAAGAAAAACAGTGCTTTAAAGGTTTCTTGAGGCATCATAAAAACTATTTAACACCACAACAGTTGATGTTAACCTACAGTATATATAGACCAGTGTAGAAGGTGTGAAATTGTATAAGCCAATGATAGACTGTGAAAAAGCTACATGTCTACTTCCCTTTTTCTAATGTTTCTTGTGCAGCTTTCTTCCATCTATCATGCCTCCCCCTGCTGTACACACGGCATATTTGATAACCTACTGTGTGTTCAACCCCACATGCCCGGACTGTGCTGTCTCCTGCACTCTATGTACTCCACTGAATAAAGAGATTTCTAAATTGGGCTATTGATTTTGCGGCAGCATTGAAGGATGTTGTGTGGTTTCAGCTTCTACGACTGATGGAAAACACACCAGACGATTTGTTTTTCTCTGCATTATGTAGCTGCAAATCCTTACCTTATCCCACTTTTCATATTTATGCATTTGAATACTTCTACACTAGCACTTTTTCTTCTTACCCACACTGCAATATGACAAATTTAACATGCGTAATGTGTTTTTCAGGTTGAACATTCTTTGTTTTGTACCTTTGCCTCTTGACAAATGTATTTGAATGTCACATCAAATCTTTTACTCTCACCCCTCTGACTCAGAAGCCCTGTGCACACTTGGGTCTTTGTCTGTTTCCCTGTGCTCCTCTGCTTCTTTATCAGCTCTCCCACTTGTGTTTCGCTCTCGGCCCACACTCTCAGTGGGAAGGAGGGACAGACGCTTCTTAGCGAATGCTCCTGCTGGCTCTGTGTTAGTTTTAGTGTCAATTATTTTTGCTTGTAACTGCAAGTCAACCACTAAATGGCCATTATGCAATATAAGTAAATCTCTGTCTGTCAGTGGGAAGCTTGCAAAACTGGTCACATTTTAATTAAACAGGTGGTATGGGCTGTTATATGGAGATGACTGTTGATTTGCTGTCAGCGATACAATCTTAGCAGGAACCACGTTTGTAACTGGACAAATGTGGTTTACCATTTCCTTTTAAATGTTTTCAATTGTGCTGTTTACCTTTTGTCTTTACTTGAGTGTGATCTTTATGGCCCATTTCAAACAAACACAAAGTCCCAGAGCCCAAAGCTAAAGCCTGGTCGAACCCCTACAGTCACCTTAAACTGCTCACTGGAATTGCAATGTATTGTTCATTGCAGATTAGGACTCATAGAGGAAAATAGCACTCATTGTTTGAAGGTGCTACTACAATGTATACTGTATGTGTGAGAGTATCTAACACATACACAATCATTCAGAACACAATCGAAATAGTGATTATATCTTCAATAATTTCACACATTTACACATTAACGTGGTATATTTGTTGTGTATGTAACTGTGCGCTCTATTCCCTACAAAGTATTAATGATGTCTGGTAGGTGTATAATTTCGAGTAATTTTTGTGAATGTTAACATATATAAGACAGTGTTAACATGCACATAACCCACACATTTAAAGGTGTCGACACTGCCTCGTGGTGTGATACTCGGTCTGATGTGCTGTTGTAACCTTCAGAGCCCTGCAGCAAATGATCACCTTGCCAAACCTCCCCGAGGATGTGTTGCATAATGTTTCACCGACTGAAAGACCTCTAGGTGACATTTGTATTCCAATGGGACCAGACAAAGAAATTGGTCTACTTTTAAAAGTCCTCACTCAGACTGTTTTACAATGGAAAAAAGTTTGGAGAATCTGGGTGAAGAGGAGAGGTGATGCAATGTAGCAGCATTGTTGCCATATTAAACAACATATGAACAGCAAGTGCATGACTAAGATCACTCTGCTGCAAAATGACAGAAAGTGACAGAGGAATTATTCCATCTCCCATATATCAGTACAACACCTTGACTGTGTAATCTGTGGATCCTCTTGAGAATACCATTTTTTATTGAATTGAAAACTGCACACAATTAAAGCCTTTCTGCACAAAAATGTAATTCAGTATGTGTATAACCGTTGGTAACCTTCAGGTACGTGTAACAGAACTTGTCAAGTTACAATCATTATCACAGCCAATAAAAACAATTAAAGCCTTTCTGCACAAAAATATACTTCAGTATGTGTATAACCTTTGGTATCCTTCAGGTACGTGTAACCTTTATGTCATGACTTGAAAACGTTTTTTACTCAAAGTTCCCAGCTGTCTCTTGTGCACTTGACACTTTTTCACTCCCCATGCAACATCCATTCCATCCTACACTCAATCAAGAACAAGACCCAAAGATACTTCAGCTTCTTCACTTGAGGCAGGCCCTCTACACCAACCTGAAGGGGACAAACCACTCTTTTCTGGCTGGGAACCACGGCTTTGGAGTTGGAGGTGCTGATTCTCATCCCAGTCACTTCAATGCATGCTGAAGGTCCTGGCTTTATGGAGCCAACAGGACAACATCATCTGCAAAAAAGCAGAGTCAAGATCCTGTGGTTCACAAACTGGACTCCCTCCAGACTAGCCCTGCAGGAGTCTAACATGCACCGGGAACAGGTCTGACTTACTGCCGGCAATTCGAACCAAGCACCTGCCCCGGTCGTACAGGGACTGGACAGCCCTTAGCAGGGGCTCAGACCCCATACTCCCAGAGCACCCCTCACCCCCACCCACCCACAGGGCGCCATGAAAGACACAGTTGAATGTCTTTTCCAGATCCACAAAGCACATGTGGACTGGTTGGGAAAAATCCTATCATTGGGAAAACTCCCACAACGAAAACTGCATTGATCCTCCTGGGCGAGCAGGCCTCAGAACTTCTTCTTGGCAGAGATGATGGTCCACAGGTCTGTTCTCTTAAGGGCGGACTGAGCAGTACGACAAGCCGCCCCCCCTAGTCCTTAAGAGGGGTGGCACAATTCGCCACACTCTCTTTTTGGACTTTATAGCGGGGGAGGAACCTCACAAGCGCTTCCTCATAGTAAAACGCCAACTGAAACCTAGTGGCGACAGTGTCCATCGTGTCGCCAAAAAGGCCAGAAGGTGAGATCGGGCATCAAGGAGAAAGATCTCCTTGATGCCTGTGAGGTTCAGCCACAGATGCCTCTCTATAGCAACCACAGCCGCCATAGATTGGCCATTGGAACGGGCCGTCTGTTTAGTAGCACAAAGGGAGAGGTCAGTGGCTTGTCGGAGATCAAAAAATGGCGCCTTGACTATTGTAGCCACATGCTCAACTCTTTGAGCAGGTCAGCCTGCATGTGCCTCATTTTAGACCCCACGCTATCTCTGCAGCAGCACATTAGTGAGGTTACTGAAACTGGGCTTTTTTCACTTGAGTAATATCTCAAAAATTTGCTCCTGCCTCTCTTTAGCTGATGCTGAAATTCTTATTCAGCCTTTGTCACATACAGGCTGGACTACTGCGATGTGTTTTTCTCTGGAGTGCCGAGGAAAAGTACTTACAGACTACAAATGGTCCAAAATACAGCTGCCAGACTTTTAACAAAGACCAGGATGTTCAATCACATTACTCTGGTCCTGGCTTCATTACACTGGCTTCCTATTTATGTTAGAGCTGATTTCAAAGCTTTCCTATTAACCTATAAAATCTTTTGTAAACACTCGCCCTCTTACCTATCTGAGCTCATCACCCGGTATACTCCAGCTCATACCCTTCGCTCTCAGGACGCTAGCCTCCTTGAACTTCCTCGAATAAAGAAGAAGTCTGCTGGCTACAGAGCCTTTTCTTATAGAACCACGTTTTTGTGGAATGGTCTCCTGGTGGAAGTGCGGCGAGCTGACTGTTTTTTAAAAGCAAACTCAAAACATACTTATTTCACAAAACGTATGGAGACTGATTGGTCATAGGTATACGTTTACACTTGTAGTTGCAGGTACACACTTAACCACTCATATTATTATTACACCTGCCTATTGTTGCAGAAGTATTTAGCTCTTTTTCTTTTCTATCTCCTCCTAGGGTAGATGCAAAACTCTGACCTGCTGGGTAATGTGTGTACCCCTCCACCTGCACTTTACTTCAGTATAAGGACCCCCAGCCCATCTGTCATCCTTGATGTTGGCTGCAGTCCCATCCACCCTTACACACACACAGAGTGGACACTGGACAGTGCCAATATACAGTTTATGTTTTTTTTGTGTGAATATGTTTTGTGTATTTACATGTTGTTTTCAATTGTCCTAGACACATTCCTGCACGGTCTGTTTGTCCTGGAAGTGTATACCTCCTTCTGTAGTTCTCCCTGAGGTTTCTCTTTTTTCCCTTCTTTTTTCCTTAAAATAAATGTCTTGTGTCTTGTCTTGTCTATCTTGAGGAGCTGCACGCACAAGTGAGGTGATGTTCAGCTTGTTTTACTGGTGTTCAGAAAGTAGCTCGTTGTTAGCAGTAAGCTAAAGTGTAGTTTGCTGTGGAGTGTGTGAGTAGTCAAGTTGCTTGCTTTTAACACTTTTGCATCTCTTTTTGTTTTTTACTGTATGGCAGAGAGAGCAGCGTAAGTGACATTTGATCAGGTGAGCAGCTTTGCTGGGTCTCAGTGCAAGTTAATTTGAGCTACCCCTTCATATGACAAGGTTTCATAACTTTAGCAGAATTAAAAGTTCCATTATTTGTGGGAAAACTTGTTGTGGGAAAACACAATTTAAAATAGGTAATAAGTCTAAAGTACTGTATCTATCAGTTTTATACTTTTTATTTTTGTTTAACATAAAATACTGTGTTGTTCAATTAGCATGTTTTTGTGTTTTACTTTGGTACTGAAATTGAACCGTGGATTTTCACTGGTATTGGT